>JZKD02S0782131.1:59618-96194 GCA_000966675.3 Picea glauca
TACTCATCATTCCGGACCCCCCCCTCCCCCAACCCACATCATTAAAGGCAGAACGGTCAGGGGGGGGGTCCAAAAAGACTTGTTGACCGTAGAACTAAGCATCGATGTCTCAGCCGTTCATCTGTGTGCTCTCTTTAATCTACCAACGCGAAATCATATCTGCAGTGGAGACTTAGGCTTGTGCATTTTTGTGGGTTTGCTCAACTTTCCCTGCTTTTATTACCATGGGGGTCAGGCAATCATACTGTCAAACTTCAAAGATATGAATCAACATCGATCATCATGCATGTTTTATTGAAATCAAGCCAACTAACCTATCCTCTAACCTAAGTTCTAACTTACTTCCCTATGACATTTATCCCAGTTTAAAATGTTGGACTAAGAAATTACTCTACCTTAGGATTATTTGACCAATATTGGGCAGTTTGGTCAAATTTATTCACTAGCTAGCTTATCTACTTGACCAAGATTAAACAATTTAGCCAAGCTTATTCACTAATCCTATCAACATCAATTTAAAAGGGCTTGGCCATGCTTATACTGTATGGATCAAGCCATTGTTATTGCATGGGGCTTTATTTAATTTCTTTTATGCCCTCTTTTATTCTTTTTCTTTTCTTTTCTTTTCTTTTTTCTTTTTCTTTTCTTTTCTTTTCTTTTTTCTTTTTCTTTTCTTTTATTTTATTTTTCAGGATGTAGTAGTCTCTACAAGTCAAAAGCACTGAAGGGACAAAAATACAATCAACATTTGATCCTATAAACTATAGGGTTATAATAGTGGCTCCACCTGGGGATGGTATCCTCCTTGTGACATGCCAAGAATCCTGTTTCTTGTGATCTTGAAGAATTTCATCTAGAGATTCTTCTGTTATCTGACTTGCTTTATTTCAAAAATTTTGATGACATTTTTAGTGTCTTAGGGCCTTCTCTGCGGGCTTCAAACACCTGAACAAAAACACCTACACCTAAAATACTTGTAAACGAAATGATATATACAATGGAATGAAATGGTGATCTCTCTACTGAGGTGGCAATTAATGCTTCAACATCCTGCCATTTATAGGTCCCCTTGATAGGTCTGATCCATCACTATTAGCAAGTATAAAGGAATTATTTCCTCTGAAAGACTAAATGGTGTAAGGACCCTTCCACAAGCTATCGAACTTTCCATGTTTACCTTTATCTTCATTTTTGGAGTCCCACCTCAAAACTAGATCACCCAATTCAAAGTTATCCTTTTTGGTTCTCTTATCATAAATCTTTTTAATATTTTCCTGGATCACTTGAGTTCTGTTGTAAACTTATTTTTTGGATTGCATTAGGTGGATCATTTGATTTATTCTTCACTGGACATCATTTGGTTCTTATTGTGTTTCCTGTAACAGTTTCATGACATGAACTCCTAATGAAAGGGGAAAAACTGCTTCGATGCCATACACCAACTGGTATGGAGACATACCAATCGATCTTTTGGTGCTTATTCTGTCATACCAGAGTGAGAAAACCAACTTGTTATGCCATGATATCTTGTTTTCCTGTAGTTTCTTTTTGAGAATGTTCACCAGACTTTTGTTAGAAGACTCAGCTAGCCCATTTCCCTATGGGTAATAAGTCGTCGAGTGTCCAAAAGTAATATGATATTGATTACAAAAATCTATGAGCTTTTTGGATCTAAAAGCCGCTGCATTGTTAGTTATAATTTTTTTGGGGCATCCAAAATGAGACAAAATGTTAGTTTCTAAAAACTTGATGATGACAGAGTCAGTAGCTTTCCTGCATGGTACAACCTCGATCCACTTGGTGAATTAGTCAATGGCTGTAAGGATCCATTTATGTTGGTTCAAAGAGGGAGGATGTATTTCACCAATGAAATCTAGCCCCCATTGTTGGAAAGGAGATTCAACCGAGATGGGTTTCATTGGGAGTGGCAGAAGCTTCCTTTTACCTTCAAAAATATGACACTGGTGGCAAGAAGTAACCTTCTAGTGAACGTCAGCAAACAGAGTAGGCTAGTAAAAGCCATATCTCAGAATCTTGTTGGTTGTGGTCTTCCATCTCAAGTGCCCACCACAGTCTCCTGCATGAAAATCTTGAAGAACTTTGTCAGCTTCATCTTTTAACAAACAATTAAGCAAGATACCACCAAGATCTTTCCAATAGAGATTTCCTTCCAAAATACAAAATTTCAATGCTTTCAATTTAATAAATCTATCTTTGGTCTTAGTCAAACCTCCAGGAGCCTATAAATTGTGGAGTACAAAAATGAGGTCTTCGTACCAAGGGGAGTTTAAGAATGCCTCTTTTATGTTTGGAGACGCCTGCTCTTTCGGTCTGTTTACTACAGCCAAAAATTTAATATCTAAAGCATGAAAATTAGACTCAGCCATCAGTTTGGCCAAACCCTGTCCTTTGATCAGTTTAGTAGGTTTTCAATGTCATATTCCAGAGTGACCGCAATCCATTTTCCTCTTCTTCCATCTGGATTATCCTGGGTCAGGATATCTTTAACCACTGTGTTTGGGACGTATGCAATTGTGTGAGAGTGGAGAATATAGATCCTAAAATATTTTATAGCCTTTACCAAGGAAAAGGCTTGTTTCTCCATAATATTATAGTTGAATGCTGCGTCTCTTAAGGCTTTACTGAAAAAAGATATGGGTTGCTTGTACCCTTCACTGTTTTTCTGCAACAATACCGTTGCTATAGTGTGCTCAAATGCGAAGGAGAAGAGGTAAAATTAGTTGGTATAGTTTGGGCTAATCAGAACTGGAGCTTTGGTGAGAGCATGTTTCACTTGCTCAAATGACTGTTTGGACTCAGCGTTCCATTTGATTTTGGTGTCCTTTTTTAACATATTGGTTATATTCCTGAGAAGTTCGGCCAAGTTTGGTATGAATCTTATAAGGAAATTTATTTTTCCAATGAAAGATTGTAGTTCTTTGAGGTTCCTAGGGTGTTCCACCTTCTGGATGGCTTCAATCCTGCTGGGATTTATTTTAATTCCATCTTTTGAGATTATGTGTCCCAGTAGTTTTCCATCCTCTAACCCGAAGAGGCTTTTCTTAGGATTCAATGAAATCCCAAATTTCCTACACTTCTCAAACACACGTTTGAGGTGGAGTAAATGTTCTTCATTACAATTGGAGTAAATAGTTACATCATCTAGATAAATGACTATAAATTTCCCAGTCTCATCCACAAAGGAAATATGCATTGATCTTTGGAAAGTAGCCCCAGCGTTCATCAGACCAAAAGGCATCTTCACATACATGAAGGTTCCCCATGGTGTGGTAAACGATGTCTTCTCTTGATCTTCCGGATGGACCAGAACTTGGTTGTAACCAGAGAAACCATCCAATAAGGAGATCTTGCTAGATCCGACCACCTTTTGTAAAATATGGTCCATTTTGGGTAAAGGGTAATTGTCTTTGAGGGAGACTTTGTTTAGATTTTTGAAATCTATACAGAGTTTGATCTCACCATTTTTCTTCCTGGTTGGAACTAGGTTAGAAACCCATTTAGAAAATCTCAAGGGGACTAAAATCTTGGCATCATACATCTTTTTTATTTCTTTCTCTATCAGGGGAAGCAACTTAGGATTAATTCTCCTAAGTTTCTGTCTGAAAGGTTTGTGTTCTTATTTTATGGGAATCCGGTGTTGTATGATACTTGTGTCATAGGATTTTAATTCCTCATAACCCCAAGCAAAAGCATCTATATATTCCTTAAAAAGTGCAATGTATTTTCTTTTTTCCTCGGGTGGCAGGGATTTAGATAGTTTTACCATTTTGGGGTTTTCTTCTGTTCCTATGTTGAAATCTTCAACCTCTTTACCGCTAGCTTCAATTTTAGGTTTTTTGGCCACATCGTTAAAATCAAACAAATCTTCCAACGAAACTAAACCTCTAGGTAATACATTATTTTTCAATTGCAGGATATCAGGATCTACATCATTTTCATTGAATTCTTCAGCATCTATTGCATTTACATTGCTATTCTCAAAAGAAGATTTATTTACAGTTTCGTTACCATTTTCTAAATCTATGTTTGTACATTCAAACTCATTTTTACATTGCAGAAAATCTTCAATTTGATCATCATTTCCAAATACCTACCAATATCTGATGTTGTCATGAATGGTGGGTCTGCACTTCACCTTCACTATGTACTTGCGAGTGGGACAAAAATGGATTTTAAAGGTAGCTATTGACATAGCTAGTCCGTCTACGAGTATATTTTGTCTTCTAGGCATCATCTGCAAGTCAACCTCAGTAAAGCATTGAAGAGAATCTAAAACAACATTCTTATAGGCTCTAAGTCTGGGATGTTTTGATACATACTCACCTTTGATTTGCTTGATAATCAATTCAGAATCACCCCTTACCATTATCTTCTTAGCACCAACCTTCTTCAACAATTTCAGGCCGAGCATTAAAGCCTCATACTCGGCTATGTTGTTAGTACATTGGAAGTTCAATTTATAGGAATGATTCTCAGAGTATTTTTATCTATGGTTATGCATCCACACTCCTGCTCCAGTCCCTTCTTTACTCACAGCACCATCGAATTCCATGCTCCAGAAGTCTACTGGAAATTCCTCACTTTCCTCAACCATGAGGTTTCTTACTTCGATAGTCGCTTTATCTTCCTTTGGATCAGGTGCATCATCCTCTAGTTGTGCGATTTGTTCTTTAAAATCACCGTCGTTATATAGAATGAAAGAATCCAGGTCAGAGTGTGCGGAATATAGTGGGTAATTGTGTGACTTTTCCTGACTATTGACCATATACTTCATTAGTGTTTCCCTGTAAATTCTTCTTTGTTGACCGAAAACTAGAATGGTGGTGTAGGACATATCGAGCTGCATGGTTCTTCTCAATTTAGCTCCCCAAGACCTTGACAACAACATCCCATACTTCAGGGGAGTATCTTCCATGACGATGTCCATCACCAAACTCTTCATCTAGATTTGAGCTAAGGTGATGCATAAGTCTTTAATCAGGCCTATACATTTTACCTTGTTGGCGTCAAAAGAATCCAAATGTTTGTAGGGTCTGGTGACCTCGAGTCCCAACTTTTCCATTACATCTTTAGGCATTAGGTTGTGAGAGGCGCCCGAATCCATCATAACATTGTGTAATATCAGATCTTGGATATCTAGGCTGATGTAAAAAGGGGCCACGATGCCATTATCAGTTTGACCATCAACTTCTGGACCGAACAGGAGCTCAGGTCGATCATCGGCAAGGTTAATGGTGTCAGAGTGGTGTACATATATGACATTCAAGGCTTTGGTACCCATATCGGGTTTGATACTTAAATATTTTATCACCTGAGACCTGTAAGCGTTCTTGTTCATCAGCTCAGAGAGGGGAATGGGAATATTCAATTTTGCTAGTTCCCCTTCAAGGATGAAAAAAGAGGTGGTTTTGTTTAAAATCTGTACTTCTAGTTTATCGACAGAGACTTTTTGGAAAGTGCAACTGTTTGAATGGTTGATCAAACTTCTGTCCAACTTGTTCTCTTAAGAATTTATGGAGTTTTTTGTGCAAGAGATTCAACTTCATTACGCCCAGGGGATTTCTTGGGAGGATTTTCTTAGGTTTTCTTGGTTTCAGCAGCCTTCTTCAGAGAATTCTCGTTATTCTTCTTACTCCTCAGGATATATTGCCTGTGAACCTCCATTATAGCCTTCTCAAAGGCTTGCTCTTTTGTTTTCTCATCTTCCTCATTCACCTATGTTTGCAAAAGGAGAAAGATTTAATGTTCTTATTGGGTGAGGAAAATAGACTCATGATCGTGATCATGATCACCCATTAGATTTATATGAGCATCATCAAACTCCTCAATAAATTCCTCCCCATCATCAACATAGTTTTCCTGGAGAGGTGGTCTAATATGCTAATTAGGTCCCCTTTGTTCCCGTTGATCTCTAGGATCCCTCTATCTAATCTGAAGTGGATTTCTTCTAAAGTTTGGGTTCCTGATTTGAGGAGTAGCTTGGTTCTCCTTAGGTGGGTTCCTGTCAGTTATGGTGAGTCTCTCCATCATTTTATCCATAGCTCTGGCTAGAGAATCTAGTTTGGCATCAGATGAGGAAGTAGAAGGTTCTTCCTTAATGGTGACCCTCTTTTCTATTCTCCGCCTGGCCCTTCTGGCCAAAAGATTTGCTTCTACACTGACGACACTTTTTTGCATGTCTTCCAGAGTTGTTGTGTTTCTTTCCCTTAATTGATATGACATGTCAGCATCAAAACCATCAGGAAACATTTTTAATGCTAAACCTTGTAGTGGTTTGATTTCAGTCGGGATAACATTGTATAGATTGTTGAAATGAGTGCAGTAATCCTGCACCGTCTCTCTTTGGTTCCTTTTGATGTTCTCATACTTCGACGAAATTTGGAGAGGATTTTTCTTTACCTCCCACCGGTCTAGGAAAGTCTGATGGAAAAAAGTAATGCCAGTAATGGTAGAAGCACGTAAAGTTTTGAACCACTTTTTCACCTCTCCAGTTAGGATTTGTGAAAATAATCTCATCTACACATCAACTTTGTCTACTTCGTGCAGGTCAAAGTAATCGTTCATTTTGTCAACATGGTGTTGTGCATTCAAGAGGACGGTAGTATCAAACTGTGGAAGTCTAGTTTGATAATCTTGGGGCATGTAATGTAAAGGAGCAACCAATACCAGGGGAGCATATCTTGCTACCATGATTGGTGGAGGAGGCTGAACAAAAACCTGTGTGACAGGGGAGGAAATGCCTGAATATATAGAGGATGAAGGGCTTGGAGGGATGGAGTGACCTGGTGTGGGTTTAGAAGAAACTATAGCAATGGTTAAAACAGGAAGTTTGACGGACTCCTGAAGATGGATCTTGTCTAAGGCCTGACCAAGATTTGCAACTAGGTCTTCGAGTTTATTAGTCTCGGGGTGAAAACATTTATCAACTTCAGTTCTAGGAGAACGTATCTCAGGGGTCTTGGGCTGAAATTTTTTTTGGTCCAAGACCATTTTACTGACAAAACTATCGGATTTTGTCCTGAAAATACTTGTTTGGAAGGGGGTTTCAGGATCAAGGTCTGGAAGAATACATAAATTCTCTGGGATGGATAAATACCTTGGAAGTGAGTTGTTACATCTTGAAATTTCTGTAGTTCTTTTCTTCCTGAGTAGTCTTTTGGGATTATCTATTACTATTGCAGGTTCTGGGTCAGGATGAGATCTGGTAGAAATTATTTTGGGAGCCAAAACTGTTGATTTTATGCTACCTTTGGAGATTTTGGTTAATTATACACAAACTTTAACAACCTATGAACATTATTTCTAGGTAAAGATTAGGGTTTTCATTTTTTCCAGAAATAAAGTCGTCTTTATTCTAGGGGAAAGAAAAGAAGGGGTGGAAAGTTTGTTTCAGTTCATCCCCAGTATGGTCGCCATTTATGTTATCACTCTGTAAATTCCCAGAGGTTGTTGTGAGGTAAGAAGAAATCTAACAGAGGTAACCTTAACCAACTGCTTCAAAACTGGGAGCTAGCCTTACCAGTTTCAGAGAGGGATCTCTCTGTGAGTTTTAGATTTGTTTAGATTTTCAATATTTTAGGCTAGTTAAAAAGAATATAACCGAGTCGTTTGTATTTTTTTTGAATGAAGTGGATGAATATCACTTACGCTTCCATTGGGCTATGTGGTCTGATTTTAAAAGATAAAAGTTAAAGACAACCTTTACGAGATTCGTTTCATAGGGAGAGATAGTGCTAATGCTGGATTCTTTAGGAATACAAAAGGTGTATTGCTGAAAAGGTGAGATATCAGTTAAAATAAAAAAGCATTTAATAATTTCTTTGTTATAACATCAGAGGAAAAACATTTAAATCTATAAATGATTAATAACAAAGTACACAATGGTAAATTCTGCAACTTTAACTTCCTTTAAAGATTATATTTAAAAAGATAATATGATAACTAAGAAGGAAAAACTTGTATGCAGACAGAGGGAACTTCACCAACAATTGACACACAAAAATCCTGTGAAAATTCTCTTTGTATTATTGGAATAACTTCTTGATACAAATTACAACAACTAGAGCTTGCTCAGGCGTAAAGATCAACAACCCTCAATACTTATAAGTTGGAAATATTTATAATAAAAGTTACAACGACCCTGTCATTAATGATCAGGACATGGAAGATTATAAATTTAACTAACTAACTCAACAAGATACAAAACTTTAGGGACTGTTAATGATGTGTTGAATTATTCAAGATGATTTTGGGGAAGGCCATTGGTGAGTCATCTGCATGACTTTGTCTGATCTGATTGCTGACTAGACTTGGACACCTCATCTCCTACTTGATCAAATTGCATAGCTCTTCCCATCGTAGCTAACTAGGAATAATGACTTTGAGTAATCTTCAGTATATTTCATCCATCTCTGTGTACCTGGAAAAAGTTGGCCCGACGATGAAAACATACTGTATCTTGTGATGTATGTTGATGTCTAGCTGCAAAGTTTCTAATAATGCCTTGCCTGTTATGTTGCCCTGTATTCCCAAACATTTTGAACTATCTTTGGCTAGTGTGGCCAGCTTTTGTTTATAATCAGGAAGGGTCATTAACTTATCATTTAGGACAATTAAATCCGGGTTACCTTTCTTCTACAGAGCTTCGATCTTACTAAAAAATCTTTGAACTCCTGCATCCATGGTCTGGACTTTCTCTTCCAACTGCAGCATAAGTCCTCTCTTGGTCAGAACCCTCTTGACTTTGAGGATGGTTTATGTCTTGTCTTCAATATTCAAATCCTCTAATTCTTCCTTGGTTTTTGAATTCAGGAATCTAATGATCTCAGTGGCTTCTGTGGGAATTTCTCCCAGCCCTCATTTTATTTTCTCAATAGCCTGCCTACTCCTCTGTACCAGTTATTTTTGCTTGAACATGATTTGCACCATAGGCCATATTTCATTTATGGATTTGGAGATATCCATCCAAATATTTTCCTTGGCCTCAGCAAGTGTCTTATCCGCCACTGTTTGCTTTCGAAGATGTTGCAATTCCTGTTTGAGCTTGTCTGATGTTTTCTTCTCCATGGAGTAGCTTGTTTGGTAAGAAGACTTGAGCTATTGAAGATCCTCAAATTCCTTTTTTAGTCTGCTAATTTCTATCTATGGAAAGTCCATTTCCTCCATGGATTTATCTAATTCCACTGTATTTTCCATATCTGTCAGTGGAGTTGCTGAGGGAATTTCTATTGTGAAGGTTTTTGCTACAGATGTTTTGCTTACCCCTGTGAGTGGAACTTCGCTTAATGGAATAACTTCCATAGGAGTTGATTGTTCCTTCTCCTTCACTAACCTTTCCAATTATGCTTCCATCTCTTTCAACTGTGCATTCTGCTCCATGATCAACTTGAGCATCTCATCCTTCTCACCTTCTGTCTCAGCTATCTCTTTTGCATGTGCATCTTCCGTTGGTGGCAGTTTCAATTGTTTCTTTAGAGATGCTATATCAACATTTTTATTTTTGAGCATCTCTTCGACTACTTTTACATTCGAGGGGTCATACTTGATCTAGAGGACCAATTCTTTCAACTTTTTAATTTTATTATCCTTTGCAAAGGATGATATCTTTTATAACTTTAACTGTGTTTGAGCATTGCTGAGAGAGACCTGTAGTTTAGCAGCTGAAGTAGAATTATTTGCCAAATTGGAGAAAACCATTTCTCCAGTTTTCTTGTGCAAATCCATTTGATCAACCGAGTGCACATCTCTGGTGTGGAACTCGAATGTTGCCCTTTTGTAGTCAGTGATTTCCTTTGGGTCGGGCACCTGTGCCTGCAGAAGAGCCATGTGCATTCTACCTTTCTCTATATCGAACATAGACAACAGTCTGTGTTGTGTCATGGATGTTTGTTTCCAAAACTGAGCATAAGTGCTGCTAGTCAGCGTTTGATTCCTCTTCTTGATCAGGTCATATTTCTAAAAAATGATCAATTTGATGCCTCCTTGTTTTGGTTGGTTGATTAATGAAGTATCCGTCTGCTTCTTGGATGAAGAAGTAGATGTGATATGTTGGCTACCAGAGATAAGTGGTGACTGATCGTCTTTCATAAATATAGTGGATTGGGTTCCCTTTTCACTAGCCGTGTCAGTTGTATGACTGGGTTTTGGCCTCTTGGTGTGTAATTGGAAATCTTCAACCGAGACTTTGGTGACAAAATGTGAAGTATCCTTCCTGGGCCTTTTCTCCTTTGGAACCTGTGGCGTGCTTGTTTGTGAGATAACAACAGGAGGAGATTGTTGTTCTGTCTCTTCCAGAGTGTTCACCTCCCACTCCCTTTGATTTGTGAACCTCTCTATTTCAAGATTGGGTGAATGAACATATGGAATGTTTTTATTCTTAACCCTCATCTCCAAAATGATCCCGCATGGGTCATATTGCCACAGGAAACTAGCTTTGAACCTCATTTCCTTCAAAACCATGTCTGCTTCTTCCCCGACGCCTTGGCTATTGCATATCAATGGCCCTAAGTTCTAACCTACTTCCCTATGACATTTATCCCAGTTTAAAATGTTGGACTAAGAAATTACTCTACCTTAGGGTTATTTGACCAAGATTGGGCAGTTTGGTCAAATTTATTCATTAGCTAGCCTATCTACTTGGCCAAGATTAAATAGTTTAGCCAAGATTATTCACTAATCCTATCAACATCAATTTAAAAGGGCTTGGCCATGCTTAGATTGTATGGATCAATCCATTGTTATTTCATGGGGCTTTATTTAATTTCTTTTATGCCCTCTTTTATTTTTTTTCTTTTCTTTTTTCTTTTTCTTTTCTTTTCTTTTCTTTTTCAGGATGTAGTAGTCTCTGCAAGTCAAAAGAACTGAAGGGAAAAAAAATAAAATCAACAGTTGATCCTATAAATTATAGGGTTATAATAGTTGGGACAAGGGGAATGCTCAATTGGGTATAGTCTCTTTACTATGATTTTCCTCCCTTTCAAATGGGACCCTTATCCCTTCTTTTATAAGCTAGAAGGAGCTAGGTATTTGATTGAATGATCGGCCATGCATGGCCGAAAGGTTTAGTTAACTTTCCCAAAGTTATGTGTTTCGTCAACAAATTTTATTTTTCCATGCTTTTGTAAGTACACGCGGGCTGTATTGGGGTAGATAGTGTGTACACGCGTGCATTAATGGAGCATGGCGCATGGGCCTTTATACAGGGGGTTTTCAAGACGAGTTGTTCAATAGTGTTTTGGCAAAGAAGGAGTCTGAGATGGCCTGATGCCAGGTAAGTATGTCTGGTGAAAATTAGGGTTATAACAGAGGCCCCCTAATGTGTGAGGTCAAAAGAGAATCTGATGGCCAAAATACATTATCAATCTTTATCAACATATAAAACTGGTGAGTCCAGGGACCAGAATTCAGGAGGTGCCATCTGTAAAATAAAAATTGTCTCACCGAGACAGGCATACCCATGCTTGGGATGAAATAACATCATGGATACCAATCAAATACACTGTAGATCCATGTCATATAACTATAGAAAGTGCAGTCGTGAGCAATACACAACGGATCTACATCTCAAAATCAAAAAGATATACATGTATGGTATCCATCTTCTAGAAGCTAATAAGGCCTGATGGTTGGAGATGAGGTCTTCAGATCTCGAGAAACAACTTCAAAATCTTCAAAACTTGGGTAGGAGTGTAATATGAGTGTACAACTTCACTACCCAGAGGTCTTCGATGGCTCATCGGTCATGGACTAGAGAATCTTTGATGATTAGACTGAAGGCTTCATTGATTTCGAGCAAAGACTTGATTGGAATTTCGGGATGGTCGGGCATGAGCGCAAGAGAAAAAATGCAGAGGGGTCGACTCAGGCTTGGTAAAAACTTCCCTTGGACAATAGCATGACAAATAATGAGACTCGGGTAGCATGGAATTAACATAAGTTCACGAGGAAGGAGGCAACAAAAACTCTCCATATGTTTGGAAGGATAACCAAACGGAGGAGGACACAACTCAATGTAGCGGGAACAACTTCCTAAGGTCATATGAAATCCCAGGGCTTGATGGACAAACAGAAGGATGTGCTTTATCCAAGGGTGACTCATTGTGCTGCCAATACAAAGAAAATACTTTTCCCTTCCTCTTTTTGGGGTATATTTGATTTTTTTTTGTCTTTTTCAATAATTTTGGAAAAAGAATAAAAGAATGATACGTTACAAAGGAGGCATGAGTGTCGCAAACATACGAGTTCAAGGTGCAAGGACAAGATTGATGCTCAAAGAAAGGACAGTTAGAAAAAATCCCTCCTGGGGCCAAAGGTGTCAAGACGCAAAGGCAAAGTGCTACAGGGCTTGCGTATAAGGCATGTTTCAGATAGTTTGGTTGAGAGAAACATGGAGCCGGCATTAGGCCATAGACACGGGTATGCAAATGCGATTAATAAGACACACAATGGTAACGTCCTTCAATGTAAGTTTAATGAGCCTAGAGAAGGTAAGCTCGATGATTTTTCATATTTAGAGAGTCTGAAAAAACATAAAAGGAAACTCCGATGGGGTACCTTTTTTGAAGGTAGTCTAGCCGGTTCGAAAAAGGGGTAAACTAGAACAAACAAGACATCTATTCAAAACCATTTTAACAAGTGTGATAAAGACAAGATCACTCGACAATTTTTTCATTTTTAAGGAGTTTGAAAAAAGATTAACTATGGACTCCGTCAGGAATGTTCTTTTGGACCATTTTAATGAGTGTGAAAGAATAAGGTCACTCAACGATCTTTTCAATTTTAGGGAGTCTGAAAAGAGCTTAACTATGGACTCTGTGGGGGTTCCTTTTTCGTAAATTTAGTAACTCAGGCCTGAAAAAGGGTTAAAATTATACCTGAGGGTACTCTTCTAGAGATATGAGGCCTCTAGAGTATACCTTTGTTCATACAGTTGAACATCCTAACTGAAAAAGGGGTAAACTACCATCGGATAGACGTGACTTCAAATTTCAGTTTAACGAGCGTGAAAGGTCACAAGTTCCCTCAGAAACCTTTTCATGTTTAGAGGGTCTGAAAAGGGATTAAAAGAAGACCCGTTATGTTTTGGGAGTCTCGAGGGTGAGGTCAGGAGTGATAAGGAATCATGCAAATGAGGCTCAAACTTGTAACCAGGAAAAACTAAAAGGGACTCCCGAGCCTATAGTCTTTAGTGACAGCATGGACACCATAATGCAACCAGGATCTACCTAGGGCATGCATGTTACGGTAAGCTCTACCACCAAATTACGACACTTCTAAAGCAACAATAATGGTTTCGTGTCGCAACTTGGTGGGATTGATCCTATGGAAAAGTGGAAAATACAACGAGATGCAGAAAGTGGAGGTGTAATCCTGACTTAAATGCAACGAGTTGGAAAAAATGACTTTTTACCAAAGGATCGTCAAAACGCCCAAATCTAAAAACAAAATTCCAATACCCAAAGAAATACTTCCCGTGACCATCCAAAGAAGACTCCTGAACCATCTTAAATGATTTTCAGTTTAGAAAAAATGACAAAAGGGTCTGAAAATTGACAAAAAGAGGCCAAAACCTCTATAAATAGAAGTTGACATCTCATTATCACCATTGTTAATTCATAAATTGACTAAAAGCCAAAATTTCCCCTTTGTGAAAAGAATTGATTTTGGGAGCCTCGATGGACAAAACAACCATCCACTTGGACCAAGTAAGTATAAACTACCTCATCTTGCAATCTAATTCTTTATTTAGGCATTTATTTTCATTTTTTGGGGGGTGTCGACCTTCAAAAGGCCGACCCTACGTCCACGCGGGTTGTCCTATGACAACCCACATGTACACTCGCTCTGTATTATGGCAGACCGCATGTACATGTGACTATCATCACAACAACCCGCGTGGACCCTCCATTTAGTGCAAAAAAATTAAAAAATCAAGAGTTAAACCTCCTAAACTTTGCCCATGTGCAAGATGTATGTGCACTGGAGAGAAAGAGAGAATGAGGATATTAGTGCACTGGTTGGGGAAGAACCTAATGCTATTGTTGCGTTAATGCAATGTGGATTGTTGAAATTTTTTCTGTGTCCTTTTATGCGAGCACAACCTAGGCTATTAAATGCCTTGGTTGACTATTGGCATCCCGACGCAAAGGCCTTTATGCTAGAGGGGCAGTCGCTAGTTCCAACGATAGAGGACATATACTTTCTGACTGGCCTCTCCAGGAGAGGGGAACCATTCATCTTATGTACATTTCCCTCTGGGTCTCACAATATATCGGAGTTGATTGGACTCCATTGTGAGGAAGGTACAGACCGGATGATCTTGCAAGTGCCGATAAGCAAGATCTTATACTTAGCACTGCATGCGATCGTTTTGCTCATCGGATGGATTACTGGGTCTGTGGCTTTGCATCAGGTGTACCGTGCACAGATTGACTGTGTCGTTAAGTTCTTAAATGCACAGATTTTTTATTGGAGCACCACATTACTAGATTGTATGAAGAGGCAACTAACAGTCTGTCGGTTGTGGACTCAGAGGAACTTCAGGTTTGGAATGATTCTTTGCTCTTTATTCTTTGAAATAATGCCCAGTTTCAGCCCTCGAGAGGTGGTACGATGGCATCAGGCCTCTCTTCTTGCGATATGCAGATGGGAAGTGTTGTTGCCATGACAGGGGGGAGGAAGGACCAATGAGTCCTTTTATGCCGACATTTTTTCTTGGTTTCCACAACAAATCCCAATCATAGAGGATTACCCTTATGCTGGGATTGATTTCTTGAGAGACCCTAAGATATCGGTACCTCTCGACGAAAAGCGAGGAGAGATGGGTAAGTTTGCATTGTTTGTTTTTTTTTTCTTTGTTAAAAATATGTAATTTTTATGTTGTTTTTTATATATATCATTTTTTTTATACCAGAGCATTTGACAGATATGTGTCTATTATGTGCAGATGTGGGGCCAATGCAACCAGTGGATTATGCGAGGAACATGCGACATCCTCAGCCAGGGCCGCACCCACCACCACAGGGGGACCAACAGTAGTAGGAGAGCTTCCAGCCGGTGAGGCTGAGAGGGTTCTGAGATGAATAGAGTGAAATTTTACCTCACTCACTCACACAGTCCCCATAGCAAAGATTGAGGATCTGTCACCATATATGCAGCCTCACGTAGTGGGGGCGCCATGGACATGGGTCCGTATTTTTCGGCGTTTGGCAAATGCCATTGATTATTACAACAGGGCCCATAGGCCCCGTCCTTAGTTAGGCTAGACTTTTCACATGCTAAGGGCACTACTTGTATATTTGTTGAGGGCATAAGCCCCATGACTCGTTATTGGTAGTATTTTTGAGGCGCATGCACCCACCTATTTACTATGATGATTTTGATATTATATATGGATTTTTATGTCTTTTTATGTCTTTTATGTCTTATGGATTATATTTTCCTTTAAAAATGTATTTACATGTGCATGTGCATGTGCATGTGTATGTCTTTCTTATATGTGTGCGAGATGTCAATCTAAGATTTGATTAGCTAGAGTACTTGTGACTTGATTTAATCTCCTAGGAGCATGAAAATATGTAATATAATCAAAGCTTCATTCTAATATACGTACCCTAAGGAATCATTGGTGTAAAGTAGGATCATGAACATGGTAGATTCTATTTAACTGAGACACAACTAGCTGAGCATCTAAATAGACCCGAAGGTGAGAGCTACCAAATGACAGAGCGTCACGAAGCAACTCAATAACTGCGTTGTATTCGACGACATTGTTTGTGGTGTTGCCTAAACATATACCTCCTGAGGATAATAACTAGCCCTGAGGTGTAAAAATTCCCCAAGCTGTCGAGGCAAGCCTCTCAGTGTGCTAGCTAGCGCTATCTGCGTACCCAACGAACACCTTTGATTCACTTGACATCTGCCAAAGTGAAAAAAGATAACATAAAAAATGACACGTCCATAAAACAAAAAGAAACCAGAAAGTAATAGTACAAAGACTATACATATGTTACAAAAAGTTACCCAAGGTGACCTACCTATGAGTAATACTTCTTGAGGTAGAGCCCATTTCTAGGCTTCGCCAAATAATTTCCCTCAAATTCTACTAGATGATAAGCGCCCTTTTTTAGAATCTCTTTTACAATGAAAGGTCTGAACCACATGGGTTTGAATTTGCCTATCCCCAGGGAGTCCTTTTCCTGGTCATAGACTAGGACAAGGTCACCTTCAAAGAAAATCCGAGGATGAATGGACCAATCATACTAAATTTTTGTTTGTGAGCCTCATTGGCCAAGGCCACATCACGACACTACTCAAGGTATAATAACTGCTCTTCAAGTGGAGAAGTGTCTGGCAGTAACTGTACTGTCAATTTTAGGGATGGGATCTGACATTCTTTAGGAAAGACTACTTCCAGCCCGTAAACGAGTTGAAAAGGTGAGAAACTGGTTGTAGTCTTAACAGACATTTGGTAAGCCCATAATGCTGAGTATAACATCAAATGCCAACTTGACTTGGCTGAATTGATCGTTCACTATAGGATGCTCTTAAGATATTTATTTACAACTTCCACCTGAACATTTTCTTGGGGGTAGTAGGGTGACAAATTTTCTTGCC
This sequence comes from Picea glauca, assembly GCA_000966675.3. Lineage (NCBI taxonomy): Eukaryota > Viridiplantae > Streptophyta > Pinopsida > Pinales > Pinaceae > Picea > Picea glauca. The sequence goes on from JZKD02S0782131.1 coordinate 76,254, forward strand.
GCAACCTAAGCTTTGATGTTAATTCGATCATCATTTGGTTCTAAAAGTGACTGCCATGGTCCATGACAATCTCTCTCAGGACGTTGAACCTTGCGATTATCTGGTTGAACAAAAAGAGAGTTGAAGTCTCTTCATCATCTTTAAACGTTGGCATAGCTTCAACCCACTTCGTGAAGTAGTCTATGACTACAATGATATAAAGGTGCCCCCTTGCTGAAGGAGGGTTACATGTAGTGTAATAAATCCCCCACTTGGTGAAGGGACCAACTGTGATGACAGGAAACATGGGAGCGGGATGTGCCCTCATCTTCCGAGAGAAGATCTGACATGGGTGGCACTTCTTGACCGATTCGATACAATATTTGATTAACGTTGGCCAGAAGTAACTGGCTCGTAAAATATTTTGGGTTGTTACCAACCCAGAAAAATGACCACCACATGCTCTAGTATGGTAGTCGTTAAGCACGATAACTGCTTCTTCATGAGTGAGACATCGACAAAGGATGCAATCCACACCTTGGTGATACAAAGTGTCGACAAGTATGAGATAGTTCTTAGCCTGATGGCGTATACGGCAACGCCCATCACGAGAAGCAAAGGTGGGGCACTTCAAAGTATGCAGATAGAAAAGTATATCTCCATATCAGGGATCCGAAGATGCGATCAAAAACATGTCTCCTCTAATAGGCGACTCTTTGGGCATAACCTCACCGGATTCAACCAGAAGTTCTGAGATGAGTTCCGCAAAGACCAGTGACTTTTTGGATTTCGCCGAAACAAAATCTAAGTCAAATTCCTGGAGGACAACTATCCATATACTGATCTTCCCGCCAATGATGCATCGTGTTAATACATATTGAAATGGATTCACAACGACAATGATGGTGGTATTTTGAAACAAAATATAATGACAGAACCATTGAACATCATGAATGGCTGCCAACGCCAATTTTTCAATATGGGAATAATTGAGTTCCGATCCAACCAGGCCTCAGCTCAGGTAATAAATCACATATTCTGAGAGGAAGTCATCCTCCTGAACTAAGACCATACCGATATTCGACTCTACCGCAGCCAAGTACAATAATAAATATTTGTTATAATTAGGTGGCCGGAGCAGAGGGGAAATCATGAGGGCATGTTTCAATGCATTGAAAGAGTGTTGAGCGGCTTCGTCCCAATGAAAAGGGACGTCTTTCTTTAGCAAACGCATAAAGCCCTTTGTGATCTCGGCATAGTTGGCTATGAAATACCTCAAAAAGTTTTATTTTCCCTGTAAACTTTGAAGCTGAAGGATTGTACGCGGGGGAGGCAACTAAAGTATTGCTTCCACCTTGAGAGGATTGACCATGATCCCTGTTGTTGAGAATATGAAACCGAGCAGTCATCCTGACGTTACACAAAAGCTGCATTAGTTTGGATTCAAGTGAATCTGGAAGTAGCGACATCGCTCAAAGATAAGTCAGAGTTGTGTGGGATGATCCGCTCTCTTGCGAGATTGTGATGCTAAATCATCTAAATAGGTTTTGACTATATGCTTGAGATCATGGAAAGCAAAAGACATGGCCCACTGGAAGGTAGATCCAACATTTTTGAGACAAAAAGGAATCTTACGATAGGCAAATGTACCCCATGGACAGATGAAATTTGTTTTGTGCTAGTCTTCAGGTTTGATCTGTATCTGATTATATCCCGAAAAACCATCCATGAAAAATAACGCCTCGCAACCAACACATTCATTGACTATTTGGTCAATGAATGGTGTGGGAAAATTATCTTTTGGACAAGCTTTGTTCAAATCACGAAAATCTGTACATACACGAATCGTGACTTGTTTCTTGTTGACCGACACAGGATTTGACACCCATTGTGTCAAATGGACAGGATAGATAAAACCTGCTTTGAGCAGTTTCTCTACTTCAACATTAATAGCCGCTACTTTCTTGGGATTACCTGGATGAAGCTTCTGTCGAACTGGCTTGACATCAGGATAAGTTGTGATTTCATGTTCGACTATTTTTGGATCAATGCCTGGCATTTCCTCGTAAGACCAGGCAAAAACGTCGCTAAATAAGTCTGTGTAGATTTGAATCTCTCCAGGGGAACAGTAAGCTCCGATGAAAACATTCTCCATGATGTTAGGGGTTCTGGAGATATTAATCGGTATAGTTTCAGTGATAGCTTCCATATTACCCTCGACATAAACCTCATGTGTAGCCAAGGGATTGATAGGACAAGACCTATCTCCAGTCATAGTCCAGGTGAATTCCCCTGCTTCGATTATGATTAGCTCTAGGAGGAAGTATGATCTGTGATGGATACTTTCACAGGGTTTTTCCGGACTAGACATTGCTTCAATGATTGCTTCGTTTGAGGGAAAGACTAAGTCTAACGAATTGGTATCAGCGAGGGAACCTTGAGCCCAAATAGGCTCTAGAATCAAATCTAACTCTTGTGAAGGAGTTGGATCGGTGTCGGCTGAAGCTTGATGGACTAAAGAGTACACTTCTTTTGCCGCGGACAAGGGCATGGACATACCATGGTGTCCTGTCCCCTCCATCGTGGCCGATGAGGAAGGAAGAATCCATGGATCATTGAAGTAAGTCGTGCAAAATGATGAAACTTGGAAAATATCAACCTTATGGTGGTCTGATATGAACTTGGCATCACCTTGAGGAGGCAGGTAATCAAAAGTACCCATCAAAGGTGGGCACAAAACAACCCCTACATTGACGATGCCTGGTTGAGGATTATCAATCATTGGGACTGCCCATGCCCCCAATGAAGGGTCAGGTCAGGAGAAGGAATATTGATCAAAGGTCATGATCCGTCCCTCATGTGGAAACAACAAGACCTGGAAAACTATAGCGACCACAACTTGCATGGAAGAGGTCCAACTCCTACCTAACAAGAAATTGTAGTCGAGGGACGCGTCGACTACTTCTACCTTGATGCACATGGTCTTCCCTCCTAACTGTACAGGGAAAGAGGGGATGATGCCATGTGGTCGGAATGAATGATCATAGAAAGAAGTAATAAGAGTAGGTGAAAGAGAAAAAATGGGTTGGCCAATGGCCTTCCAACTTGCCAACGACATGATCCATGTCGAGGCACCCTCACCAACCACCGTGCGGAAAATGTTTCGAGTAAAATTTTTCTTGGGGTAAGACACTACTATCAGAAATGCTATGTGGTAATGGAGATGAGGTTTTAAGTCGGTTGTATCCAGCATGATTGTACCCAGATTACAAGTCTCGACAGATCCTAAAGCGGTTAACAAAGCTTTCCTATGGGAAGGGCATATTTGGAGGACCTCCAAAGCAGACATCGCACAAGGGTTTGAGACAAATCCTCCACCACAGAATAGTTCTGGGCGGCCCTTGCATTTGGGTTGTGAGAAGATTTCTTGTACGCACATTTTGGGATGCGTGTCATCATTTCACCCAAAGTCTTCTCGATTTGGAGAGGAAGAGATGGTATTTCGGCTTCTTTACCTTTCTCAGAGGTGTTTGGCTTACTGTAGTCATTTTCTCTAGTCGATATAAAAACATCACCTTTCATCATATACACATTTGTGGATGCAGGATTGTTCGAAGACAGAGAGGGTCCTTGACTACCCCTTTCTGCGCTTGTAGAGGCTTGGGTTAGGTTTTTCCCATGTTGAAATGGATTCGTTAATACAACAGGTTGCTGCTGTGACACAAAATTTTGGGCCTCTGCAATCCGAGGGCACTGGTGGGTTGGGTGGTCTTCCGCACACAGGTTACATGGATACTTCAGCTTTTGTTTCTCGTTGTTTCCCCTGCCAACATTATTAGTGGGTTTCTTATCCCCCTTACCCTTCTTACGTTGTTTTTTCTTTCCATCAGGCTGTTGGGTGGCCTTCGGATTTTTCGATTGCACACTATGTACATCCGACATTTGGGTAGGGGGAGCAGCTGAAACAGTAGTTTGGCTGGCCACTGTGTGTTGTATAGACAATTGCTGCAATTTTTTTGTTATTTGTTCAGTGGGATTTGTTTGTGTTGAACCTACAATACCATCAGCATGTGGTCCATCTCTCTATCTGGTTTTATCAAGTATGTATCGTGGTGCATCCAAAAAAATCTCGTATAGTAAACCAAACTGAGAATAAATTAGCTCAAGTTGTTGAGCTCTCATGATGGCATCTTCTTCAGAAAACACTCCCGACGTTGCGAGGTCTTTGGATAGATATGGGACCAAAGACTTAAGGAACCACTCAAGAAGGAATGTTGGTGGGACTGGTACCTTAATCAAACTCTTCCATCGTCTCCATTCTTGGATGTGATCAGAGATATGGTACACTTTTTTCTATTCGAAATTGGCCAGCAATTTTGTTTCTGGCGTCGTATCTCATAGGTAATTGGAAATGGTTTTGGAATTCCATTTCCAATTATCTGACGGAAGAATATCTCAAGTGGTCGAGCTCGATGTACCATTTCATAGCACACCCAATGAGAGTGCGTTGAAATAATCGCAATTGTACGGAGTCGTCTTTCAACGAATTAGACGAGCACCAAAAATGGAAGGTGGTCACATGATCCCCTGGATCTTCGTTAGGCTTGGCTTCGAACTTTGGTATGTCCGAAGGAAATTTTTTCAATATAGGGAACCAATGTGGATCATGACAGATGGGGTCATTCAACAACCTTGTCAAGTCTGGCAAATGTAAGGTTGCCAAGAAAGGTAGTTTTGCTTGTTGTTGATGATAACCATGGAAAAAGGGGCCTAGAGTTTGACTGGCACCAGGTTTCCAGGAAAATTTGGGTTGCTGGCTGGGGTTCTGGTAAAAACCATGGCCATGACCAGCATACGGATTTTTCATTTAAGGAGACATTATCGGTTGATTCCCAAAATAGGACGTAGATGGTTGGGCATGCATTACATTCGGAGGACTTTGGGAAGGGCTGCCCCATGTTGATCCCATTGGAATAGGTATTGCACCTTGCCCGGGGTTCCATTGGTTATGAAAATAATTTCCCCAGATCGACATTCCTGACAAGGGAACTGATCCTTGCCAAGAATTCCAAGGTCCTGATGTAGAAGAAGTTCCTGGGTTTGCCCCCTGTGCAGGAATAGTACCCTGCATAGGATTAGGTTGGTCATAACTGGGGTTTCCCCCAGTCAGGAAAGTAGCTGACGAGAAAGCATTGTTACCAAACGCACCGAACAAAGAAAACAGTTTCGACCCTATTGGCATATTATGAGAAGGCGGTCCTTGACTCCCTACTCCAAGTGAACTATGGTATGTGTTTGGCCCGACAGATTACTGGTGGGTACCACCGATTGAAGGGGACGAAGGAGGTATATGACCTCCCCCGTAAGGGAAAGCGTTAAAGGGAGTTGAATTGCCCCCCATGGGCCCTTGCGGAGGAGCATTAGAGCTCCCTGCCCCTAGACCTAAAGTCTGTAAAGTGGAGTAGGATAGTATAGGGATTGTACCTAAGCTAGGCATATCCTATGAGAGTAGAGGGCCTATCGCACTCTGTGTGAAAGGAGTAGTGGTCACCGCCAAAGACGATATCGAACCACTGCTCGAGGTAGAGGCAGTCGAGACCATGGTGGCTCATATCGGTGACTGTGGGTTAGGAGGTAGAAAACCCCCTGTGGTGACATCCGTAGTGGGAATAGAAGAATTCCCAGAAGAAGTGGCAACGTTTTTTTCCATTGCTGCATGTGACACTGTCTAGGGCTTGTAAGGATAAATATGCACGATGATGGGCGTCGAAAGATCAATGGTTGGAGTTTCAGGTGGACCGAGAGATTATGCTCCAAGGTATGAAATAGTTGGTTCCTCTGAATGTTGGTCGGGCACATTTTCTTGTGACCCGATCGCTTCAAAAGACCCCTGTTGGTCGATCTTTCGCCTTAGCGGTGGCTGGGGTGGCTCCAGTGTAACCGGTGGCAGTCCAAGAAGCCTTCGTGACCGGTGGAGCTCGTGATCCTCCACTGTGTGAGAAGATCAAAGACACACTAGGGATTTCTATTCATTCAAAAACCACATACACTAGAAAAAAGACCCTATAAGATAGAACAAGCAAACACTAAACTAGTTGGAAGAACAGTTACAACAACCAACACTAGAGCAACTTACCGGTGCAAGTGAAAATCGAACACGGAATCACCCTCTGGGTATACTCTATAAAGCATGGCCCGATGTTTTTCCTAGGTACCATGGTATACCCTCGAAGTCACCTATGTATGTCTCTAAAAAATATAGGAAACTAGGTTGCCAGCACGCGAACAGTCACCAGGCGGGTACAGTCAATAGTTGGGTAGACCACAATGAGCAGGGTATCGAGCCCGAAACCTGTAAAGGGTATCGAAATCAAGTGGTTCGGAAGAAAACTAAGGACCTCGAATGGATTCTAGACCCATGAATCTCCGTGGAAAATGCAATCGACGGTATCCCAAGACAAGCCCTCTATATGTGTTCTCCACTACGATTGGTCCAAATTTGGAGGGGTTATCTCCACTACCTTTCCGCATGTGACCTCATGTTTATCCCCTGTGTTAGAGGGGGGTCCTGGATAACTTTCATGATACTAGACTTTTAACACTCCCTAACACAGACTATTATGTATGTTTTGCAGCCTTGAAGAGTTTCCTCTCCAACCTAAATAAAGGCTCTAGCCTAGACTAATTGATGGACCCTACAAACATAAAGTCTAGTTGATTCTAATTAATCGTTAATTTTTTATGGCTTGTCTTAAGTCAAAGGTTATGAAAGTGCAACTAATGATATTTTAGAGACGAAAGAAAAATAAACAGAAAGCTGGAAACAAAATAACTTCTTCTTGACACAATTCTTAATCAATTTTTCAAACTAAAAAATTTTCCCAAGATCTTTGAACAACAAACTCAAAACAGGATTTCACTCGACTACGAGCTACTTATTGTCCTAAGTAAACAGGAAAGAACTTATGAAATAAAAAAACTTTTCCTGGTTATTAATGAAAACCAATAACTACTTAACCAAACAAAGAAATAAAAGATTTTTTTTTATATTTGAATGCTCACAAAGAAAAAAGGAAAAATATCGATAAGTAAAGACCAAGAAAATTTCTAGCCTAAGCGCAGATCGCAAAGAGTCACTTTAAAAATAACACACAAGTAGATTAAAATGGACTCCCACACTTGTCTAAAAACCCTATAAAAGGAAAATTTTGAGGAAAACTTCTTAATGAAAAAGAAATTTATTGTTGTGATCAAACCTAAGTTACTAACCGCTATGATAGAGACCAAAAAACTTGAGAGGTATAAACTCTTTTCAAAGAACAAGATGAATGCCTCTCCTTAAACAAAAAATTTTCTCCACAGGAACGTTGCTGACAGTTCAACAACCAATGTGTGCATGCGAGCTATGTAAATTCATGGAGCGTGTACACGTGTGGAGACCTTATGCAGGACACATGTACTTCTAAAACTCTTCAAAAATGGAAAGATAAGCAATCAAGAACTGGCAGAGACTACTGGTATTGAGAACTAGAATCTCTTGAAGACTCTGAAACTTGCTTTATTAGAAAAAAGAAAACAATTCAAGGAAAATTTCATAGAACAAAACCAATCTGAGGTGGAACCTAAGCTATAAAACTACAAACACAGAGCCTAGAATGAGTTCCAAAAAACCCCTGAGAAGGATCACTTCTGACAGGGGAGAGGATGACTTCCTCTGTAAAACAAATCTTCTGAAATCATACACGCGATTGACACTTCATCAAATAGCATGTACACGTGGGTTGTGTGAAGGTAGGGCATGTGTACATGCATGCAGGCCTTATACAGGCCGCATGTACCTCTGTGGGTCCTGTAAAAAAAAAAAAAAATGCAACTAAGCAAAGAAACAGAGATAACTGGTATGGAAGACTAGAATCTCTATTAGCTCAGACTTTTGTAGAAAGTTTAAAAATAAGGAATGAAACCAAATTTTAAAAATACCCAAAAAGACTCCCAGAAAACCCTAGAGATCCCTAGTATGGTCTCCAATTCTGTTGTGGGTGGGAATCCCTCCTACGGACTTAGCATTTAAGGGCTCTAATCATGCATGCAGAAAATGACCATTTCAAAGGCCTCTACTCTTTCCTATTCTCCCAACACAAAACCCCACATTCATGCAATACAAAGGTGTAAATGAGATTTGGTAACTCTACCTTAAGTCCTTAGTTTGATGTTGATCCCTTTGCTTTCACTCGCTCTTTGATTGCAAGCCTCCTCCCAAAGATGACCTGCATTCACACATGAACAAACAACAAGCTGCGAACATGCATTTCATATACTAATTACTGGGTTAGTTGTGACAATATCATAAGATAAACATTCAGCTCTAACACATGATATGGCAGGACAGGAAAAGTATTCCTTTTTGTATTAATCTTCACAAGAGTAAACTTACAATATGTGGTCGACACTACTCCTCAAAACTGGTCCTGGACTCCTCTTCAACTGTCCTCCAACTGCTTTTCTCTATACTTCTTTTTGTACAAGGATGGCTAAAGGTTGGGACAAGGGGAATGCTCAATTGGGTATAGTCTCTTTACTATGATTTTCCTCCCTTTCAAATGGGACCCTTACCCCTTCTTTTATAGGCTAGAATGAGATAGGTATTTGGTCGAATGACCGGCCATGCATGGCCGAAAGGTTTAGTTAACTTTCCCAAAGCTGTGTGTTTCGTCAACAAATTTCCTTTTTCCGTGATTTTGTAGGTGCATGTGGGATGTATTGGGGCAGCTAGCATGTACACGCGTGCAGTAATAGAGCAGGGTGCATGGGCCTTTATAAAGGGGGTTTTTAAGAAGAGTTGTTCAGTAGTGTTTTGGAAAAGAAGGATTTTGAGATGGCCTGATGCCAAGTAAGTATGTCTGGTGCAAATTAGGGTTATAACACCATCTAATAAACATAGTCTTTCATAACCAGATACTTGTTGTAGGATTTGTTACATTGGTGGATCAAGGTAGTTGTCTTTATCATATGCTCGATTTAAATTTCGAAAATCGATACAAAGTCGAATTTCGCCACTTTTCTTCCTTACATGTACTAAGTTATACACACATTGAGTATGCCTAACCGGAAAAATTATCTTTGCAGTTAGTAATGTATTAAATTCCTTTTTAATGGAGGGTTCCAATTTAGGATGCATTTTCCTCAATTTTTGTTGGAATGGTTGAGTCTGGGGTTTCATAGGGATTACATGTTGTATGATGTTTGGGTTGAAATTTTTTAGGTCGTTGTACGTCCAAGAAAACACATCTTTAAATTCTTTACATAATTTTATAAAATTGGATCTTTCCTATTCAGAACATCCATTTCCCAGATTAATATTTTGAGGATTATCTCATGTTCCTAAATTTATGGTTTCGTAGAGAAAAGAGGAACTGTTAGTTTTGGAATTGACTACCCCTCTAAACTTGTCATGTAGGTCATAAAACCTCTCTAATATCACAACATATTTGGGGATAGAATTTACCAGCTTGGATGACAATTTTGGAGATCGAGGATCGGATATTACCATGAAATATCGAAGATTCTTGTCGTGAGTGCCTTCATCAATAACTGCATCTTGGAAGGTGTCTTCCATATGAAAAAAGTTGATGATCTGTTGATCATCATTGAATACTCTCCAATTTGTGATGTTGTTCGGAATCGATGGCCTGAATAACAATTCAACCGAAAATGCATTAGGAGAAAGACCCTCAGCGGGCAACAATTTAGAAGCCACATTGGCTAGTAAATCAGCTTTTGAATTACTCATCCTAGGAATGTAATTTATATTAAATGATAGAAATTTGTGCATTAAACCCCATACCTCAGTTTGGTAATTCTTCATATGCAGTGACAAATAATGTATCGTATTTCATACATGTTTGATAAGTATTTCTGAGTCACCAAATACTACCAAATTTTGCACATCCATGTCCAGTTCTTTCCTAAGTCCCTACAGAAGTGCTTCATACTTTGTTGTGTTGTTAGTACATTCAAACTCTAATCGACAAGCAGTAAATGTTTTATTACATGTAGGGTCGATAATCACACAAACAACACCTGCACCTTCTCGGGATTTGGATCCATCAAAATATAGGGACCAAATTTGTGCATTGTTAGAAATATTTGGCATATTTGGCGGATTTGTTGCCTGAGTATAGGTTGTTACTTCAGATTGTTGTTCTGGATTAGTGATAGAGGAAATTCCAGTCATGAAGTTACCAAAAAAGGTATTCACTCGCTGCGTTTCAATTGAATTTACAGTGGTAATGAAAGGCTCATTTGGATCGTTCAGATTTGTCACAGTATGCTTAAGGTAACATTCTTTGTTTATTCTAATTTTGCTGGGTTATCCATTTTTAGGCAGCCACAAATGAAACCAGTCTATGGAAAAATAACCATGTAGTTTTTTTGACCAATCTCTGCTTAAAACAGACCATAAACTTTAGGAATGTCAACAAAAATAGTATTGATTACTTGATGAACTTTGGGATTGGATGATAATCTAATCAACACATTTTTTAGTTCACCAATGACTTTGACATTCGTTCGATCTAGCTAAATGATTTTTAAATCATAAGGTTTTACTTCTGCATTAATTTTCTGGCATACAGAAAGAGGCATACCATTTGATGATGCACTAGAGTCAACCATATAACTATGTACATTCCTATTAATAATTTCAAACGTCAATAAAAACGGGGGGGACATTTTTTCGTGCAGAAACAACAAAATTCTGCTGATTTTTTATTGTTGTCCCTTAAACAGCTTTATCTAAGTTTCCTACAGTTTTTTATGATAAGTCCCTTTTGTCTTGATTTTTAGATGTCTTTTTACTTGGGACATTTTTAGTTGTGTTTAAGTCAATTTCTACTGATTTTTTGTTGCTAACATCATTCTTTTTACTATTTTCAGCAATGCTTTGAAGCATTTTCTGCAAAATAAGAGGAAATTTCAGCAATTCAAAAATATAAATATTTGCCCTTAATTTTTTCAGATCTTCAATTAAATCATACTCTAAAATTGGGGCAGCTAGACTTTTTCTTGTTTCAGTTTTCTTTGGTTGTTTGGGAGACACATTTTTACTTGTTTCGGGTGGAGACTTGTTTTGCGTTTTACTTATAGTGTTGTAGGGGTGAACAGTTTCAAAATTTGCTTGAAAAATATTGTCCGACAAGTGCCCAAAAACGGGAGGAGATGAGTCTGCCTCTTTTGGTACCTCTTCCTCAATTGTATCATCATAATTTCCAGGAGGAACAGAAACAAAATTGTCATGTACTTCCAATATCGTTTGCAAAGCATACTGTAAACTTTCAAAATTTAGACCTTCTGTGGTCAGGTTTGGCCATTTTGGGGGGAAAGGTTTTCTAAAAGGAGGTTTGAAGCTTCCTTTACTTGTAGATTCCTCCTCGGTGGATATTTTCAAGTCAACGACCTGATTGGATAGTTTCTGGAAATCATTTTGTAAGCTCTCCAAGTCTAATGTTTCTTGTTGATTTTTAAGTTGAGGAGGCCTAGTGAGAATTTCAATTTTCTTCTTAGAAGCTAAAACCGTTTCATCCTCATTACTTAGATTATCTTTCAAGCTCAATATTTCTTTCTCAATCTGACTTGCCTCCTCAAATGCTTCTAACAACATATTATTTTTGAACCTTTTAACGCATATGGCTATGTTGTTATGCAGGGCCTTCATGTAACATGCGACAATTAAGCTTTTTGCACGCATCAAATCTACATGGACTTTGTTTTTTAGTGTTAGGAATATCTGGATAAAGTATTTCACTTTTTCTTTAGGGTTCGTCTTTAAACTAGAGAGTTCCATCACCAAGACTTCTAGAGATTTATCATCTCCAAATATTTCAAGAAAAAACGTTTCAAACTTGTCCCAAGAGACGATGGTCTGGGGTTGTTGAGAAAAATACCGAGTTGAGGCATTCACCTCAAAAGTGTAAGGAAATAATTTACACACGACATATTCATTTTCAACACTTCGGAGTCTAATGGATAGCATAAATTTGTTGATGTGATCCTCAGCTGATTGCTTTGAATCTGGATCAAATTTGGGCATCCATTTCTACAGATTTTTAGGTAATGGGTGTTGGGGTCTAGGTACAACCATGACATCTTGATCGAGCCAAGGTATGGCAGGATTATTTTGATTTTCCATGGGGGTTGGTGGAGTCGAAGGTTGAGATGGTTTAGATGAAGAATTGTCTTCATTTGAAGATTCTCTTCCCAAAGAGGATGGAGAAGAACCAGGTGGGGATGGTGGGATACCAGATCCTCTAGCACCAGGGATAAGTGCTTCAACAGGATTGGTAATATTACCACCTAAAGGGTTTTTGGGTAGACCAGTTCCTTGAAGTTCTTGAAGATTTGTGAAATGAAGGGGTTGATTGATTTGTCTACCAAGTTGTCTAATATGATATAAGGCACTTTGAGTTCTTATGAGTGACTGGCGGACAATTTCTTGAACGTCAATCCCTTGAGGAATTGGTGTCACTGGTTCGACGGGAATATCAAGGGTATCGTTTGAGGTAGTTGTTGGGTCAAGTGTAACGTTATTTTCTAAGCAACTATGCATTACAACAAGAGTATGTGTGTGGGGGGGAGTCATACGACCTCCACGTGCCATCAATTAATTTTAGGCCCTCCTTCTAGCGCCATTTGTTGACAGGCGTAAATGACACACCATCAACTGGAAGGTCAAATCCGGATCGGGATTGTCTAATTAACCCAAGACGTGGAATGAAATGACCCGACGGGTTTAATGGCTTTGTTAGCCAACTAAGGTCCTAAAAATAATAAAATAAATAGACTAATCTAAAGCTATGATTCTAACAATCTGTATACTAATTACTAGTGTTCAAATAGAAACATGAATATATACAAATTATTATAAACAATCTATATACATCTTGAAGGGTTTACTTGAATTCTGGCGAAATGAATGTTCATAATAGTGTTTCTAACTAAGATACAAAAAGTACATAAATATTTTTGTTTTTTCGATGTTTAAAGATTTTAAACATATAAATAATAAGTACAAACAATTGAAACAAAGACACAAAAACATCCAAAGATAATTAATGCAATCCTTGTTTCACTAATAAATAATTTAACGGAGTAACACACACACTAACCTATAGCTAATCAACAAAACTGAGTTTATCTTTCTGTGTCGTTTGAGCTCATGCGTATCCTGCAATTAAGGGAAACCTATGACAGAATAATACTAGTACTTTAAGAATAAATTCAAATAAGTGTCTTCTATTTGGAGTACATTAATAACAACAGGAAAATAACCGATTAAAAATAATCATGAGATCTCAAAATGATCAATATTTAAGAATGAGAGAAAACTCAATTCTAAGTATTGATATTCTCCATCATTTAACATTACGAATAAATTCAATAATAATCAAATGATAGATTTATCACATATACAAAATGAAATGACAAATTATGGACAACATCTAAATGTTTAACAATATGAGACACCATATGATGAAAAGGATAAAGCTAAATCAATCATAATAATATCTCATAATACAAAGGTAATGGAAGAACACAATGGAATAAGCATCATATAGGTCTAAATCCAATGGTGAATTTCTTTCCCGTATCCATTCCCAAAATCACTTGTCCATATTGTATTCCATCAAAAGTTGTCTTACCACTAAACAACAATCACTATTTAAACTTGTCTTGGATTAACAACCTCTTATCATGCAAGATAGAGGGTAATCCAAAAAAAATAGTTTGCTTTACAAAAATAGTACAACAAAGAAACACTCTTGTAGGAGTTTGTTTATCCAAATTAAATACATAGATGACATAGTTTTATCAACCAAAAGAAATTACTAAACTATGCAGCGCATGATCCATGATTACTTCTCCTTGTGAATAACATAGATGACATAGTTTTATCAACCAAAAGAAATTACTAAACTATGCAGCGCATGATCCATGATTACTTCTCCTTGTGAATAACATCATAACTGATATTCTCCTGAAAATGACAAAACAAAATTGAATTTTAGAAAACAATACAAAATAATATTTAGAAATAGACTGGCTACAGAATCATGAGATTCTGTAGCTAGTCTTACATTAACAAATAAAATCAAAACAAATCTAACTATTTGAATTTTACAACAGAATCAAATCAAAGAAAATCAAAACCATTTTACCGTTTTAGAGATTAGACATTGAAGGGTCTGATAATTATGAGTTAATGACATCATTGAAATTTGTTGCATTCTTGATAATCACACTACCGGTTAGTTTAGGCCTTTTACTTGCCCGATTTGCATTGGAATAAACACATGCCTTTAATTCTTGATTTTCTCTTTCAAGCAAGGAATTTAGAGCTGCCAAATGTTTTAACTGTGCCTGTAAATATGGTATGTCTCTGTAGTATCGTTCTACCCAGTCAAGACAATTCTCGCAGTGTACAGGTGTTATAGTAGGTAGAGGTTGAGTGTACCCAACAATGGGTGCTTCGGTCTTTCCTGTAGCTTGTTTCAAATCATGGCCTATAGCAGTGAATCCTTCTTGATTTTTTAGAAATGGAGGTAGTTTATAAACAAAAATGTATTGTATAGCTTCACTATCAGTTTAATTTATGAGACACTGATTATTCACATCTTATCGGGGAAGGAATTCATTGATCTCATCATCGGTCAAGTGATCATCGATCTCAATCATTGAGATCGAGATCAAATGATCTTGTTGTAGATTTCTCAGACTCCTGGAAATTAACCTACCTGGTTTCTTGTTTACAAAACTCAAATCTGAGTTACCCTGTTTCTTCTTTTTGCGAATGTTCTTACCAGCTGATTTGTAAATAAAACCCTGGTTCGATTCAATAGTAGGAGCAAGAGAAACCTTCTCCTTTAATACATCTATTACCTCATCTAAATATTTTATGGGCATGAAATTATATCTCGGTTTTTCGCCCAAAGGGTTTTGCATAGCAACAACGTTTGGTTCAGTGGATGCATGGTCTCCAAGTGGATCAACATATCAAATTTAGGTGGTAGGGTTACAGGGACTAGGGTTCGTATTTAAATGCAGAGGCGGTTCAACTATGTTCTCGGGTAGGGTGAAGTTATTACTGCATAGGAAATCTTCCCAAGTATCCCCAATCTGAGCTAAATGCGATAGCAATAGAATTCGAATAAGCCCATGGTGGAAGAGGATAGACAGAGGGTTTAAAATTTGTTTCTGATAACTCTTAGAAATTTTATGTAGGCTCATCAATAGATAGAAAGGCATATTTAGCTTAAACCCTAGGAAAATCATCAACAAGCAGATGTGATATAAAAACACTAAGCCATACCTACCCTCAAAAGTTATAAACTGTTTAAGAATTAGAAGTAGGTCGTGCTATCTGGGTTTTAAGAGAGTAATAGGTGTACCTTTAGGGAAGCATGCCGCTTTCTTAGATACCATGAACAGACTCCAAGGTATGCCTTCTAACTTGAGGTTTTTGAACCATTTTTTCCCTCCTACGAAAGTCCTATATCTCGTGCTATAGAATCCTCTGTTACTTCGAATTGTAGATCCCCAATTTTGTCTCTAAAGCCATCAAACGATTGAGAAACATATTGCGCGACTGCCAGGTTATAACCCTCAAACTTTCGAATGAAAATGTCCCATCCATGGGCCTGTAAATCACATATGGCATCGTCATGGGCGAGAAGGGCTTGAGAGACATTAGGTTAAATTCTGACTACGGGAGCCATGGGCGTTATCACACATACAGAGTAAAGGTAACGAGAGGGAGGATTCGTTTTCCAATAGACAAATAATAGGGAGAGGTATGTAAAATTGGAAGAGGTATGATACCTACGAACTTGGGAGGATATCATTCTTGGTAGTTTGACCTTTGAATGACAAAGAACCAGAGGATGCGCAGGCTTGTGAACCACTATGCACAATGAACATTAAACCCAAACCATTATCAGTTGCCTATTCGAATAATGAATGAGAGTCATTAAATTTACAGGACAACAAGATGATGTGTAATTGTGAGTACATCAGTATTGTATCAAGGTGATATGAAAGCGATATGATTGGTAAGAGAAAGGAGCACATTTCAAACATTAATCCAAGGTTCTGTGCCAACAGGCATATGAAATATTAAAATCATATAATCAACCATAGATATGATCAAGTCATATTTTCCATAGTGAATAAAATTGTGGAAGTGGATTAATCAATAAGCTTACAAACCTTAAGACTTATAAACATATAGGTCCCCTTGAGGTATAATCTCTTTAGAAAAAGAAACAAAGAAACCAAAAGATGCAAAATGATTACCCAAGACGAAATTTTGTTTCAATTTCATGCTTGCAGACATGAAATTAAACAAAACAAACGAAAATTTAAATGAAATACTCATATAATCAGCTAGCCCAATGAATCTCCTCAAGACCAAAAGACACAAACCTTTATAAATGTAAGGAGGAGGCATCTACATAAATATTTTATCCCTTTGTGATGAACTTTAATTATGATATAAATCAAAAGAATTGGTGGCTACCAATAGTCTGCCAATTCCTTTGTAATCACAGTAAGTAACCGTGAGTAAAAATGCAGCATTCTGAGAAGTCCATTTCGTGCTTGAAATGAAAGAAAATAGACATGTTCAATTTTCAACGATGGATATCCCATGAACAGTTCATATCAACGAATCTCATGCATTTGAAGCTTCAAATTCGTGCAAGGATTAAAAACCAGACATATGTCTCGAAGAGCCAAAGTCCCGAAGTGATGACAGACTGCCACGTCAACTAGTAGAAAATTACTTTTGGAGTTTTCCATGCTTTAAATTCTGAGCTCCCAAATCCTAAAGTCCCGAAGTGACGAGAGAGTGCCACATCAATTGGGCCCATACTACTTCGATATATTTCCATGCTTTACATCCTGAATTCTCAAAGAGCCGAAGTCTCGAAGTGACGTCAATCTACCAAGTCACTCTGGGCCCTACCACTCCACGGATGTTTTTCAACTCAGCACTTGGTACTCATAATTTCAGATGCACAATGCTCATATGTCAAAGACGCATGGCGCTCATCTTAGGCCCTTTGATTTCATCATCCACACTTTTCCATATCACCACGTCACTCTAGGAGTTTAGCCATTCTGTAGATGTTCATACTTTTCACTCAGAATCTCTTGAACCTAGAAGAGTCGAAGACATGTGGAATTCATATGGTGCTGAAACATGGTGCTCATCTGTTGAGACATGTGGCACTCATTTCAGACATATTTTGGTCTTTCATCCATGCTATTTAGAGTGACATGTGTCACCCTTCTTTCCACAACATGTCAGCGATCAGACATCAGGCTTCCACGTCAGATTCGGGACATCATCCTTCGGGGGATTTCTAAGCACAACATTCATAAACTCCCGAAGCCTGAAGTGTCAGAGATGCACGACTCTCATTCACCTGAGACAGATGACACTCATACGTCTGGACACATGGCATTCATTTCAGGCCTCCTTATCATTCTGGGCTCGTACTACTCTGGGAGTTATACAAACTTTGCACCCAAAATCTCCCGAACTCTAAAGTGTCAAAGTGACGAGAGACTGCCACGTCACTTCAGGAAAAAGTCACTTCAGGAGATATTCATGCTCCACGTTCAAAATCTCCCGAGCTGTAATACATTTGCACCATCGCTAAATCAGATAGGGGAAGTTCTAATATGACATAAAGATAGAACTTTAGCAGGGGCACTAAAGTAGCAGGGTCACCCAGATCACAGATTGCAAACACGATCGATGGCCACACTTCATTGCGGGGATGGAAAATGATCGAATGTTAATCTTCCAGAGAGGTCCCGCAATTGAAACCATGGTATATCTTGTGAGGTACATGGGAGTTGTTGGTGGATTGTAGGAATCATAGTGGTGTGGATCCAAACCACCCTTGAAAACTTCTACAATCACGTTCTTATATGATGTCAGGTCACCACGTCACTCCGAGAGATTTTCACGTTGCACATCCAGTTGTCTTCAGTGGCTTCCAACAGTGCGCATGCATTCCATGATCAATGTAGAACTCAACTCTGTCACTCTGAATCAGTTTCTACCACAGTCTTAGTTCATTCTAGTGCTCACATTAGTCCACTTTTATCGCTAGTCTCAGTTTTCAATATTCAGTTCAAGACTATGTTTAGTTTAAAGCACAATAAGTGGTATTCTATGTGTGATAAGAGCCACTCTTTTTTATTAAGTCAAGTGTGAAGTATACATTGTTTTACTGCACCAGTTTTTTAGTCAATTTAATTATTCGTTCTACAATTGTTAATGTAGAGTTAAGTCTTGGTCCCAGATGGACGAGAGCCTCTGCAACTATGATAAATATGCAGTTTTTGTATGTTTTGAGGGTTCAATTTTTGGGAAAGGATATAAATACATCAGACTGGTTGGACCCATTCTATGCATGGATTAAATCTCTCTCCTGGTGAATATACTCTTAATGAAAATGTTTTGTTCAAATATTCATGTATTTTTATCTTATCTTGAATACAGTTTTTTATTTGTGCAAAGTACATTTCATTTCCTTCGGCTATTGTATAACTTGTCTTCATTGATATGCAACCTTTGAAAACAACTAATGTTTGGTAAAGATTTGTTTTTATTGCAACCTGTGGGAGAAATTGTGTTTTTGATACATGTTTAATGTCTTGAAATGATATTTTAAGTATTGAACTTCTTTCAATGGATTATTCATTGAGTAATTTGTTATTTCCCTTTGTTTTCTATTATTTCACATGTATGTCATTATTGTGCCACTAGACAAGGAGTACCCTCATCCATATCATTTTTCCAACCCAACCATGCTCTTGTCTTAGTGAAACAAACCCTCTAACTGACCCAAAAAACAAAATTATCAAAAGAATAATCATCCCAAAACTTGAGGTGGCCTAGATTTTCCATTTAGCAGTCAAGTGAAGACTTTAGGACCAACACCATGATAGGTGTTCACTGGCATATGTGACTATTCTACTTGTGTAATTGGATTTTATGTTTTCTTTGATAACATCTCATATGAACTATTTATGTGAGTGTTGTTTAAGTTGTATGACATTTATGGTTACTAATGACTACAATGGTAATGTTATCGGTTCAGTTTGTAACTATTTGTGATTTAATCTGCAACTTTATTGTTTTAACATTTTATTGATTAACATGAACTATTTCTACAATTAATGACATTGTTTTATGATGTGTTCATTATGTATATTTGATCCTGCGCAAGATAGTTTAAAAGTAGATAGATTAGTTATTTTTATTTTGTTTCGGGATAGATTTAGAATTGATAGTAATTTTTTTGGGGGGAATTTGTTGTCTTCCCCTCTTTTTAATTTAATTCTTAGTGGTAACCAGGCCCACATACTGGTCGGAAATTCTACCCCGAACAAGAGTAGGTTTGATTGGGGCTTACCATCGGGTGTTCTCCCTTAACTTCTTGACATGAAATTTGGACCCATCAACACTTACGGTTCTTCTACTCTAATTTCTTGACACACTCCATGATATGACCTTGAAAGGGGCATATTTGGGTTTAATATATATGTAATGGGGTAATTGTAGATGTAATATGGATCAATGTAATAAAGGGACCACATGTGCAATGAGTGTGAATAAACACACACATTCATTATTGAGGGGGACATGTGATGATTTCATCTCTACTAGGTGGGAATCATCTCTATAATCTATTTTGGAGTTGTGATCCATGCTCAAATTTGGTGTACATTATGTGTACTCTAGTTTATTATGTTATTTTAAATATTTGGTACATAAAATTTCATGTTAGCACACTAAAACTACTCACTTGTTATATTTTCAGTAGTCATATAGAAATACATCACTATTGACATGCATAACCCTCATTTCTAGCCCCTTTCCATTGTCATATG
>JZKD02S0782131.1:112481-135451 GCA_000966675.3 Picea glauca
TTACTTCCGGTTTCACCTCCTTATCCTTGATTGGAAGCAACATGTGAGTTCTCCCATTCTTCTCTAGGGTGTATGTGTTCATTCTCCCATCATGAATCACATTCCTGTCATATTGTCATGGTCTACTCAGCAATAGATGACAAACATCCATGGGAATAACATCACATAGTATCTTATCATTATATCCTCCTATCTTAAATTCAACTAAACATTGTTTAGTGACAATTACCTGATGTCCTTTTTGTAGCCACGAAACTCTGTATGGGCTTGGATGATCAATCATCTCCAGCTCCAACTTTTCTACCATCTTTGTACAAATGAGATTATCTGTGCTACCACTATCCACAATAACCTTGCATACCCTGTCCTTGGTTTTGCAAGCAGTCCGGAAAAGTCTGGTCCTTTGGACTGAACTCTCCACCTCCTTCTCTGGTGTCAAAAGAACTTTTTGCATCATCAACGATCTTCTGCCTTCAACACCTTCTTCTTCAACATCTCGCCTCTGTTCTTCGGTGATGTGAGTTTCTCCACCCTCTTTATTTTTATTTGGACACTCATAAGACTTGTGCCCATTCTTTCCACATGTGAAGCATGTTATTACTCCACCTCTTCCTCTTCCTCTACCTATGGTATGAGGAAAAGTATTATTATCAGCATAATCTCCTCTCTGCTCAGTATGTTGTCGTCTATGTTTAGCATATTGTCCCCATTGTGAGGTTCCACCTCTCTCAGTTCAAGTCTGAGGTTTCTTCCAGTCCTCCTTGGGCTTCTGATATTTATCCTGGGCAACTGATTTGCCTCTGGGCTGACTTTTGCCTCGGCCTCTCTGACCCTGCTTTCGGCTCAACTTCTCTTCAGCCTTTAGAGCCATCTGATAAGCATCTTCGACTGTTCGGATGGTTACCATGCTCATCTCATCCCGAATGTAATATCTCAGGCCATTCATGTATCTGGAAACTTTTTCATCATCGCTTTCCCGATGGACTGCCCTGATATTCATCTTATAGAATTCTTCAGTGTATTCTTTCACTATCATCAACTTCTGTCTCAGGTTTTGCATTCTCCTGAACAGAGTAATCTGGTAATCCCTGGGGATGAATTTCACCTTCATCTTTGTGCTCATTCTATCCCAACTCTTAATCTTTTTCTTTCCTTTGCAGTTTTTGTCAGCTTGTAGTTCATCCCACCACAATGCTGCATGTCCCTTCAATCTTGTGACAGCATGCTTGACCTTCTTGTCCTCTTCGACATCTTCATAGTCAAAGTATGTGTCCAGAGCTCTAATCCAGTCTAGAAGCTCCTCTACATAGAGATTCCCCTCATAAACTGGAATGTCCATTTTTGCTCTCGCACCCATTCTGGACATAGCCCTAATCAACCGTTCGTTTGCTGCATCTTCGCCTGCAACCTCTTCCTCGTGTTCAGCCTCAATTTCACTTTCAGAATCATTAAGATCCCCGACACTTACTGTACGTCTCTGTGATGTCTCCATGTCTTTGAGTCTGGCTCGTAGATCACGCATCTCTCTCTCCATGGCTGGATCATTCATTTGCCTACCTCTTCTTTGCAGCATTTCCCTCTCCTCTGGTGGATCAGGTGTTTTCCTATCCCTTATCCTTGGCGACATGGTGAATTCTCTTTTTCTCTTCTAGAGAAAGCAAAGAATCCTTTCTGTGCTCTGATACCAGAAATGATGATGCACGCTCCCTCCACAACCCACAGGCCGGAAGGTCCACGTCAACACAGGATCTTTCCCTTTACACTAGCCCTAAGAGATTCAGAATGGCTCTTCTATTTCCCTTTCAGGAAATCTACACCAACAGTCAATTTCAAGAATTCCCCCTTTTGCTTCGGGAAATCGGACTTCGCACTTTCGCAAATCCGTTGGTCACGCTTTTGTCTCTCAGATCTCCGAAACCCGAAAACAGTCAATGCTGACCCTTTCTCTTCCTCTTTCGGACTTTTCCCTATCACGATTTCAGCGGTCTAGGTATCCAACAACTTGTTCCCATGATTCCCGAAACCCGATGTTCTGAAATTCCAACACGCTCACAAGGTTGACTTTTCAACGCCCCTTTACTCCGTTGGGACTTCGGACTTCGTGATATCGCGAATCCTAATGCAAAGAATTCGGAACTTCACTCCCTGAAACTCTGATATGATCAACGGAGTTGATTCCGTGTCAATAGTGCACCACTTGTCCACTCACTGACTCCTTTGTGGCCCACACAAATCCTTTTAGCTTTTCAAGACTTCGCGGTTCATGATTTCGTGATTCCCGTTGCAAAGTTTACAGGATTTCAATCTACGAAAACCTGATATAGAAATCCATGTGTAAATACAACGGCTCTTGTGGCTTGAATCTACGGTCCTACTCCTCCTGAGCTTAGAACCTTTCGGGAATACTCGTTGTATCTCCCCTGTTCCTCCGTGAGATCTAACGGCCCACGGGACTTCATGAATTCACTTCAGAGAATTCCGACCATCCGTCCTTCCTCTGAAACTCGTCCTCCTGTGGTCTGACGTTGCTATTCCTTCCTTTGGCTCCTTCGAAGGTTCAAATCCCTCTTAACTTTCCCATGACTCCACATCTCCCAGAAAAACCCTTGCACGCACTCCTTGCGGTAGACTTTCAAGCACTTCAAAGTGTTGAAATCCTTCGACTCTATGCACACCTGTAGTAGCAGTCCCTAAATACTTCACTCAGATCCACAACCCTGAGACTTCGCTCAGCCTGCGCACTCCTTGCATGACTCCTGTACCCAACTACACTTATGTGGAAATGAGGACAAAATCTATCTCTCCTGAGCTTTCAGAGACAAACCTTGAACACCTCATCGATGCACTCCTTGCGGACAATTCAACTGCACTCCTTACAAGAACTCTTGCTCAGATAGAGAAACAATTGAAACTCATTCCTCTCCTCTTTCCTCTCAGATTTCAAACATTCAACAAGAAATCATTCATACATAGCATAAAATCAATTGCATGACAGAAAGAGTAAAACATTCATGAGCATAACATTCAAATATGCATACACAGAGAATATATGAACACCATGAGTCTGAATCATAGCTTTCTTGTATTTATTCAGAACTTCTGTACATGGAGTCTGCTACACAGCTCTCTGCTTCTCTTCTATGATCATCATCATGCTAATGTTACAATACACAATGAGGGTGTCTATATCCTATTTCCCTCTTGCGCTCTAAAACTGTCTAAGCTACAAATTCAATTCTACCTACTTGCATTAACTACCATAAATGCCTCCTACCTACTAAGGACAAGAGAAGATCGTTCAAGGTCCGTTTACATTATACAAGTGTGCTTCATCTTAATGGCTTCATTTAAGATTGCGCAATAACTTCAAGGTGATTTCAAAATTTGTGTTGGGTGCTTGTCCAGCTGTCCGTTATCTCCACGTTGGCTCGCTTGAGATGCTCCTGCATCACAGGTATACAACTACAACACACAATGCCATATACACCATAGCAGAACGGTTTTGCGGAGAGGAAAAACCGATGCTTAAAAGAGATGGCCAATTGTATGCTACAATCGAAATCATTATCTCCCATGCTATGGGCTGAAGCTATTAATTATGAAGCATACATTCAGAACTGAGTTCCTCACAAATCACTCAAAGACACCACTACTTTTGAATGTTGGACCGGTAAGAAACTGAAAGCGTCGCACTTTCGTATTTTTGGTTCATGAGCATGGGCTCACATTCCGACAGATAAGAGGAAGGCTTTGAAGCCTCAAAGTGTTGAATGCATATTTTTTGGATATCCTGAAGGTGTCAAAGGATATAGATTGTTGGACTCTCACATTGAAAATTTCATTCTAGCTCGAAGTGTGAAGTTTGAAGAAGAATCACTACATGATTTTTCAAAAGACACTGTCGAGGAACCGCTTGTTGTCACTAATGAGGAGGAGTCAGAAAATTATTCGAGCACTTTAGAGAACCCATAAAAGAAGCCTTTTGGGTATGATACAGAGGATGAGGAGTAGTTCATGGCTGATCCAACTCAGTTGCCAACTTGGGCAGAGAAAACCCTGCAAGATGCGGGTGAACTAGTCGGTGATCCTGCGGATACAAGAAGAACTAGATCACAGTTTTTTTGGGATCCTCAAGACCTGGCTGCCACATAACCTTTGATTCCCATACATTTCTATATGTCACTTGGTTCAGATCCAAATTCACACTCTAAGGCTGATGGAAACCCACTCTGGGAGGCTTCCATGGATGAAGAGTACTCTACTCTTATGGACAACAACACATGGGACTTGGTTCCACTTCTGAAAGGAAGAAAGCTTGTTCGATGTCGATGGATATATCGAACAAATATTTCTGCATATGGTGAAATCAGCAAGTAAAAATATTTACTTGTCGCAAAAGGATACTCACAGGAACATGGCATAGACTACACGGAGACATTTGCACCTGTTGCAAAAATGGACTCCATTCGACTAGTTTTGGCCATTGCCGCATCTCATAGATGGGAAGTTCACCACATGGATGTGAAGAGTGAATTTCTTCATGGAGATATCAAGGAGGAGATATATATGGATCAGCCAAGGTGATGCATTTACAACTCTTCCCTTGTTTTCAGATTAAAGAAATCTTTGTATGGCCTAAAACAGGCTCCCAGAGCATGGTATGCAAAGATGGATTATTTCCTGCTTTCCATTGGATTCATTCGATGAAAATATGATCTGAATGTTTATTTTCTGCAACATGATGATTCCATCTTTCTGATAGTACTTTATGTAGATGACTTACTGATGACAGGAAACATTACTTCAGCTATTGATTTGGCAAAATCAGCATTGCACGATCGATTTTCCATGACAGATTTGGGACTGTTACACTAATTTTTTATTCTTGAAGTTTCTCAATCTACTTCAGGGATAAAGATGGCACAGTCTAAGTATGCATCAGATCTACTTGTCTTCTTTCAGATGACAGAATGCAAGCCAGCATCATATCCCTTTCTTTCAGAGGTCAGATTTGAGGATGTGGGTACTACACCTTTGGTGGACAGTACACTATATCGGCAGTTGGTTGGGAGTTTGTTGTATCTTACTCACACCCGACCTGATATCTCTTTTGCAGTAGGAGTTTGTTCCATATATATGCAGGAGCCTCATGAGCTTCACTGGAAAGCTGCAAAGAGAATCCTTAGATATGTGAAAGGTACTCCCAGTTTTGGTATCTTTTATGCTGCAAATTGCCCACTTTCACTAATTGGGTACACATATTCTGATTGGGCTGGCGATGGTACAAACCGCAAGTCCACCTCTGGTTATGTTTTCAGCTTTGGTTTAGGGCCATTATGCTGGTCTAGCAAGAAGAAATCCATGATTTCTTTATCTACAGTAGAGGCAGAGTATAGAGGTGCAGTGAATGCAGCTACACGGGTTGTTTGGTTGCGGGGGATTCTCTCCGATTTTGGTATTCAATATCCACTTCTGACTGTCATATTTTGTGACAATCAGGGGTCCATTCAGATATCGATTGATCCATTTTAGAGGCAGAGGACCAAGCACATCGAGATTCACATGCATTACATCCATGAGTTGATCCGTGACAGAGCCATTTCACTGCAGTACTGCCCCACAGAGTAGCAGGTTGTAGACATCTTGACCAAGTCCTTCACTGAAAATAAATTTTCAAAACTGAGAGCTATGCTTGGAGTGGTGGAGACAACTGAGTAGGTCACTTTTGGCCACTCGGCATTTTTTTTCCTTTTTTTTTTGGGGGGGGGGGGCGTTTTCCCACGAGGTTTTCCCTCTTTCCTCTTTTCATGAGGATTTTTTTATGTAATGAGTACCTAAAATGGCTAAGCTGTCGGTACTCAAATTTTTTGTCATTACAGTTAGGCTTAAGGGGGGGTGTTGGAGCATAACCCTAACTTACATTAGTTTATACCTAGCTTAGACTCCTAGATCTTGGTTAATACATTCATTTACACTTTATTTCACCTAATTTGGCCACATAGAGAAGAAGGGCRCCTCATCCCTAGATTTTAGGGAAAACTGCTAATTTTAGATCAAGACTCAACTCCCAGTTCTTGATTTTCTCGATTTATTCTTGATTTTATTGATTTATTCATGATTTATTCCAACTCCCCCATGCAAAAACTCATCTATTATTGGGGAATGTGCACCTCCTCTTTGAGTGAGAGATTTATTCCCTAATTAATGATTTTTGTCATTACTATTATTAGTAACTACTATTTCGGGTCAGTTAAGTGAGTTGGAACTGCTTCTCTTGTTACTTAAGTGAGCTTAAGTGAGCTAATTCACATCACTTAAATCTTGTGGACATGAGTGTGTGACATGTATATTTAGTGGTCTAGGTCGAACTATGTGGTCTCCCTTAGCTTATGACACCTATTTTAGCTAATTCTAGCTTTTTTTTACTAGAATTTCTATGTTGGAAATTTTATATATTCACCTCCTCTCTTATTTTTGAGGATGGTTGCTCATGTATATTCATTTTTGATTAATATAATTCTCTGATTTATGGAGAAAAAACTTTCTCTCATCTCTTGAATATCAACAAATTGTTTGTGTTCAATTTAACTAGAATTCTAGATCTATCGGGGTTTCTGCAGGAATTCTACAGTGGCCATGGGTATTGGCACATTGATTTTTGTCTTATTAACTGTTGCATTATGAAAATTCTGTGTGACTGATAATACATGTGTATGTAATGATGATTTCATTCCAATTTATAGTTTTATTAATAGAAGTAATTGAATTGTAGTTATAAACAATTCTGAGAGCACTTTGTGATTTTTTTTTTAATCATTTCCATGTAAATAAATATATATATGTGTGTGTGTGTGTGTATGTGTGTGTGTGTGTGTGTGTCTTGTACATGTGATATTGACAATTTGTTTGGTTGAGGAATGTTAGAATTGTAGGAGGAAAGGGTCTTGGATATGGCAGTGTTGTAAGCCGATAACTAAGACCAGTGCCTATTGCTGCAAGAGCCAAATTGTTATGAGAAGAAGCTCATGTCTAGAAGTTTTATTTTTCCTATATAAAATTGTTTTGGGAAGTATGATTTGATAATTATTGACGAATTGTTTTGGTTGAATGTAAATTGAAGAAATTGTAGGTAGAATGGTCTTGGATATGGAAGGGATGTAAGCCCATAAGGAAGACTGACATCTACAGCTGCAGAGCCAACCATTATGAGCAGAAATCTCATGCTTGGAAAATTTTGTTTTCTTGTATAAAACAGATTTGACATTTATGATTGGAAATGGTTATAATGATATCTCATGATGATTGTATGTGTATAATACAGATGAAATGTTGGATATGGAAGCTAGATTTCATGGAAAAGGCTATTGTTGGGACATGAGAACCCTATGGTAAGCCATGATCGCCCTTGAATACATTGGGTTGTGGTAAAACACACCAGAGAATCACCTCAACTGTAAGACTCGATAAAGTCTCTAGAAATATTCTTGTGCAAGAAATCCTTGGTCAAGAAAGATGGATTGTCTGAGGGACTATATAGCAGAGAAGGGGATGCCTGAGCCTGGCCTGGAAGATAAGTGACCACAAGGAAGAGGAGAATTTGATAGCTCTTGATTGGGTTCATGCACACAATGGGTATGTCAAAGGAAAACAATGAGCCAAGTTAACGAGACAACCATATGGATGCATATCCGTGAATTGCACAGATAAGTATTGTATTGGATTATGAAAATTTACTCTTAGATTATGAGAAAAAATGAAACTTTTATGCACAAATTGTGAATAGATATGCTTGTTGATTTGAAATGTTGTATAAAAATGATGAATGATGAAGATCTATAAAAGTACCAGACTATGAGAGAAAAGAAGGTGATGTTGGAGAAACTGAATGACAAGGGCATAGAATGAAGAAAGTCCAATGGACTTGTTGCAACTGGAGTTCTGGAAGCCACAACTCTGAAACTTTCTGGCCGAGTGCACTGAAGCCCTGGAGAGAAGTGGAACAACCCAAGGGACTGCATGGAAGAGAAAGGGGTTCATTTATTTGGGTTGTGCAGGGCTGAGAGGGAAGGAGATATTGTTGGTTGGAACTGCTGCCAGAAATATAAATTCTGAAGATCATTATACATGTTTTGGGTCGGAATACCTATGCATAAATGTTTAATTTTAGGCCAGAGTACCTATGTATATAAGATTGGGATGGATTTCATGTGTGGATTAAGGCTAGAGGGACTGGATTTGTAATGTTAATAACATTGGAATGGTGTTGTGCATTGAGGACAATGCCAAAATAAGGGGAAGGGGATGTAACATCTCGGTTCTAACCCTTATGAACTATAATGTATTATGTAAATATGACTTAGGTTGGTGAGCCAATAAATTTGAAAATGGGCCAAAGTGCCTAGGAAATGTAATACTTCATATACTTTAATAAAATACACCATTAGCTGCAAGACCGACAAGGAAAAAAATATAAGGGGATATGATTCCACGAGAGATGGGTCTTGAGGGGCTAAGTCCTTTTATTATTATTTTATTTTACCCATAATTGATTTTATGGAGAAAAGGAGTTACATGAACTTCTTGGGAGGGAGGCCATGTGGCTCTTTTCTTCATGTGATTTAAACATCCCTTGGGGGATGTTTTGGGTCTTCTTCTTCTTCATCTTCTTCCCCTAGTTTGTTTTGTTCCCTTTTTCTTCTTTCCTCTTCACTCATTGTTGCTAGTTCATATGTTCTTGGGCT
Organism: Picea glauca; assembly: GCA_000966675.3. Taxonomy (NCBI): domain Eukaryota; kingdom Viridiplantae; phylum Streptophyta; class Pinopsida; order Pinales; family Pinaceae; genus Picea; species Picea glauca. Next base: position 121,223 of record JZKD02S0782131.1, read on the forward strand.
AAGCATGGAAATGAATGACAGGAAGAGGAGAGCCATTGATGAATGGATGTAATAATTATTGATCATTCTAGGAGGGAATATATGCATGTTTGCATGAGCTTGATGGAAGTTTGGATAGAACTATCCATAGTTGAAAATCATGAGAGTCCGAGAAGGGAGATTCTTAACCAGAAGAACTGAAGCCTTGGAAGGAGATGAACAACCTGGGGGACTACATGGCAGAGATGAGGGTCCATTCTCTTGGGGTTGTGAAATATGGGTAGAAGAGAGTTGGTGTACTTGGATTGTTGTGAGTGTTGAAAGGTCTATGATAGCTTGAGTGCTAAGAGGCTTGCTAGTTATGAGATTGATGACACTTCAGATGGAACTGTCCACAAATGAGAGTCCTTGGAGTTTCCAGTAGGGATATTTCCTGACTAGTAGCATTGGAGCCCTGGAGAGAAATGGAACAACCTTAGGGACTGCATGGCAGAGAAAGGTGTTCATTTCTTGGGGTGGTGCAGGCTGAGGGGGAAAGAGAGCTAGAAATTTGGGTTTTGTTGTATGGTTGGGAAACCTGAGAGCTAGTTAGCAAACTGTTGTGTTTTTAGATTTGGCTTAGGACCCATCCTTGTGGATTGATAGCCTTGACTCGGGGGTGACCTATTGTTGAGAATAAAATAAAAACAATGTTTATGGTTGGGAGGAATGTCCTTGGTCTGCAGCCAGTTGTTGAACGTTTACATGTAAAGATAAGTGCTCTCTGTGTTTTTTGTGTAATGTTTATTTCCGTTGTCTATTTAATTATCTATGATATATGTATTTTTAATGTTCCTATCTGCTGATTATTTGTTGTGTATGGAACATTGCTTACTTCTTTATGTTGTGGCATGGATCTTGATTAATGCATGTGGTTCTTTCATGCTTGTTTTTAGATTAAATGTTTTTATAATTCGAGATATGTTTAGAGAACTAAGTCTTGGGACTGTAGTGTGCCCTGCCTGTTGGTGGCTGGGTGTTCTGCAGTCATATATAGTGGCATAGCCCAGCCTATGGGTGGTTGGGTATGTTACAACCCTAATTTATATTTTTAATCTTGAATCAATCATCTTTAACCATTATTTGGAAGACCGTGTTGTTGATTAATTGGGTTGGTTTTCATTGATGTCAATCCTTGAAGAAAGTCCAGTAGCAAATTATGGTAGCACAAGGTATGGGTAATGGACCCAAGTTTGTTTGATGTATAATGGTATGAATTTTAATATATTTGTAGGTAATACTATTCTAGATTGATAGTACATGTCATGTCATTTCCAGTGGTATGTGGAACATCACATAACTCCTCACGATTAGAGATTTATGGGCATGTGAAGTTGGAGAACCCTCATGAGTTATCTAGAATCCCCTAAAAGGTCAAAGTAGTCAAAGTGGTTGCAAAGAAGAAATTATTTAAATAATAAAGTGGTTGCAACAAGAAGTGGTGAGTTTACTATTTATGGATAAGTCAAAGTGGTTGCAAAAAGAAATTATTTAAATAATAAAGTTAGTGGAGAACTTACTATTTGTGGAAAGTGGTTAAACTAAGTGGACAAATGGTTAGAAGTGGGTTAGCCCTAAAATAAGGAAAGAGGGTTAAGTTGGTTAGAAGGTAACCCCTTGAGGAAGCTGCACAGAAGTATACATAAGAGGCAATTGTCTCTCATTTGATGTGATTGAGAACATTGACTATCTATTATTGTCTAAGGATTATTGTAGGTACTCATTGATATATCTGGACTTGCGAAAGTATGAGGTAGCAAAAAGGGTTGACGGTGAAATTTTTGGAATGATAGAGAATACAAAAAAACCTAAGTTCTGAGGTGTACGCGGGATAATAGTACAATAGAGGGCGTACATATGCAGGCTACTAGTATAACATAGCATGTATGCATGATGGATGTCACTATAATAGGACGAATATGTGAGGGCAAAGCCATGGAAATTTGAGGAGGTGAAGAAGCCAAGGTTCTAAATTCTGAGAACAAGCTCCCAGGAAGGTCTGTAGTGATTAGATACATCAGATCTATCCACTGGTTCAAAAGGTATGTCTTATTTCTATGGGTAGTTGGATTTTGATGTATGCATGAGAAATGGTTATGGAAATTTGAGGATTCTCCCTAGAGAGATTAGTGGTTACATGGGATCTTTTGTATAAATTAGATCTACAAAAACATAGTGTCGGTATAAGAAATATTTATCATTGTTAGAGTTGAGGAACATCTTGTATTTCTTGGCATATGTTTAAGGGTTCTTGTGATACATGAAGTGGCTGAAGTATTGAAAGGATGAATATCATAAAGGGTTTTATGTCTAGTTCATGTGAGGGTTATTATATTGGTTCATGATAACACACATTTATTTGGCACATGACTAGAGAGAGATATAGAGACTTTGGGTAAAGGTTATGTATGAGGATGCATACATAGGGTAAAGTTATAGTCTGGATATAGTGATAGGTTGTAGATCTATGTGAAAGAGGTTGGAGAGGGTCTGAAGTTTTCAGAAGAAAGAAAACCCTAGTTTCAAAAGGAATACACAGTCTACATAAAATATAGGTTTTGTACATACATGGGTTGTTGTATAGATAGGGCACATACATACGCATTATTCAGAACTACAGGTTGTGTATCTGTTTGATACATGCTCAGTTCAGGTATAGGTTGATTGAAGGGAAGTAGTACAGGTTGGATGCAGGTTAGTGGTACAGGTTGGTACAGTTTTACAGTGGTATATATCACAATGATAGTGTGATAGTGGTTCCATCATTCTACTTCTATGCTAGGGAGTTTGGATGGGGTAAAGAAAAGTGGTTTTAGCTGGAGAACATAGGGGGTTGTATCCTCCTTCTGGTTGTAGCTATAGAATTGGGGAGTTGGAGCTCCCTCAGGTTGTAGCCTGAGAAACTAGGGGGTTGGAGCCTCCTTCCAGTTGCAACTGGAAAACAAAGGAAGTTGGTGCTTCCAATGAATGTAATTATTAAATACATATAAGAAAAAAAATTATGTGGTTTTCTCCCGCTTTGTGTTTCCACGTAAAAACATTGGTGTATTGTGTATGTGTATGATTGCTCATTTGTTCATTTTTTATTTACTCTGCAACTATCAGATGATAATGCTACATTGATCATAAAGAAATATAACACTTGCATATTATGGTTAAAAAGGATTATATTTCTCTATTACTGATTCAATCCCCCTCTCAGTAATCCAACAATTGGTATCAAAGCAGGTTCCTTTAGAAATCATTTTAACCATTATGGAGAGAAACAACATGTATAAAAATGGAATACCACAGTTTGATGGACAAAAGTATGCATTCTGGAGCAGAAGGATGAAAACATATATATAGGCACAAGGATTTGAAATTTGGAATCCGTTGTAGATGGATACAAAGAACCAACAGTTCCTCCAACAAATGAAAGGGCAATGAAACTTAGTCTAAATAATTCCAAAGCCACAAATTCACTTCTGAATGGTCTTGGTGATCGGTATATATCAAAGTTATACATTGTAAATATGATAAAGAGATTTGGGACAATCTTAAAAATATTTATGAAGGAGATTCAAAAGTCAAAGCAGCAAAGCTTCAAACTTACAGAGGTCAATTTGAACAACTACAGATGAAGGAAGATGAGAATATTGCAGCTTACTTATTACGAGTCGATGAAACAGTAAATGCAATCATAGGATTGGGAGAAGAAATTAAATAATTTGTAATCGTTCAAAAGGTATTGAGATCTCTTCCTATGATATTTGATCCTAAGATATCAACACTAGAAGAAAGAGCAGATCTAGACTCAATAATGATGGATGAACTACATGGAATATTCATAGCATATGAAATGAGAATTGAACAGGAAAATCCAGATATAAAAGAAGTAGCTTTCGAATCATCCAAAAGGTCAAAGAAAAAGGGAAAGAAAAAAGAAAGAGAACATAAGAACAACATTGAATTCTCAGAAGATGATGAAGAAGTGGCCAACTTTGTCAAAATATTGAACAAGGGAACCAACAATAGATATAAAGGTAAGCTTCCATTGATTTGTTTTAATTTTGATCGTATTGGTCATTTTGCTAACAAATGTCCTCATAAGAAAAATAAGAGGAATGATGAAGATTACTCAAATAGAAAACAAACAAATAAAGGCAAAAGAACCAAAAAGAAAGCTTTCAAGAAACGTTTATGCACCAAAGAAGACATCTCCTCATCAGATGAAGACAAAGTCAGTGAAAGTGAGACAGAACGAGTTATATCCATGGAAATAGAAGAATCTGATAAATAAGACACCGAAGAAGAATATGAAGAGTCAGAAGTTGACTACTGAGAATAATTGTTGAGTGCCATAGAAGTTATAAGAAGAGAAAAGAAGAAAAACAAGAAGCTACAAGCATAACTAGACAAGAAAGAAGACAGTTAGGAACTAGAACAAATGATCACAAAATTGAAGGTTCAAATAGAAGAAGATAAAATAATTGAAGAAGCACTCAAAGAACAGTTAGAAGAAAAAGATAGGATCATTGGAAATTTGGAAGCAGTGATTGTCAAATTGAGAAAAGATATTCAAAAGAAAAATATGCAGAGAAACGCAAAAGTTTTGGGTGACACTATCAGTAGTCAAAAGCCTCATCATGACAAGTCCGGACTTGGATACAATCAAATAGAAAAGGGATCAAGATCCAAAATGATAGAACAAGAAACATATCCAAAAAGCTATGCAGAAACAATCAAAGGGGGTAGGAAGACCTACAAGGAAGATCACAAGGACACTCCTCCACTGAGAAGATTTAGATTTCAGAATCAATGACCAAAAGAAACAAATAGGCCGCATAAAGAAGAAGGATTCATAAAAGTAACTCCTTTCAGAAGATCTTCAACTCCCATGTATCAAACTATCTTTTTTGGTTTATGTTATGCATGCATTAATTTTAGACATAAAGTTGTAAATTGCAGAGCTAATAAAAGGAACACAAACAACTTTGAAAGTGATACAAAAAATTATTATCCAAGAAGGCCTAGTGAAACACAGAGAAGAAGCTACAACAGGTTTGAATCATTAAGAATTGAAATGGAATTCTACAATTGCAAAAACTTTGGACACATGTCCAAATAATGTAGAATGATAGTTCCTCCTAGAGAAACACAACAGTCACAGACAAGAACCTCAGAAGATAACATGGATAAGAAAGCAGAATCAGTATAGCAATGAATAATGCACACTCGCTCTACAGGCTAAGCATATGAAATGTGGTTGGTATGTTGACAATGGTTTTTATAAACACACGATAGATGATAAAGACAAGTTTCTTACATTAAGAAAGGAAAGAGATGGATCAATCTCTTTCGGAAATGATGATTCAACTAAAATCATTGGAAAAGGCACATTCATAATTGGAAACAAGAATGCCAAGGGACAAAATGTTCTAATAGTATAAGATATGAACCATAATATTATAAGTGTAAGTCAAATGTGTGACCAAGGTCATAAAATTAATTTTGATTCACATAAGTGCGAGATAAGAAAAAAATATTCAGGAAACTTGATTGCAACAACTGCAAGAAATTCAAGAACATATATGTATTAAGTGAAATTGGAAATGAAAAGTGTTGTCTAGGAAAGGAAGATGAAGGTTGACTATGGAACACAAGAAAGGGTCACATAAACTTTGATAACCTTGTCAAAGTCAGCCAAAAGGAAGCAGTTAGAGAAATTCCCCAGATCACGAAACCAACCAACACTTTATGCAAGCATTGTCAACAAGGAAAGCAAACAAAGATCAAGGTCAAATCAAAGGAATATTCAACGAAAAGACCACTGGAAATTGTGCATAATAATCTAGTTGGAACAACTACAACAAAGGGTTTAAAAGGTGATAAATACTTTATGTTATTAGTTGATGATTATACAAGAATGACTGCAGTTTTATTTCTCAATAATAATTCATAATCTTTTGAAAACTTCAAGGTCTATAAGGAAATGGTTGAAAATGAAATGGATTCAAAAATAAAATGTTTGAGATCTGATAATGGAGAAGAGTTCACTTCAAAGGAATTTATGGACTTCTGCAGCAAGCATGGAATAAAAAAACAATTCTCTGTTGCTAGGACACCTCAATAGAATGGAGTTGTTGAAAGAAAGAACATGGCAGTACAAGAAATGTCTCAAACAATGTTAATGGATTCCAAATTGATAGATATTTTTTGGAGACATGCAGTGCATACAGTAGTTCACATTCAAAACAAATTAATGCTCAAAAACAACAATGACAAAAATCCCTATGAGCTATGTAAAGAAAGACCAACAAATGTGAAGCACTTTAGAGTATTTGGAAGCAAATACTACATCAAATGGGAAGATGGCAGAATGGGAAATTTTGACTCCCATGTGGACAAAGGAGTACGTGTTGGTTACTCAAGTACAAGAAAATCATACAAGTGTTACAATATGAGGTTGGACAAAGTTGTGGAAAGCAACAATGTAACAATTGATGAAACAGGTGGATGAGAATCAAAGGAAGAAGAAAATCAATCAGTGGAACGGCTTTACGAAGAAGAAGCAAAATATGAAGAAGAAGTAGAAGGGGAATATGAATAAGATCAGACAGAAGTAGAAGAGCAAGTTATGCAAGTGCCTCCAAAGACACCTAGCAAATGACTACAGAATAATCATCCTTCAAATTAGATTATCATAAACAAGGATGTAGGAGTTGATACTAGAAGAAGAATCTATTCACCGGGACAAATGCACCTAGCAGTCTTATCTATGATTGAACCAAACAATTTTGAAGAGGCCAGCAAGGATGAATTTTAGAATAAGGCCATGAATGAAGAATTGGATCAAATAGAAAATAATGACACCTGGGAATTGGTTCTAAGACCAAAGAATAAGAATGTGATTGGAACAAAGTGGGTTTTCAGAAATAAATTGAATGAAGATAGACATGTTACAAGGAACAAAGCGAGATTGGTATGTAAAGGATACACATAGGTTGAAGGAATCAATTTTGAAGAGACATTTTCCCAAGTTTCCAGAATGGAAGCAATATGATTTCTCTTAGCTTATGTCTGGTCCAAGAATATTAAAGTGTATCAGATGGACGTGAAATCATATTTTCTGAATGGGGAACTTGAAGAATAATTCTACTTTTAACAACCAAAAGGATTTCAATTGTCAGCGAACGTAGATTATGTGTGTAAATTGAAGAAGGTCGTCTATGGTATAAAATAGGATCCTGGAGCATGGTACTCTAGACTGGATAAATATCTACAACAGGAAGGGTTCATAAAAGGAAGTACAGACAACAACCTCTACATCACGGCAACTTAAGATAGTATTTTATTAATTGAAGTTTATGTTGATGATATTATTTTTGGAAGCAATGATAACAGGTTAAGCCAAAAATTTGCAAAAGATATGAAGAATGAATTGGAAATGTCATTACTCAGAGAACTATCCTTCTTTCTGGGTCTTCAGATATGTCAAAGAAACCAAGGAATTTGTATTTCTTAAACTATGTATATCAAATAAATGCTAAAGAGGTTCGGAATGGAAGATTACAAACCAGTTACCACTCCTATGCAAACCAGTTGCAAGTTCAGAAAAGATGATGATTCAAAGTATATAGACCAGAGGCAATACAGGTCAATGATTGGTAGCTTACTATTTGTGACAACATCCAAACCATATGTAATGCAGGAATTTAGACAGGTGGCATGATTTTAAGTAGAACCAAAGGAATCACATGTCTTAGCAGTAAATAATATTTTCATATATCTCAAAGGAATAGAAAATTTTGTATTATGGTATCTAAAAGGAAATGATCTATCACTTATTGCCTATGCATATGCAGGTTTTATTGATGACCAATGAAGCACCAATGGAGAATCTTTCTACTGGGTGAGTGTTTAGGATCTTGGCTAAGCAAGAAACAATCATCAGTATCTTTATCTACAACCAAAGAAGAGTATATTGCAGTGGCAGGATGTTGTACACAGGTTCTATGGATGAAACAAACTCCGAAAGATATACAGGTTGAGTATGATGAGCCCATTTCAATCTATTGTGATAATAGATACTCCATCAGTATCTCAAAGAATCCAATGATGCTCTCCAAGATGAAGCACATTCCAATCAAGAATCACTTTCTATGGGAACATGTTGCAGAGAAGAACATCAGAGTTGAATATGTGGGCACAAAAGAAAAAGTGGCAAATATCTTTACTAAATTGCTTCCAAGGGAAGCCTTTGAGTATCTTCAACAGAGACTCAGAGTAATTTCTACTTCAAAATGAATGCTTTTGAATGCTTATCTTGTGTGTCTTATATTTACACGAGGAAGCACCATAAATAGGACAAATTAGGTTGGGAGATCAGTTTCAGGAAGAGTTCAGTCATGGGGAGTATCCCCAAGGACAGTTCAGTTAGGGGGAGCAGCCACAAATGGAAAGATACATTTTACATTGATGACAAAGAGGGAGAGATTTATCAAATGCAGGATAGAGAGTGAAATGATTGGAGAAAGAGCACAGAGGCATGGTTCCAAGGGGAGTGATGGTCACAGGGGGGTCATGAGTGATATGAATTCAGTGTTTCATAAGAGTGTTTCCATCAATGCCAAAGGGGGATATTGTTTATTAATCGGTTTCGTTGTCATTGATGTTAACCCTTGAAGAAAGCCCGGTAGAAAATTCTGGTAGCACAAGGTACGGGTAATGGACCCAAGTTTGTTTGATGTATAATGGTATTAATTTTAATATATTTGTAGGTAATACTACTATATATGTATAGTACATGTCATTCCATTTTCGGTGGTATGTGGAATGTCACATAACTCCTCACGGTTAGAGAGTTATGGCCATGTGAAGTTGGAGAACCCTCGTGAGTTATCTAAAAGCCCCTAAAAGGTCAAAGTACTCAAAGTGGTTGCAAAGAATAAATTATTTAAATAATAAAGTGGTTGCAAAAAGAAGTGATGAGTTTACTATTTATGGATAAGTCAAAGTGGTTGCAAAAATAAATTATTTAAATAATAAAGTTAGTGGAGAACTTACTATTTGTGGAAAGTGGTTAAATTAAGTGGACAAGTGGTTAGAAGTGGGTTAGCCCTAAAATAAGGAAAGTGGGTTAAGTTGGTTAGAAGGTAACCCCTTTAGGAAGTATAAATAAGAGGCAAGGGTCTCTCATTTGATGTGATTGAGCACATTGGATATCTATTATTGTGTAAGGCTTATTACAGGTACTCATTGATATATCTGGAGTTGTGAAAGTCTGAGGTAGCACGAAGGGTTGATGGTGAAAGTTTCATAATTACAAAGAATACAAACAACCCTGAGTTCTGAGGTGTACGCAGGCTAATAGTACAACATAGGGCATACATACATAGGCTACTAGTATAATAGAGCACGTACGCACGTTGGCTATCGGTATAACAGGACGCGTACGTGAGGGAAAAGCCATGGAAATTTCAGGAGATGAAGAAGCCAAGGTTCTATATTTTGAGAACAAGCTCCCAAGAAGGTCTGCAATGATTAGATACATCAGATCTATCCACTGGTTCAAAAGGTATGTATTATTTCTATGGGTAGTTGGATTTTGATGTATGCATGAGAAATGGTTATGGATATTTGAGGATTCTCCCTAGAGAGATTAGTGGTTGCATCGAATCTTCTATATAAATCATATCTACAGAAATATAGTGTCGGTATAAGAAATATTTATCATTGTTAGAGTTGGGGCACATCTTATATTTCTTGGCATATGGTTAAGGGTTCTTGTGATACATGAAGTAGCTGAAGTATTGAAAGGTTGAATATCATAAAGGGTTTTATGTCTAGTTCATGTGAGGGTTATTATATTGGTTCATGATAACACACACTTATTTGGCACATGACTAGAGAGAGATATATAGTCTTTGGGTAAAGTTTATATATGAGGATGCATGCACAGGGTACAGTTACAGTCTAGATATAGTAATAGGTTGAAGATCTATGTGAAAGAGGTTGAAGAGGGTTAGAATTTTTCAGAAGAAAGAAAACCCTAGTTTTAGAAGGCATACGCAGTCTGCATAACAGATAGGCCGCGTACATACGTAGGCTGATGTATAGATAGGGTGAGTACACATGCATGTTGTAGAACTATAGGTCATGTATATGTTTGAAACATGATCAGTTCAGGTACAGGTTGATTGCAGGGAAGTAGTATAGGTTGGTTGCAGGTCAGTGGTACAGGTTGGTACAGTTTTACAGTGGTATATCTGACAGCGATAGTGTGATGGTGGTTCCAGCATTCTACATCTATTCCAGGACAATTGGACAGGGCAAGGAAAGGTGGTTGTTTCCACCTTCCAGTTGTATCCAGAGAACATAAGAGGTTGTAGCCTCCTTCTGGTTGTAGCCAGAAAATTGGGGAGTTGGAGCTTCCCTCAGGTTGTAGCCTGAGAAACTAGCGGGTTGGAGCCTCCTTCCAGCTGCAACTGGAAAACAAAGGAAGTTGGTGCTTCCAATGAATGTAATTATTAAACAAATATAAGAAAAATCATTTCTTGGTTTTCTTCCACTTTGGTTTTCCACGTAAAAACATTGGTGTATTGTGTATGTGTATGATTTCTCATTTGTTAATTGTTTATTTACTCTACAAGTATTGGATGATAATGCTACATTGATCATAAAGAAATATAACACTTGCATATTATGGTTAAAAATGATTATATTTCTCTATTACTGATTCACCCCCCCTCTCAGTAATCCAACACATGTCAAGGGGATTTAACCACTATTCTACTATAAATATAACTCTTGAGGTTACTCCATACATCCATCATCACAAGTAAGGTTATGCTATCAAAATTTCACCATGATCTTGAGGACTTAATGTTCCTCTTGATTGTAATTTTCTAGCCTATGCACCTTGCTCACCAACCAAGGAGGGATTCATAAAAACATCAAGGAAGCCAATAAATCATCCTAAGGAGGAGATTTGGATCCCATTCGACTTTAACAAGATCATCTACCAAATGTAATCTTTTGGCCTTCTCGTTGATAATGGAATTCTTTGTATTCTTCCGTCTCGTATGTTCATGTTGATTAAATGAATTTGTTTATTTAGTTATTTGTCTCATGAATAATCTAGGGTTTGAAGCATGCAAATTAGACTTAGGGTTTAATTTCTAACTCTTTAAACCAATTTTGTAGGCTTAATACAAAATCATTAATCTAGTGGAAGTTTTCTACCCTTATAACAAATCTACATCAACATTCGGTATCAGAATGAATGGTCCTTGGTTTGGCTCCTTCAAATGAGTCATATTACCATGTAGGATAGGGTTTCTAACAAGTTTGAAAACTAGTCTCAAATAGTTGTTCTCAATAAAATAGTCATATCTAAATCTAATGAGATCCAAAACAAGTGCCACTAGTGGAATTGCGAAGTTGAAAAACCTACGCAATTAGATAGCCTATAGCACCCCTTCCTATTCGAGACCTTGTTCTAGCACCCTGTCCAGATATAGATCCAATTGAATAAGTAAAAGAAATAACAAAGGTATGGGTGTAGATGGTAGAGGCATCATCTATCATCGAGGAACCTTGCACGATGATCATAGATCTTTAGACATACACTGACATACATTGTGCCCCATTCCACCTTATCTAAGATTCTATGTTTTATTTCATATGTGCTCCAGTTACGGTTCCATATACAAATCCATACCCATTCATTATAGATCCACCAGATATAGATCAAGTTCCAATGGATCCATCAAATGTTGAGCTAGATGCATTTATTAAAGATCCAACACTGTTAGTTGATTACTTAGTTTACCTAGAAGCATCCCTTCTGAATCTATAGCCATCATTCATCATATAACCCATCCTAGTAGCAGGGGTAGCAGATCGAGTAGAAGAAACAAAGGAAGGGGTAAAAGAGTAATAGGCAATTCGAGAAATGCTTGTTCTAAATAGTATTTCAAGTCCAAATTCCAGACTCATATCTAGAAAATTGGACATGTGGCATATTGTACAGCTGCATTCTCCTCAAAGGTGCCAAAATCAACATTTCTGGGAAATTTATCATAATTTTCCTTCACATATTAGAATTTAGTGAGATTGTAGAATTGTTGAGAATACATATCAAGCCATTATAGGTTAAAATTTCAAACTTATAGGTGTATACATTTTAGAGTTACAACAAGTGCAAGGTCAGTCAGCAAGACAATCTCCAAAACAAACTTTTAAAAGGTATTTTAACTTGAAATAAGCATAAATTTTGATTGAGATGATTCAAAATCCATTAGAAAGAGGGAAAATGGAGAAGATACTAGTAAGAGTTATAAGTTGAAGGTTTTGACTAAACCTTATTTTTTTAGGGAAAGAACCAATGTCAATAGCAACTTGTTGTGCAAATAAAGACAAATTGAATGAGGATAAAGAATAAATTTCCAAATTGTAGAAGGATAATGAAGAACTGAAAGAATGGATAAAAGAATCTCGTTCCATTAATAAAGAAATGATTGATTTGGTTCATAAACTTAAACAAGAAAAGAATGAGTGAAAGGAAGAATTGAAAAAGAAAGATGAAGAACTCTAAAGGTTGTGTAATCATAATCAAGACCTTCTTAACAATGTTAAGAATATGAAAAGGTATATATATGTCTCCAATTCAAAGAGTAATGATGAATATATTACCAAAAACATTGAATAGAATACTACCAAAGACTCGAAGAGGAAATTTGCATGGTTGAAGAAGCCCTAAATATTGATGAGGTAAAAATAAGAAATGAAATCTAAAATTGAAGAAGGATGTAAGAATCTAATTAATGGCATCACATTCTAGCTTCAAAAGGATAAGGAAGAAAATATTCAAGGAGGTCAATAGACAATACCTGAAGAAGTTGAGCTCTAGATTGAGAATGTACAATTCAAATATGATGGTACTATCTCAAAGATGAGAGTAATCAAATATCAAACATAGAGGATAAGGGATGTCGTTATCTCAAAAAAGAATATTGATGATATGGCATTGGTTCTAGTACACAAGTCAATAGGCTTCTAAATTTTTAGTAGAACATTACTTAACAACCCAAAAGAGGAATTCAATAGAGTAATACTCGAAGTTTGCTTGTCAAAGACAACGTCTCTCCTATAGTTAATTTATTATTTGAATGTCTCAAGAAATTGTAGGATTTCAACTCTTCAAAGTATGCCATCATAATACAATCATGACTCGTTGCATATAGCTTCCTCCTCTTATAATTTGAAATATTATCCAAAGCTATGTATCCAAATGTTCTAAGATGTCCCACAAAATGTTTTTATCCCACTCTATTTCTTGAAAGGATTCATATCCCAAATAGTTTAATGAGAATTAAATTTAGAAGGTAATTCAAATAGTATATATATTGATCCAGGAGGCTCCCCAGGCTCAGAAAATGCTCAAAAATAAAAAAAAATATCAGAATTGGATGAAACCAATTCCATCGCGACCGGATCGTCACGCTAATTCCGGACATATATTCATTTCTTCAAAACAGACTCCGGATGTGAAAAATATCGCACGACAATCAGATTCTTCTATGGCAAAAGTCAATAGTCAACTAGCAAATGAATAAGTGCCACATGTCCCAGACATGGGCAGCCACGTGGCACTTCACTACTGGTTGGAATGTAAAAAGTATTTTGGGGTCCATGGGATTCAAACCTCTGACCCATGGATAGCTCCAAGTCTTTGGAAAAGTTCAATTACCAACCTGCCAAAAGTCAAATTTATGAAAAAAACCCACTTTCCTATAGTTTTGGGGTCAAATATCCAAAGGAGGGCACAAGGGGGCTAGGGCTAAGCCCCATCACATGGTTTCATTATAGGATCACGTCCAAGGGCTAATTCTGGGTGCACCCAAGGGCAGATTACCCCATATCCCATGGAAGGCGCCCCAAAACCAGGAGCTAATAGTTAAGGGGGCTGACGCATAGCACTTGGAGTGCTGGCACTTTTCCATGTGGCCCCATGTGACCTGGTAAAGGGGGCACATGCCCTGTCTTGGGGGATACTCTACATTTTTGGTTTAAAAGTGGTTTTTAAACATTACAAAGGTGAGTTTTGCCTGATATTATGCCCAGAAAATGGATGTTTTGAGGATTTTAGGCCATTTGAAGGGGGATTTGATCCCAGAAAGAGGCCAGATCTTGAGGGAAGTTGGGATTCCTCATCTGAGCCTTGAA
>JZKD02S0782131.1:137978-160164 GCA_000966675.3 Picea glauca
AGAAAATGGATTTTTTGAGGATTTTAGGCCATTTGAAGGGGGATTTGATCCCAGAAAGAGGCTAGATCTTGAGGGAAGTTGGGATTCCTCATATGAGCCTTGAAAACTATAAGAACCGGGCTTTTTGAAGTTTGTAGGAGACTTTTTTATGCAGGGTTTTGAAGGGGCAATTTGTAAATTTTGGCCTTTTCTCATGTTTTGAGAGGCGTTTTTCTCATGTTGTTGAGAGGATTTTGATGGTGCATGCATGAATATGAGCAAGGAGGTCTTGCACAGAAGACATGAAGCATGTAATATAACAACAAAGAGAATTGTAAGAGAACTTTGAGCATTTTAAAGAGCAATAAAGTGGCCCTCCACTTGAAAGTGGGCCCGAAAACGTAGCCAACGATTGGTGAACTCCGTTATCAACCTCTTGTCTCTATTTCTCTTTCTGTTTTGTTGTTCTATTCTCTTCATTTGCAGCATGAATATTAATGGATTATCTCTTTATACATTAATAAGCATCAAGTAAAAGTCACATTTGATATTCCGCAAACAAGATAACAAGTTTATGTATTTCGCATTCTTAACGATCTGATGCAAAAAGTACATTAAACTAACTTGCGATTTATCAGTAATACCTTCGTTTTTGGATCAATTTTATGGTATCAGATCATTTGGTTGTGAAGTTTTGACAGAAATTGCAAGCATTGGATGCTCACGAGAGAAAAACTCAAGCGAGGAGAAGGCCAACTTGAGGCTCTTGACACATAGATTCAAAGGCGACCACATAAGCAAGAGATGTCTTCGCCATGGAAATTGGGTCCCTACAAAACTGAAGATGATTTCTTCAAAGACTTTAAATTGATGCAAGCCATGGTAGAGGAGCTTTATCATGAAAGAGGGAAACGAAGGCTTCGAGTCGATGAAGAAGGTGAATCTTCAGTAAGAGCATAAGGAGGAGTTGGAGGTGGTGGACCTTCAGAACCTTCTCCTCCTTCATCCTCATCATCTAATAATGAAGCAAGTGTACATTCCTCCAAGGATAAGAAAAAAACTCATCATTCTTCTTATATGTCGTTATTAAAGTTAGATGTAATGTTTCAATTACCCACTTATGATGTTGAATTAGATGCAGAAAAGCTAGATAATTGGATGAGACAATTAGAAGTCTATTGCAGGATACAAAATATTGTTGATGATGAAACTAAGATCCAACTAGAAAGTCTCAAATTGGGAGGCACAACTATCATATGGTGGGAAAGCAGAACTAGAGATGATCTTAAGAAAAGTGGTAAAACAATATATTCCTAGAATGATTTTGTTATTGCATTAAAACAACAATTTTACCCTTTAGCTTACATGCAACAAGAAATGATGAATTGACAATGTTTAAAACAATCAAAAGTTCAAAGTGTACAAGAATATACTCAGATATTTCGTAAGAAAGATTTAAATTTGGGTATTCCATTATATACACAAGAGACACTCCTAAAATATATTGGTGGTTTACATTCTTATCTTAAGCACACTATTCTTATGYTAAATCCTTCTAACTTTGATGAAGTATGTGTACAAGCCATTCACATTGAATCAAGTAAAGGGAATGTTGGTGATAGTGTTTCTACAGATACTTGGCAAAGAAAGGATGCAGGGAAGTACAAGTTCAACTAGCAGTAGTCAGTTATGTACACCATGCAGAGGTAGTACCGCCAATTTTAAAATGGCAGGAGTAGACCCAACCATTTGGTTACCAAAATTTCATGGAGAAGAGTCGGAGGACCCAAAGAAACATTTATTTATTTGTGAAAAGATTTGGGAAGCTAAGAAGGTTACTGATGAAGACACAAAAGTGGCTCATCTTGCAATTACATTCAGAAACCGTGCACTGGACTGGTTTATGAGTCTAGCAATAAACTGTCCACAGGGAACACCAAAAATTGTCACATATGTGAAGAAGGCACTAATCAATGAGTTCCATTGACCAAGTTCAGAAGATAAATATATGAATGAAAGGATATAAATCAAACAGAATCTAGGAGATTTAGTTTGGGAAATCAATCAGAAGTTCAAGTGACTGAAAGGTAAGTTGAAATATCCTATAATAGACATGCAATATAGGAAACTATTCATAAACTCATTATTGCCACATTTTAAATATCCATTGAGGCAAAAAAAGTTCCATACTCAGGTTGAGGCTCTGGAAGCAGCCTTACAATTGGAAGAGAATCAATATAAACATACAGATTCATTTGTAGAAGAGATGAGAGCGGATCTTAATAATCTGACATTTCAGTTGAATCGAAACAAATGCAAGGAAAGGAGGGAATTTGTCTGGTGTACCTTATGTAGAACATAAGGACACCACAAAAATGAGTGCCCAAAATTTGCACAGTACTTGAGAGAAGGACTGCCAAATACCTTACCCATAGGAGGATTATGGTGTGAAATATGTAAAACACATGGACATTATCCCTATCATTGTCCCATGATGAAATAGTACCAAATTGTGCCTAAGAGTACATTCTAAAATTTATACAAGTTTGTAGGACATGAGCTCAAGGATTGTAGAACCATGGAGCTTATGAAGGAAAGGACCTTGAATGCTTATAGGATGCAGGCTGAACTAATGACAGGTCCACCTTTGCAAAAGTATAATAATGCACAGTAGTTTGTAGCTCCACCTCAATATAATCAAGTACCACAATATAATACATCGTGTATAGACAATCAAGGAAACAAATGAGGATTTGGAAGAGGAGGATGTGGAAGAGGAGGATGTGGAAGAGGAGGATTTGGAAGAGGAGGACATGGAAGAGGAGGATATGGAAGAGGCAAAGGACCAGAAACTTGCCACAATTGTAAGCAACATGGACATTATGCAAGGGATTGTCCATTTCCATGAGCGACATGCATGTGTTGTCACGTAGAAGATCATACTATAGAATATTTTTTTGTACTTCTGACAAAAATGCACGAAAAAAGGAATCAAAATAATCAGAATGTTCAACGGATTTCCACATAAACTAGAGATGATGGGAAGAAAATGAATATAGTTACTCGAGGTGGAACCAAAATAGGAGCAGATGCAAGAAATTAGAATAAAAACCAGCACCAGTGGGTCAGAAAGAATACAACACCTCAACATCATTTTGATGCGTGCAAGGAAAAACAAACATTCAAGCAGGCTAGAAAAGAAATATTGCTTCTACTTCAAATGCACGGCTAGGATATGATGGGCCAATATATGACATGCCTCATCCATTTGATCATACCAACGGAGATCAGTCTTCATAAAAGGTAAGTAATCCAATATTTTTTTTGGTTTCTTGCTTGAAGATATTGAATGATCAAACATCTCTACAAGTATTACAAAGTTTGTTAGAAAAATGCAGTCTTGAAGAAGAGATAAAACTAGAACAAAAGACAGTAAATCATTTCCATAGGAAGACAAGAACAAATAGAGAGTTTAGACTGAATGAAAATATTGGATACTTTAACATGGGTGACATCATATTAGATTTGGGATCTAAAGTAAATGTTCTTCCAAAGAAAACATGGGAATGCATGGGGGAACCTACACTGGGATATTCTCCTATTCAACTGAAAATAGAAAACCAACATAGAGTAATACCAATTGGTCCATTGAAAGGCATACCAGTGAATTTAGATGGTGTGCGCACTATGGCATATTTTGAGGTAATTGATATAGTGGATAATACTACACCTTATCCAGTATTGTTGGGACTGGATTGGGAATTTGACAATCAAGCTATCATCAACTTGAAGACTAAGAAAATTATTTTTGAATTGGGAGAATATAGAGTCATAGCACCAATATATCCTTCAAAAGGTGGAAGATCTGTTGAAAAAACGATGGAGAACTTCATCAAAGAAGAGATAAACCATTTCTATAGAACTACCGCATGCGAGGAAGATTACGTTAACCTAACAACAGATGGACTGCTTAGTTGGAGAAGCATGAGATCTTGTGCTTCATATTCTAACACGAGACTCAATAATTGGAAACAACTCTTACATGAGATATCTACCAGAAGATGTGCAAGAATGACACGCACACTAAGATGGGTTGGCACAAAGGTAAGAGAACTTCCAATTTTTTATGGTCTAAATGATTTGGAAGAATTTTTAATAAATTTTGAGTTAAAAGTCTTGGAAATTCAAATGTTATTAGTTTTAGATATTGCATTGAAAACAACACCTGCATGTTGGTGGGGTACTCACAAAGAAAATATCCATGATTGGTATCAATGCAAAAGATTATTGTGCATCATATTTGGCACAGAATAGGAGAATCAACATATGGAGAAATATGATGGAAGAGGATATCCCAAAGAACATATAGATAGGTGCATAACCCAATGGAGACTAGTACCACTGGAGGAATGGCCACATCACTTCATCCATACATTGGAAGGCATACCAACAAATTGGTATACAGAACTGAAACTGCACAGAGGAACTATAGATTGGACAGATTTGCAATAGAATTTTGTAATCACGTTTTCATTTGAACATGAGAATCCAGTGTTGGATGCAACACTGAAGTTGATAAAATAAAATATTTTTGAAGAACCTGAAATTGAAATTTTAACAGCTTATTAGAATCAGAATCGACAAATATTCATATAGTTGTTACATTGTTACCATGTCACAGAAGATGACTCAATAGAAGAAAACCCACACGATATTCAAATAAGAAAAGTTGAAGGGGAAAGAGAAGTAGAAGGTCCACAGTTATAGTCAGAATAATTTGTTACACCACTGAAGATAAAGAAGGTCAATATTGGAACATAAGAGAATCCAAAGATTTCAAGTATTGGTGACTATTGGGACAACCAGATAGTGGAAAGAATAATAGAATTACTACACGAATATAGTGATCTATTTCCAACAATGTTTTCATAAATGAAAGGGGTAGTAGGAGAACTTGGAGAAATGAATATTCCTCTATGACCAGATGCTAGACCAATAAGACAAAGGCCCTATAGTTGAATCCAATATATAAACATAAATTTAAGGAAGAGATTGATAAAATGTTAGAGGTCAATACAATAGAACCCGTTGAAGAATCTTAGTGGATTATCCCTAAGGTATTTCAGGAGAAGAAGAAATGGGGAATAAGGATCTATGTAGAGTTCAGGAAGTTGAATGATGTATGTTTGCATGATCCCTTCCCTACTCCATTAAAAATGATGTATTGGAGAATGTAGGAGGACAAGAAGCATACTCATTTACTGATGGATTTTCAGGGTATCACCAAATCAGAATAACACTAGAAGATCATCATAAGACTACATTTTCCACATAATGGGGGTCATACCAGTACATAGTGATTCTGTTTGGATTGAAGAATTCCCCTGTTATTTTTTCAAGAGTAGTAATAGTTGCATTTAAAGATTTTATACATAAATGTTTGGAGGTTTATCTGGACGATTGGACAGTATTTAGCCTATCAAAATATCATGTTGAATTTTTAAGATTAATGTTAGATATGTGTAGACAATGTCAAATCTCTTTGAACATTAAGAAATGCATATTCATCGCACCATTTGGAATTCTTCTAGGACATGTGGTTTGTAAACAGGGTATGTTTCTTGACCTTGCAAAGAATATTTTCATTTTTAATTTACCACCACCTAAGTCAATGCACCAATTAATATCTACACTAGGTCATACAATATACTATAGAAATTTCATAAAGAGATACACACAGATTACTGCTGCCATGGAGAAAATTTTAAAGAAGGATATCAAGTTTCAGTGGAATCATGAGTACTAGCAAATTTTGGACATCTTAAAAGAGAAAATGGTGACAACACCAATTATGGTGTTTCCATATTGGTCAAAAGAGTTCCATATTCAAGTGGATGCCTCTTCAATAGCACTTGGAGCAGTACTAACAAATCTAGGAGAAGGTGACATAGAACACCCAATAACATTTGCAGGTAGGAAACTGTCAGAGTCAGAGAAAAATTATAATACAATAGAGAGAGAAGGTTTGGATATGGTGTATGCATTACAAAAGTTCATAAATTATTTATTGGGCCAACTTTTTAAGATGTTCACAGATCACTCTACTCTTAAATACCTAGTCAACAAGCCAGTGTTGGGGGGAAGAATATGTAGATGGTTTTTGTTATTTCAAGAGTTTGATTTTGAAGTAGTTGTGAAACATTGAAGATTGAATGCAGGGTCAGATCATCTATCTAGGATAACTAATGGAGAGGAGCCAAGCATCTTGGAGGAAAATTTTCCTGATGAAAAACTCTTTTCAGTGCAGATTTCTGATGAATACTTTGTTGATATCATTGAATTTTTTAATACAGAATTTTCCCCAATAGAATACAACACTGAGTAGAAGAAGAATTTGGTGGTTAGAGATGAAGATTACCAACTTGTTGCAGGACACTTGTATAAACTAGGAGTAGATAATATTCTAAAGAGATGTGTCATGGAACATGAACATCCCACCATATTGGCAGAAGCACATGAAGGAATAACTAGAGGACACTATGCAAGAAAATCCACTGTGAAGAACATACTACGTGCAAGATTATGATGGCCAATAGTTTCTAAAGATTCAAAGGAGTATTGATAGACTTGTTATGTCCTCCAGAGGCTAGGAAATCCATCTAGGAGGGACGAGATGCCCTTAAAACCTTAGGTAACTCTTAAAGTGTTTGACAAATCGACAGTAGATTTTGTAGGACCAATCAATCCACCAGCTAGAACATCAAGAGAAAGGTACATCATTATAATGAAAAAATAATTAACCAGATGATCTAAAGTAACAACAGTAAAATATTGCAGCACACTTCTTGTTTGAACAAGTAATTACAAGATTTGGATGCCCTAGAATTCTGATGAGTGATCAAGGAACTCATTTTATAAATAATTCCATCTAGGAAATGACTGAAGAATTTGAGATACATCCTCATAAGAGCACTCCATACTGTCCTCGGGCTAATGGAACACTGAAATCATTTAATAAAATATTGGAGAATTCTCTAACTAAAATTTTCAACGTAAAAAGGGATGATTGGAATTCGAAGATACTAGCAGTATTATGGGATTATAAAACCACATGCAAGAAAATCACAGGGAAGACACCTTTTAGATTGGTGTATGTTTAGGAATTAGTATTCCCTTTTGAGTATTTGATACCTAGTCTGCGCATTGTAGCCATTACGAACATGACAGAAAGAGGCGATACTCAAGAAATATTGTCTCAACTCATGGAAATAGAATAGGATAGGATTATGGTTGGTTTCCATCAGGAAGTACAAAAATACAAAGAAAAAGCTTGGCATGATAGGCACATTAAGAAGAAAAAATTTAAGGAAGGAGATTTGGTTCTCCTCTATGACAGAAAATATTTATGGCGCCTAGGGAAATTCAAGATGCATTGGCTAGGGCCCTATCAGATAAAATCTATCACAGATGAAGGTGTTGTGCAGTTACAGGATCTAGCAGGAAAATAGATTCAAGGATTGGTGAATGGAAATCGATTGAAATTGTATAGGGACGTTTGAGCCAGTAACCCTTAGTAGTTGCAGCGCAGGAAAATTCAATTGTACATAGTGTATATACTAGGATCTAAAAAGAAAATAAGAAAACAAAGAAAACAAAATTGGAAAAATAAGAAAACTACAAAAAGATGGAGTAGATGGCTAAGTGGTAGACATGTAGTTAGATAATACAGCATGCATAAGACAGTGATTGGTAGGAAATAATAGGAATAGATTGCACGCCAGAAAAATGTTACCAGGTAGAAAAAGCAGCGCGCCAATACATAAAGCAACTAGAAAATGAAAAAGGTAGTGATCGGTAAAGTACATTGCGACAAAGAATTTATGGAATGACCTATAAAAGTAGAAAACATGAACGGTAAGACTCATTGTGAATTTGTGCAAACGAGAGATAAGGAAGAAAACCTAGGGTGAGAAAGTGACTCTGAGGTGTTTACTCACGATTCATAGCAACCCTGTCCAGATTTAGCATAATGGTGCCACCAAAGTTTGGAGCTCCTAGTTGGATTGCAATAAAAACGTGAAGTGTTGTGAGGTCTCCACAAGACACAAAAGAATCCAATGGGGAAAACTCAAATCACTCGGAAGGGGTAGTGGATGTGGATGCAATCCCATATGTAGTCATCAAGTCAGTTATTCCCATGATTGTAGAGGAGCAGGTTCTTGTGATAGAGGAAATTGATGTCGACATAGGGGGAGAAACACAAAACCCTAGCACAGAGAAGAACCCCATGTAGCAAATGTGATTAGGAACAACACAACCACAGGTATCTCCAAATGAGGAAGATGATGAATGAACAGGGTCTGATGAAGTACAATACCATGTAGTAGAGCTAGCACAATAGTCAGAGGAACAAGTATAGGTGGAAGACATTACGAACCAGCAAGACTCGGACATCGAAGGAGATGAGGAAGAGAATATAGTGGAAGTGATAGGGCCATTAGCAGGAAAGAAGAAGACTAGGGAAAAACTTGTTGCGCCAGGAACATCGAGCAAGCAGAAGGTGTTAACACTTTCATTTCCACAAATAACCGAAGGAGTCAAAGTAGTTGGTGACATTTTAGGGTATGTCAACAAACTGAAGTATGTTGATCATGATGTGGAAAACACAAGAAAGTTGCATGAGTTTGTGCAACAAGTTTACCTAGAGATTAAAGGAGAGGGTCCATCACGGGATCCCATTTTCGAGCTGAAATAGTGGATTGTGGGACTATATAACACATTGATCATGAACCTACTAGAGATTCCCCACTTTAGGAGAGGAAAATATGTAAATTCTTGTGTCAAACAGATACTAGTATTAGTAAATGGAGACATCTTATGGATGGAGAGGCATGTATCCATAGGTGTGGACTTAATTTTAGAAATCACAGGTTTACCAACAAACGACGCAAAACCAAAGCAGTAAATGGATGATAAAACCAAAGAAAAATCCTTGGTAGATGAGATAAATAACAAATATGGGATTGGAGGAGGATCTAGGGGAATGGTGATTAGACAGATAAATCAACCAACAATGAAATTCGTGACAAAATTGATGGCATGTAAACTTTTGAGGAAATGTCACAAAGAGGAAGCCTTTGGAGGAGTAATAGCAGCAGTCACACTATGCACAAAGGGGAGACTACTCAGTTTGGATATGTTATCACTTGAAGTTAACCTTATAATACTATAAGGATAAGCCCGATACCCATTTGAATATGAATAATTAAATTAGATTTTTATTTGGTGGATCAACAAGGATAAACTAGAGAAGATAGAGAAGCAAATCAGTGATCTTTCACCATTGGGCATGGAGTCATAAAAAAACTGCAAATCAAATGAAATCAAGTTGCATACCAGAGAAAAAGGTTTATATAATGATGGATAGAAGAGTGGATAATATAACAAAAGTATAACATCCACCAGGCAGGGATCCTCTCTGCAAAATGAATGCAAGGTACTTGAACAAAGCAGTGATTAATAGGCTAGTTATAGTAGAACCCCTATTGTTCAAGAATTAATTAATCACAAGAAACCATGATCCTAAAATTTTGCAGCTAATTAAAGAAAAAAAATGACAAAGAGAAATGGAAAACACAGAACACAATCTGATAAAACAACTTTCATGAATCTTCAATGGCTGAACTGATTATATCATAAAATTTCTTGCATGCTTACAAATAAGAATACATAGGTTTATGCTTCCTAAATCCCTTCTTGGGTCATGGACCCCCCCAAGTATCCCCTTTTACAAAATATATATCATCCAATTGGATCAGACTCCTTGATCTTGATATCCTTGAGTTTTCTAAAAATAGTATGCAGTTACAAAAATTAAGAAGCAGATAATAACAACCTTATTTTGGTTCCTAGTTTCTATGATTTTGTTTCTAGTCTAACTAATACAAAAAAATCATATTGAGACTCGTTGATTGGATGGAAATAATCTTTGATTCCTTCGTCCTCTTGGTGATCTTTGAAGATCTACTCCAGTTGGAAATTATATTAGTGTTCATTCTGAATGACTGTGTAGTTTTGCAATGTATCTGGCTTTTTCACAATCTGTGATCTAAAACTAAAGTGATGAATTCCACATTGTGCTGGGAAAATAAGGAATGATTCTAGATAGGGTGAACTACCTTCAACAATTAGAACTATATGTTAAAGATCCTTAGAACCATTGTGGATGATATGAAAACAAATATGAAATTGTGATCTCTAGTACTGGGTATTTGACTCGGGCTCTTATTGCACTTATTGATGTCCTTATGGCATTTGATAAGTACTCTCCTTTTGACCATCGGGACTGGCACAATGAATTTATGAAATTCTTCTAGTCACAACACATCCCACTTCATACCTAGCACTTTCCTTCCATGAAAACCCTAAGCAAAGATTTTGGGGGAAATGCATATTCGGTAGGGTTTCCAAAGTGCCACTCTCTGAATTTTGCATATTTAAGCACAACCCAGTTGCATCATAGCCTCATAATTTCTCCAGTTGCTTCAC
The DNA here is from genome assembly GCA_000966675.3 of Picea glauca. Classification (NCBI taxonomy): domain Eukaryota; kingdom Viridiplantae; phylum Streptophyta; class Pinopsida; order Pinales; family Pinaceae; genus Picea; species Picea glauca. The sequence continues at coordinate 148,506 of JZKD02S0782131.1, forward strand.
AGCCTCAGAATTTATCCTTGAACAATGAAGAAAATGTGTTGGGTGATGATGCTATTGAATACTTTCCATTTGAAAGTGTTTGGTGGCAGCTTTGCGTGCTCAACAATTTATAGTTTGACACTTGCAAGCTTAAATGCATCATTTCTATCCTTTATGGTGGCATTTTACATTTTCCTTCAACGATATATATCCCACATACAACGTGCAAATATACTTTTGAGTCTTTATATACCCCAACACTTTGATGGCTATATCGATGCATTGTGCAAATAATATGCTCCTCTCCTTAGTGTTTGGCGCTTGGTCTTAGGAATTGATTTGATATTGTGTGTTGTGCTGGCTTTCAAAGAAAACACTTGGTGGATTTGAAGAGATATTGGGACTCAGGTCCCATATTATTTACAAAAATTATCAACAAAAATGTGTTCATGAACGTGAGAGCCAATTTTGGCTTTAAAATCAATTTTTTATTTGCATAGAGTTACAATCCTTTTCCCTTTCAACCTTTGTTTTATTGACCAAAATAGTGCCATCAGTTGACTTCTCGCAGGCGCTACAAAATTAGTTCTACGAAATGATCTATTTCACTAGTGTTGAAAAAGTGCCATAACATTACAGAATGAGCGAATAGGCTCACAAATTGGCATGAAAATAATAGGGTGACAACATTTACCAAGATTTCGAGTGTGGCATTTGTTTGGTGCATTTGGACACTCAACATGCCACTTTTTATTTCCTCTAGAGATTTGACTTGTAATCCAGTTGGATTTAAGGGACATTATTTTATGTTTTACACAAGGACATTAATATCCCCAACAAAACATTTAAAAACTTGAATATAGACCGAGGGCTCAAGAGCCATAACACCAAATTGTAAACATAATTGGAGCTAATTTGAAACTTCTTCAACAAAACTCATTAAAAATAGGGTAAACATTCTATGAAAGTTTGATATTGGGCCAAAGCATAAATTTTTTTAAACCTGAGTCATTTTCAGTGCTAACATAGGCTCCATGGGGGATAGCATGCTTCCTGTAAGCTTCCAAGAAGGTAGATCAATGCCTTATCCATTCTTGAAAGTATGAAAATTGCAGCTAACCATCCTACACTACAGTCATCCTGTGTGGAAAATGTGATATGTTCAAGCCTTAGAGCACCTCTTCTCTTTTATTGAAAACTAAAAAAAAAGTACTCACACTGCAAACTGACCTCAAACTACAAATTAAATTCTCGAGTATTGAGCTTATTCATCCTACCCTAACTAGATAAAACTATTTTTTATTGATCAAGTGTAATCATCTTTCAAATGAAGCCACATAAGAAACTGATTAACAAGGTGCATATTTCTTTCATCTTTGACCACATTTATAGCTAAAGAAACTAAAGAACATAAACATAAATGAACTAACAACCCATTCTTACATTTATGAAAATATTCATGAATATAAGAATGAGGACTCTAATGCAACTCCATGTATATTACCATGAGGTCATCAAAATCATACGAGAATACCTCTTTTTTCTTTTCAAAGGAAATGGGTTGCAAACTGATGTCTATACTAATCACATGTTGTTTGATATCTTCTACAGATCTAGGTTCAAGAATGATGGATGTGGGCTTGTTGATCCCTGAAGATAGTTGTTGAGTTATTGGTGATGAAGGTAGGATCAACTGCTCTTGTGGTTCTTCAATATCCTTTTCATATTGTTGTTTACTGGAATCTAAAATGAAATACACAGGAAGAACAAGATCTGCCACAAATTATGTCTTCTCTGACCATGAATGTAAAAATAGATTCTAAAAACTTGTGATTGAATCAATAAACTTGGTAGGAAAACTTTTGTCCCAAATTATGCAATTTCCCTTTAATGAATCATAAAACATTCTCATGTATACATCCTCATGCAAAATCTCAAGACAGACAACAAAATATTGAAAATATGAGAGATGTTTTTCTACTTTACTTAGACCATCTCCATTAAACTTTGGACACCTCTCAAGACATTGTTTATTATCATGTAGTGAATTGGGAAAACCAGGAATACCTTTGAAATCCAAAGATGAATACCTTGAAGCAAATGCAACAACAACTGAGTATGCCATTTAGAACAAGAGGAATCAACAATGGAGTCATCGGTAAAATTTTCAACATGGAGTCACCAAGTGAATGATGTAGTTTGTACTGTGTCACTAGCCCTTGTTCACCATCAAAGACTAGATCTAAGCTTTGTCATTTCTCCCAGGGAAAGTCTTCAACTTCGTCCCTGGAAACGAAACCAAAAATGTTAGCACTAGAAGTTACCCTTAGACTGCTATAAGGATAATCCCAATACCCATTTGAATATGAATAATTAAATCAAGTTTATATTTGGTGGATCAACAAGGATAAACCAGGGAAGAGAGAGTAGAAAATCAATGATCTTTCACCATTTGGAATGGAGTCATAAACAACTTGCAAGTCAAAGGAAATCAAGATGCATACCAGATAAAAAGGTTTATATAATGATGGATAGAATAGTGGAGAATATAACAAAAGTAGAACATCCACCAGAAAGGGATCTTCTGTGCAAAATGAATGCAATGTATTTTAACAAAGCAACGATTAATAGGTTAGTTACAAAATATCATCTATTTTTCAAGAATCCATTAATCACAGGTGGCCATGATTGTCTATTGTTCAAGAATCCATTAATCAAGAATTCAAGGAAGAAGATGACAAAGAGAAATGGAAAACAAAGAACACAATCTAATAAAACAACTTTCATGAATCTTCTATGGCATAATTGATTATATCATAAAAATTCCTTCAGACTCCTTGAGATCCATATCCTTGAGTTTTCTAAAAATAGCATGTAGTTACAAAAATTAAGCAACAGGTAATAACAACTTTATTTTGGTTCCTAGATTCTAGGATTATGTTTCTACTCTAATTAATAGAAACAAATCATATTGAGACTAGATGATTCAATGGAAAGAATATTTGATTACTTCGTCCACTTGGTGATCTTTGAAGATCTACTCCAACTGGAAATCATATTAGCATATATTATGGTTGACTGTGTAGTTTTGCAGCATTTCTGGATTTTTCACAATCTGTGATCTAAAACTAAAGTGATGAATTCCACACTGTGTTGGGAAAATAAGTAATGATTCTAGACATGGAGAACTACCTTAAATAATTAGAACTATATGCTAAATATCCTTAGAACCATTGTGAACTGTATGAAAAGGACTCTAAAATTGTGACCTCCAGTACTAGGTATTTGACTCGAGCTCTTTTTGCACTTACTAATGTCCTTCTGGCATTTGATGAGTACTCTCCTTTTGACCATTGGGACTGGAACAATGAATTGATGACATTCTATTAGGCACAACACATCCCACTGCATACTTATCAATTTTCATCCATGAAAACCCTAAGCAGAGCTTCGGGGGAAATGCATATTTGGTAGTGTTTCCAATGTGTCACGCTCTAATTTTTGCAGATCTAAGCACAACCCAGTTGCCTCACAGCCTCATAATTTCTTCTTTCACAATGAATAAAATTTGTTGGGAGATGATGTTGTCGATTACTTGGCATTTGAAAGCGTTTGGTTGTATCTTTGCGTTCTTGGAAGTTTATAGTTTGACACATGTAAGCTTAAATGCAATGTTGTTATCCTTTTTGGTGGCATTTTACATTTTCCTTCAATGGGATATATCCCACATACAATGCACAAATATACTTTTGAGTCTTTATATACACCAATGCTTTGATGGCTATATCGATGCATTGTGCAAACAATATTCTCTCCTCCTTGGTGTATGGCACTTGGTCTTGGGCATTGATTTGATGTTGTGTGTTGTGTTGGCTTGCAAAGCAAAGAAAAGAAAATGCTTGGTGGATTTGAAGAGAGATTGGGCCTTGGGCCTGTTGATGCTTGAATATGTTAGGACCGAAATGACAACCTCATGAGGACATTAGTCCCCCTTCATTTTTAGAAAGGTCGTTCTCCTCTTTGGCTAAAATATATATCTTTCAATATCTTGGATTAGGAGGAGTGCTAGGAAGCAAACCCCAAATATTTAGTGCTTGGATTTACATGAAAATAGTTCTTCAATAACCCAATATGATCTTTATGTGTAGAAAAAGTCTTTTAATCAGAAAAGATTGGAGGGTTTCAACATCAGAATTAAATTGTGATCAACATCACACGCAATCTTCTTAATAATATATACATACATCCATATATTCTTCAGAGGAGAGAATGATTTGATTATCTCAAACAATTTTAACAGAGTACTGCAATCAAGATCAAAAGAGAATTTGATAGGTCAACCTCAAATACCTCATACTTAAAACTCAAAGTTACAAGATGCAGTCAAGATCAACCCTGAAGTAATTCTTTGTGGAGTTTTATTCATGAAATATGTTCTTCATTACAAAATCTGTGCAGCCATATATTTGGCTTCAAATAATCCATGATCATATAATAAAAGGTCTTAGAAGAATATAAGAAGAACACTCAACAACTCAGCCTTGTTCCCAACACTGAGATTCGAGCATAAAACTGTGAGAAGTGGTGTAGAAGAATATATAAACAAAAATGGAGAAGATGGAGATTTCTTTCTTTTGATCAGAAACTTGATTGTGTATCCATGGCTATACCTTCTTCTTCCTCTGATCTTCTTCCCTCCATAACTCGAACATGGAATCACCCTCCAGGTATACTCTATGAAGCGTGATCCAACGTCTGCCCTAGGTACCGAGGTATACCCCTGCAGTCACTCGTGTAAGTCCCTAAAATATGGGCAACTAATTTTCCAGCTTGCAAATAGTCACCAGGCAGGTACAACCAACATTCTGGTAGAGCACAATGAGTAGGATAAAAAGTCTGAAACCTATTGAGGGTATCGAAAGCAATTGGTCTGGAAGACAACAGAGGATTGCAAACCGATTCGAGGTCCACGAAGTTCCATAGGAAAATGAAGTTGTTATTATTCCCACGACAGATCCTCAATATGCATTCCCCACTACGTTTATTCCAACTTTGGAGGGGTTATCTTCGTTTCCTTTCCTCGCGCGACCTCATGTTTAGCCCCTGTGTTAGAGGGGGGTCCCGAATAAATTTCACGTCATTAGACATTAAGACTCCCTAGCTATGAATCCAATGTTTGTTTAACAGCCTTGAAGAGTTTCCTCTCCAACCTAATTCAAGGCCCTAACCCTAAACTAGGTTGTTGACCCTACAAACATAAAATTCTAATTAATTTTAAGTTTAGCATTCATTTTAATGTCTTGATTTACTCAAAAAGGGTGCGGTAGTGCAACTGATGTTGTTAAGACTCTTGCAAAAAATAAAAATTATAAGAACATTGGAAAAGAAGGATTATCTTTCTTATTTTTCTTTTGAAATGCTTTCAAGATGAGAAGAAAACACAATACTATGCTAATTTCTTTTTCGATTTCAAATAACAATGCAAAGCAAATGCAAAGAAAGAAAGAGACCTAAAAAACTAAGTTTTTGTTTTTTTTTTCTTCCAATCAAAGAAGAAATAACAAAAGATGCTAAAAGAGACTGATGAATGCAACTCATTTTCCTTAAAATGCAAGATAAAAATAAGAAAAAAAATGCTAGGAAACACAAGAAGACCAAGAAGACAAGTAAATTAAAATCTAACCCAAGCTATGGCTGTAAAAGTAGACACTCTGAACTCTGTCAAGAAACCCTAAGAAGTATAAACCTCAATCAAGAAAGAGGTTGGCTGCCTCTTTTTCAAAAAAAATCTTGAACCAGATACACTATTGTTGCTTCAACATCTTGCGTATGTACATGGGTTGTTTACTAAGCAGGGCACATATGTATGCAGGATGACCTAAAGCAGGGAGTGTGCACCTATGTACTTCCTTAAAAAAAAACAGTCTTATAAGGAAGGGAGAACTGGTATGGCACTTGAAGGTGACCAGAATCCTTTAAAAGACTCATAAGACTCAACAAAAACTCGAAAGGAAAAAAAACCAATCAGACAACCCTAAATCCCCTAAAAACCTATAGGCTTCCCCAGTATTCTCATCGGATCTACTAGCGGGGGAAAAAACCCTATGACTACACCAGGGTTTAGAATCTAGGCAAATCAATTAACTGTCTAAAAGTCAACTACTTCTCTAAACTACTCCAAACATACCAAAACTCATACAAGAAACAAAAATATGAGGGAGATCGGGTAACTATACCTCTACTCCATGTCTGGTAATGATCCCCTTGCACTTGTAAGATTATTTGGTTGCACGCCTCCTCCCAGGGTTGGCCTGCATCCAAAGATTCACAAACAACAAATGAAAAGAATGTTATTCCATATACAAATTAGGGTTATATGTTAGAATGTCAAAACATAAACCAATAAAATCATTCAATACATCATGATTTGGGACAAGAAAAGCAATTATTGTATTAATAACTCAATTATTATACCTTTACAATCAAATCTAACTACTGCTTCATGAACCTGGTCCGGGCACCTCTTCACCAATCTCCAAGTGCACATTTGTATGGATTCTCTTCTCAACCTTCTTATCTCTTCTTGGGAAGTGAATGGGTTCTGATGGAGGAAGAAGAGCTAATGGGGAAAATGCAGAAGTAATTCTCACAAAAGGGATACAATAACTTGGGCAAGGAGGGGATGTGAAATGGGAAGAGTTTCATTTTTCTTATGTATAGATGTAAAATGAGACCCCAACACCTCCTTTTATATGGGAAAAGGATGGTTATTCTAAAAGAGACTGATGAATACTGATGAATGCAACTCATTTTTCTTAAAATCCAAGCTAAAAATAAGAAAAATATGCTAGGAAACACAAGAAGATCAAGAAGACACGTAAACTGAAATCTAACCCAAGCTATGGCTATAAAAATAGAGACTCTGAACTCTGTCAAGAAACATTGAGAAGTATAAACCCCAATCAAGAAAGAGGTTGGCTGCCTCTTTTTCAAAAAAAATCTTGAACCAGATATGCTAATGTTGCTTCAACAACCTACATATGTACATGGGTTGTTTACTAAGAAGGGAACATATGTACGCGGGCTGACCTAAAGCAGGAAGCATATGTATGCGGACTGACCTAAAGCAAGGAGCGTACACCTATGTACTTCCTTAAAAAAAAAACAGGCAATCTTATAGGGCACAGAGAACTGGTATGGTAGCTGAAGGTGACCAAAATATCTTAAACGACTCAGAAGACTCAACAGAAACTTGAAAGACAGAAAAACCAATCAGACAACCCGAAATCCCCTAAAATATTTTCCCTTTAAACCTTTGCTTTGTTGACCAAAATAGTTCCATCAATTCACTTCTCACGGTCCCTACAAAATGAGTACTACGAAATGATCTATTTCACTAGCACTGCAAAAGTGCCATAACAATGCAGAATGAGCGAATAGGCTCACAAATTGGCATGAAAATATTAGGGTGCCAACATTTACCAAGCTTTCGAGCGCGACATTTGTCCGGTGCATTTGGACACTCAACATGCCACTTTTGATTTCCTCTGGAGCTTTGACTTGTAATCCAATTGGCTTTAAGGACCATTATTTTATGTTTTACGCAAGGACATTAACAAACCCAACAAAACATTTAAAAACTTGAATATATACCAAGGGCTCAAAAGCCATAACACCAAATTGTAAACATAATTGGAGCTAATTTGAAACTTCTGTAGCAAAACTCATTAAAAATAGGGTAAAAATGTTGTGAAATTTTGATGTTGGGCCAAAGCATAAAAAAATTTAAATCTGGGTCATTTTGTAGTGCTAACATGATCCATATCTTCTAATCTTGTTCTTGGAGGATTGCAAGGACACACGAAATTTAGGATCATAATTTAATTATTCATGGTTAATGATATTGATATCCCTGGTTGGATGGGGAGAACCAAAATACAACAGATTTTACCAGAGGCAAGGGAAATGTCGCGCAACAAAATATACAACATTATGGCATACTTCAGATCTGAAGAAAAGCAAGGAAAATTATAGCATTTTTTCCATGTTGTTGGATGAGATGCAAAATAAGCTAGCTAATACATGGATAATACCACCAAAAGAGGTGAGGGAGAACCAAGGAATAGCTAACTTTCAGGCTTCTAGACATAACATGTGGATCCATTCTAAGAGGGATCCTAAGAAGGAATGGCTATAGTTGAGATATTGTGTCACGGGGGAAGAAGTGCAGTGGTCCATGAAGGATTGGCCTGAAGAATGGAAGGTTCTAGTGATCCCAAAGAAGGTATCAAAAGCTAAACAACAAGTAGAGGTTGGTCCTTCAAATCATTCAACCATCCCAACAACAAATAAAAGGAAAGAAACAAAGCACGTGAAAACAACAGGGGGTAGCACAACCACTATAAAACCAAGGTAAAAAAATATTATCCCTCAGGCTTCAACTCAGGAGAAAGAGCGTGCAGTAGAACCAAATGGAGGAGAACAAAAAGAGAAAAATATTACTATGCTAGAGGAAACAGGAGGCAAAAATATCCTAGATTTGGAGATACCAGTTTCAACCACGTTGACAGAGACACTACCAATGAAAATAATAGTCTTGCAGGTAGTAGGCCAACGCAAGAAAATGAAGGCGCACAAGGAAGTTCCTCAACTCACACTGGCAAAGGATGGTGCATAGTTAGTCGCAAAGAAAGTACAGGACCACACGGTAGAGGCATGGTATGATGTTGAGAAACAAAGGGAGGAGATAGTCAAGAAATTGATAGATGTCAAAGATGCACTGGAAAAATTGCAACTCACCATAGTGCAGCAAAAATAACAGGCACAACTACAAAAAAAAACTTAGGAAAGAACAATTCCTGAATAGGAGACAGTGCAAATCATAACTATGGGGAATGAAAAGTTTTGTATCACTCAGGGAATGTTGCAAGTCTATGAGGATGCAATGTAGAAGCCACTGAAATACATAGATCATTTGAACTTGGAACTGCCCAAGATTCCAACTAAGGCGTTGTATAAAATTCAAATAAGTGTCGCGCAAGAAATTCAGTCAAGGGCTTGTGCAGATGCTACAAGTTTACAGTTGGCCAATGAAGTAAGTAAGACACTGGAGATGACACTTAACCAACTGCAATTTGAGACGTAAGAAACAAATAAGTGTGTTGAAAGAATAGAGTATCAAGTGGAAGAAGTATTTAAAACCATTCCTGACAACGCATAAGGAGAGAACATACCAACAGAGGAAAAAATTGAGAAAATAGCATAGGCTATGGAGACAAATAAAAGCCACATTACATAATTGGTAGATATTCTAGTACCGACTACTCCACCATAAGTAAGAACACAAAGGGAGCAAGAGGTTACAGGTCATATGGAAAGCATTACATTGATCATCTAGGAAATCAAAGAGTTGTGTAATAAGAGCACGCAGTTATGGATGGATCTTTAGGAGGATGGAAAACTACAGGAGTTTAACCAAAAAGATGAAGGTGTAAAAGAAGAAAATGATGGCAATCCGGGACAGATTGGGGAGTGCACAAGAAATGAAGAATTTGCAAGCAGAGTTGAAGACTATACAAGTATAAAAGTAGTCAAGGCAGGCTCAATTGGAACCACTACAAGAAGGCACAGAGTAAATTATGATTAATATTGATGCAACAAAGGGTCAGATTGAACAAGTTGGATTGGAGAGTGGAGCATTGTTGAAGGAGCACATTACTGTGAAGACTATGGATATTGTAGCAGAAAGGAGCATGCAAGTAAAATCTCAAGTTGAACAAACTGTAGGCAGGTTCTAGGAGCTAGAGAAGTTAGTATAGGAGGCACACGCTACCTGAGTGGCTCGGGACAAGCCACGGGTGAGTGTTGGGGCCTTATTGGCGTAGGCCATTTTGGGGAAAATTGTGGTAATTAATCAAAGCGGTTAGGAAATGGACCAGAAAAGGAGCATGCACTGGAAAATAGGGAAAAGCAACACCGAGAAAGAAGAAAAGTCAAAGAAGGGAAGAAAGATGCATATCAACGAGGAAAATGATTGCATTGTGGACCAGTCGCGCTCAGGGAGTTAGAAAGTGGAAAAAACTAATACACCAAGGGTTAGTGGGTTAGGTTTTTGGTCATTGTTGTAACAGGTAATTTACCCCTTTTTTGTAATATAAATATGTGTTGTAGCGGAGCTAGATCTAGTTTTTTTGGAGAGTTTTTGAGAATGTTCGAATGATCTTAGAGTCAATATTTGAGACAGAGATATTCATTATAACCAAAGGTAAGATTGCAATTTGTGGAGCATAGTACGATCTTGTCATCCTCAATTTTAATGCGCACAATGCTATGAACTTGATGATGAATAATAAAAGAGCGAAGAAAGGCAAATCTTTGTGGACATAGCCCAGGGGGTGAACCACGATAAATTTGTGTCTCTATGTGTAATGTTTGTGTAACAACCCTAAGTATTAATCAATTGCATGGTTTAATTAATTGTTTAATGTATATTAGTTTAATTAATTAATTAATTAATTGACCTGGTTAAATATTTGTTGAATGTGAATTGGTTTAATTGACTAATTAATTAATTTAATGATCAAATATATGTTTAATAAAATCTAGTTTAATAAATTATTAATTATTATTTTTATCGAATGATGGAACCATTAAGGTAAAGGGAATAAGGTGGTTGGCATTGAATGGAGGGATAAGGTGGGTGAGTCTTAATGAAAGGGAGAAGGTGGTGAATGGGGAAAAGGATGAGATGAAGGTTAAAAACACTTAAGAAAAGGGGACTTTTTGGGGGTGGGCATTATTTTTAATATTGGGAGACTGTATTGGGGCATTTTTTGGGGGAGATTGGAAGACTGTGTTACTCGTTTTTGGCTAGAGAAGCTTGTTGTAGGACTGTTACAAGGGGACACCTGTTGCTGGGAGTTTTGGGCTCGGGGGCTAGGAATCCTTATGGAATCCTGGAGTTAGGGAGTCGGAGAGGCTTTGTTCCTAGTTGGCTGGGAGGTTAGACGGTTTTGGGCAGAGCATCAAGTAGAGTTGGAGAATAGCAGTAGCATCAGTTAGAGGTATGTATTTTCATTATTCTGCTGTGTTATGTAATTTATTATGATCTTCTCATAAATTTTAATTATATTGAATGGTTATGAATGGTTATATGTTGGTTATGAATGGTTATATGCTGAATAAGGAAATTGTGAAGATGTTAGGATAGTATTTCTCTAATTAAATTTATGTTTTATAGGGCTCTGTTGGAAGAGACCTTACACATGGTATCAGAGCTTTAGTTTGAAATCTGGGACCAAAGGCCCACCTACCCACCCATCCTCTTGACTCTGGACATAAAGCTAAGCTATGTGTCCTGTAAACAACCCTGAAACTCTCTAAAAACTCTAGAACTTGTTGGCCTATACAGGTAAAATCCTTGAAAAGGGTGATATAAACATAAATAACTAGAGGTATAAATAATATATTTAAGAAAACTTGTAAATCTGGGCCTGAGGGCCAAGCTCCAACTCCAGGGCCACCTAACATGCAAGCCAAACACACACACACACACACACACACACACACATATATATATGAACAATATGCACATTGAAAAATGAAAAGGTATAATATTATACATATTGAAAGTGACAAATAATAAAACAATATATATATATATATATATATGTGTGTGTGT
>JZKD02S0782131.1:173074-190034 GCA_000966675.3 Picea glauca
CTCACACATCTAGACCTAGGCAATGGGCTACATAAATAAGGATAACCAACACCTATGTTGTTAAGGACCTTGGGCCATATGTTAAGGCCCTAATAAGCATTCATTATTAGTTTATTTGTTATATTGGTAGGTCATCTAGAACCTTTCATTATAATTGTACCCTTTGTCTCCTATATATATACCAAGGAGACCTAGTTTTAGGATCATCGTATATCTTTTCTTAGCATCAGATTCATTATAAAATGAGGTTTCCCCCTTGAACTAGACTTTCTTCATTTACTTTTTATCATTTTCAAGGTGCTTGGTTCATAACATTTGGTATCAAGATCTACAATCCTATGGTTTCTCTCCTTCAATCAAGACATCTTTGAATTTTCGCTATAACGTTTTTTCTGGGAAGTTTCAGATAGTGAAATGTTTAGGAGAATAAGGTGAAATATCAAGGTATAGGTGATCAAAATTCCAACGTCTATTTCATTATAATTTTAGAGATATAGCCTATGGAAGATAGGGTTTGTTACTCATCCCGAAATCAGTTTTAAATGATTCATCTTGGAATTTTCGCTATAATTTTTTTGGAGGAAGTTTTAAACAGTGAAATTTTTTGGAGATAGAGGAGAGATGTCATAGTACATGTGATAAAAATTTCAATTTCTAGTTCACTATACTTTCATAGATATAGTCCATGTAAGACAAGGTTTGTGACTTATCTTGAAATCATTTTTAAAAGTCATCTTGGCATTTCGTTGCAACATTTTTTCAATGTAGTTACAGACCCTAAAATTTTCAGAATCCCGAGTTGACATAATGAAGTACATGTGCAATTTTTTTAAAATTTTGACTCATTATATTTTATGATATATTTCATGTGGAAGTTAGGGTTTCTTGCACAAGAAATTTTATGGCGATTTTAAGATCTTTTTCTGGGATTAGCAAGCTCATTCTTAAAAAAAAATTAATGATGTGTTCTAATGTCTTTAGATAACAGGGGATATATTATTCAGTCGGTAAAATTGCATTTTGTGAATAGTTCAAGTAGGAAATACACATGGTTTCACGTGGTTGGAAACACATTGTTTCACTTGGTTGGAAACCCCTATAACCCCTGATGGTACCTCTTCGAGTAGTACCACATCAGACAATACCTATAGAAGGAATATCACTTCCATGTACCTTTAGGTATATATAAATTCTCCTAGATATACCTAAAACCATCCTTAGATAATTTATTTGATTGTCTTGTTTTATAATACACCAAGAATAACACTCGAAGAGACCACTCTCTAGTACCTCAGCAATCAGGTAGTACAACTAAGGGAATGGTTGAGCCTCCTTAGTTAGTGCCCTGAGATATTTGGATGATTATTATTGTTGGACCCATCACATATATCATAGAGCATAGCACCTAACACTCCCTTTTTCTTAAGACCCAATAACTTTTTCCCATGGCTCCAGAGAAACATCCCAAATTTACTTCACCAATTAAAACTCCAGAAAGCTCCTCCATGACCCATGAAGAAAATGAGGAGATACAAAACTAGTTATTCAAATTAGACATCCAAATCAATGAATTGAATGATAGTTGAATGAAAAAGGTTGATTTGATGAATACTCAAATAGAAATGGAAAGAAATATGGAACAATTGGAATAACAAATGGATAGAAAGTTGGAACAAATGGAACAAAATATTATAGAACACTTAAATGGGAGGCTCCCTAAAATTGATAAGATGTCTGAAGGGACTCATGAAAATAAAGGTAGTATTCAGGTTAAACAATTTTCCAATAATAAGAATTTTCCAAAGAGATTTAACTCCGATAGTGGAATTATTTATGGACATTTTCCAAGAGTGAACATTCCCAAGATTGAATTAAATAAGTTTGATGGAATGGAGGTCTTTACCTAGGTGAAATAAATAGAGCAATATTTTGAACTGCATAATATTATGGATGATAAGAAAAGGATTCATATAGAAACCTTGAACTTTGATATAAAACCATATCAATAGTATCAATGGGTATTTAAAGAGAAGCCCCATTCTCATCATTATACTTTGGGTTTATTTACAAGAGACTTAGAAGAACAATATGGGAAACTTTGGGAACAAGACTACTTCAGTCAATTGAAAGAATTAAGCACTTAGGTGATATTGAATATTACAATTCAGAATTTCAGGTATTGGCCTCAAGGGTGGATAACAATGAACATAAGTGATGAACATTTGTTGGAAGCTTACATGGGTGGATTAAAAGATTACATTAAACATGAGATTTTCCTAAAACATCTTGAAAATATTATGGAAGCTATGTAATTTTCTCGTCATATTCAAGCCAAGAAAAAGAATACACAAAAATCTACCATTGGAGCGTACACAAGAAGAAGAGATAATTTTAGGGTTCATAAGACAACCTTACCTCAACGTACTTGAATATAACAGAAGGAAATGGAGGAAAGAAGAGAAAAAGGACTATGCTTTGGTTGTAATGAAAAATGATCAAACGGGCATAAATGTCAAAAAAACAGTTATTTACCTTGGAAAATAACGATGAGGAGGAAGCGGCAACATATACACAAATAAATGAGGAAGAACTTGTCAACTTAAAAGAGTAGGAAATAGAGTTTTAAATGGTGCACAACATTGATTTAGATAGGTGAAAAATATATTTTCATGCATTGGTAGGTTTGTCAGCACCTCAAACCTTGAAGATTGTAGGTTACTATAAGAAGCAAAATGTTATAGTGTTCGTTGACTTGGGTATTATCCATAACTTCATTGATAAAATATTAGTAGAGTGCCTCAATTGTTTCATATATCCAGTGATAATTTTTCAAGTTTTAGTTGCTAATGGAGGGAGTATTGATTGTGTGGAAAAATGCCACAACATTAAACTAAGTATGGGAGAGTATAATTTGGAATGCCCAATGTATGTTATTCCCATTGGAGGTGTAGATGTTGTTCTAGGGATTCAATGATTGAGAACATTAGGTACAATTTCTACAAATTATAACGAATTATTCATGAGATTTGAATTGGAAGGAATTCAATATGAAATCAAATGGTTAAAATTTGGACCTTCTCAAGTCATCAACTCTTATAGAATGGAAAATCTCCTAAAAAGGGGTTGTAAGGAAGTTGTGGTTAAACTTTATTCTATGGAATTTAAGAAGGAAGATGAAAATATTCCAAAGTAAATAAGATGCACCTTGGACAAGCACTATAGGGTCTTCCAAGAAATTCCTAAAGGTATACCTCCATCTAGAGATAATGAACATCAAATCGAACTAATACCGGGAAGTACTCCTAATAAAAGGTCTTATAAATTATATCCTCATCAACAAAAGGGGGAGATTAAGAAAATGGTACAAGACATGCTAGATTTAGGGATTTTTCAACATAGTAGGAGTTCATTTTCATCTCCAATAGTGACGGTGAGAAAAAAGATAATTCTTGGAGAATGTGTCATGATTATAGATATCTAAACAAATTCACCATTAAGGATAAATTCTCTATCCCCAATATTGTTGATCGTCATGGAGTGGCTTATTTTACAAAGTTTGACCTTAAATATGGATACCACCTTATCAAACTAAGAAAATAAAACTGATGCAGGAGCATCGCAAGCGAGCCAACAAATCAAGTGCAAAGGCAAGGACAACTGGAATTGCATTAGCACACATTTTGAGACATTTTGAATTTGAATGAAGGAACATTAATGTAATAGTTAGGATAACGTATTTGCATTTATGTTTTGGGATATTGTAAAACAGATCTTGAGCATTGCTCTCATCTGTTGGATATGGAGGCATTTAAGTGTAATGAATGTAAAGTAGTTGTAGCTTTTAATTCTGATTTGATAGCTAGAGTTGAAAGAGGGAAAATTCTAGAAATCTCTCTCGTAGGTATTGTATTGTAATGAGTCCTCATTGTAAGTTGTAGAGAAAGAGAGCACAGAAGAACAGAGATTGTAGGATTATATAAGCAAATAGTTGTTGCTATTGAACCCATGTACAGGAACACTGGGATTAATATAAAAATGCTTTGATTCCATTTCATGGTGTTGTGGTGGTTATTGTTTACATCTATTTTAATGGTATGTTTACAATTTTTATTATGTTCTCTATTATGCATTTGTTTCAATGTTGTGTGTGTGTGTGTATGCTCTTGATTTCATGTCGAATGTATGAAGTCTGTGAGAGGAGAAGTATGAGTTTCAATTGTTTCTCTTCCTGAGAAATCCTGCAAGGAGTGTAGTGAAGGTCCGCATAGAGTGTGTTGACAGGGTTCTGAGTTTTATCTCAGAAAAGCTTAGGAGGGATATTGTTGTTCTCATACCAACAGAAGTGTAGGTGTAACACAAGATTCTTTCAAGGTGTGCATCGGCGAGTTGAAGTCTTATACTTTTCCAACCGAGGAGAAAGGTTGAAGAACTATTGTTGCAAAGGAGTAAAGAGAGTTGAAGAGTGAAATAACTAGGGGTCATTGTGAATGTCGCAAGGTGTGCGTGCAGGGATTCCTTAGATTCCAGGATTTATAGTGAGAGTTCACATTCATAAGGGTTATGACCTTTGAAGTGTTCAAATGGAGAACAAGGTCCAGATTCACCTCACAGAACTTAAGATCAGAAGGAAATACGCCAAGGAAATTGGGCAGAAGTCTTTGGGGAATTTGAACGGATGGTTGAAATTCTCAAAGAGAAAATCACTGAAGTTTCATGGGTCGTTGGATCTTGTAGATAAGAGAAAGGATAAGGCTGACTGTCTTTCAACACTCGTAATCTCAGGAAGGATAGTGGTCGTTGGATCCATATCAACGAGGGTCATTGATCGCATGCTTAAATTCGCCATTTCGGAAGTCGGGGCATGGAGGATGTTGTGACTCGGAGTCGAGAGTTGTGAACTCCCAATTCATGAAGTCCCGATAGAATCAGGACCGTCATATCATGAGGACTTAGAGTCCTTGATCATGACAAGGATTCACCTCTATTTTGGCCACCAATGAAGGGTGTTGATGCATTTCAAATCACCGATAAGCGAAGTCCAGAAGTGCCGAAGAATTTTTGGCCCCAGATCGCAGTCGGGGGTCACGTCAAGGAAGTCAAGGGAGGAGTCAAAATACCTGTTATCCTTTTGGGGTTTCGGGGATTGATGAGTCATAGGGACTCACATAATTGATCGTGAAGACTGAAAATACTTTTAGGGTGAATATTGCGGTCATGTCGGCTGGTCAGGTGGATGAGAGTTGGCGCTTAGTGCTTGCTCACACAGGCGTAGCTCTGAAGAAGGACCTGTGTATAGACACTTGTGTGTGGAAGATTCCTATGGGGAATCAAAGAGTCAATCAGACTCAAAGGGGAGATTAAGAACGATCCAAGACCAGGAGGTCGTGCAGAACCTGCTGAGGTAGGGTGTGTCTGCGTCAGGTGGTATCAGAGAAAACAACCATTGTTTTCTGTAAGCAGGATAGGACATAAGGAAAGTTGTGATTTGAATTCTGTGTGGGACATATTGAAACAATGTCACCCAGAAGACATCAATATATACCAATTCCCAATCCATCTGTGGAAAGGGAAATGAGAGAACAATGTGCTCGATTAGATGCTATGGAGACAACACAGAGACAGACAGTTGATGCTGGAGATGTCAGTGAAGCCAAAAGTGAAAATGAGGTTGGAGATGAAGAAGGAGTTGTAGTTGAAGATGTTGGAGAAGAACGTCTATTCAGATCTATTGCAAGAATAGGAGCCAGGGGAAAAATGGATATTCCAATGTATGAAGGAAACTTAGACATTGAGGAGATGCTAGATTGGTTTAGAGCTCTAGACAAATACTTCGACTATGAGGATGTCGAGGAAGATAAGAAAGTTAAACATGTTGTCACTAAACTTAAAGGGCATGCAGCACTATGGTGGGATGAACTGTAGGCTGATAGGCATTGAAAGGGCAAGAAAAAAATCAAAAGTTGGGATAGAATGGTCACAAAGATGAAAGCCAAATTTATACCTAGGGACTACCAAATTAATCTGTTTCGAAGAGTGCTAAATTTGAGACAGAAAGGGATGACAGTGAAGGAGTTCACTGAAGAGTTCTACAGGATAAACATTAGATAAGGTCATCGAGAAATTGATGATGAAAAGGTCGTCAGATACCTAAATGGCTTGAGATATGAGCTTCAGGATGAAATAAGCATGCTGACCATCAGGAATGTGGAAGATGCTTATCAAATGGCTTTGAAGGCTGAAGAAAAATTAGCCCGAAAGCAAGGTCAAAGAGGGCGAGGTAGAAGTTAGAGAAAAGGCCAAGAAATTGCCTAGGACAAGGTAAAGAAGCCTAAGGATGAAGAAAAGAAACCTCATACTCACCCAGAAAGAGGAGGAAGTTCATAGGGGAGAAAATATGCCGACAGAAACACTTTTCCGCGAGCTAGAGGAAGAGGCAAAGGTGGTGAGATAAAAAAAATTGTCTGTGGAAAGATTGGACATAAATATTTCGAATGTCCTGATAGAAAAAGATATGGAGGAGGCGAAGCTTGCATTTCGGAAGCACAAAGGCGAAATGTTGAGGAATAAGATGCAAAAGGTGGAAGATCCTTAATGATGAGAAAAATTCTCTTGAAGCCAGAGAAGGAGATAGAGAATCTAGTCCAAAGAAACAAATTGTTTAGAATTGCTTGCAAGACCAAGGACAGGGTATGCAAGGTAATAGTGGACAGTGGAAGCATAGATAACCTAGTATCCATAGAGATGGTGGAGAAGCTATAATTGGAGACAGTTGCACATCCAAGCCCATACAAGGTTTCGTGGTTGCAAAAGGGACATCAGGTAACTGTCACTAAACAATGTTTAGTTGAATTTAAGATAGGGGGATACAAGGATGAAATTTTATGTGATATTATTCCCATGGATGTCTGTCATATTTTGTTGGGAGAACCATGGAAATATGACATAAATTTTGTTCACGATGGGAGAAAGAACACATATACCTTAGAGAAGAATGGTAGGACACATATGTTGTTACCAATTAAGGACAAGGAGGTAAAAACAGAGGTGAGCAATACTATACTTCTCATGAGTGGGAAGGAACTTCTTGAGGAAGTCAAGAAAGAAGAAGACATGCAGTTTGTTGTGGTAAGGAAGCCTAGAGTCGTTCTGAAAAATACCAAGATAGACGATCTACCTGAGGAAATTCAGAAGCTGCTGGAGAATTTCATTGATATTGTGGTGGACAATTTTCCTTGTTTGTTTCCACCCATCAAGAGTATAAGTCATCACATTGACCTTATACCAGGATCGATTTTTCCAAACAAAGTTGCGTACAGATCATTGGAGTCGCAGGATAATGAAGAGGTTAAGAAGCAAGTCCGGGATTTGATGGACAAGGGGTTGGTTAGAGAAAGTTTGAGTCGATGCGTTGTACCAATAGTGTTAATCCCAAAGAAGGATGGTGGCTGGAGAATGTGTACAGACTCGAGAGCTATAAACAAAATCACCATCAGGTATAGATTTCTTTTACCCAGGATGGATGACTTGATGGATTTCTTAAGTGGAGCAAAGTTTTTTTCAAAACTTGATTTGAAAAGTGGGTATCATCAGATTCGAATGAGAGAAGGTGATGAATGGAAGACAACATTCAAAATGAATGAAGGACTGTATGAATGGATTGTCATGCTGTTTGGTTTGACGAATGCACCAAGTACTTTCATGAGGTTGATGAACGAAGTCTTGAAGGATTTCATTGGAAAGTTTGTGATTGTGTATCTTGATGATATACTAATCTTCAGTAAGGCTAAGGAAGAACATTAGAGACACCTAACTCTAGTGATGAGGAGATTGCAACAAGAGAAGTTGCTGATAAATTTGAAGAAGTCATCTTTCATGAAGAAAGAACTCATTTATTTGGGGTAAGTTATCTCTTCAAACGAGTTAAAGATGGATCCTGAGAAGGTAAAAGCAATCAGAGATTGGCCATTGCCAAAGAGTATCTTTGAATTTTGAAGCATCCATGGACTAGCTAGTTTTTATAGGAAGTTCATCAAGAATTTTAGTGGGATATGTGCACCAATGATGGACACAGTCAAAAAAAGACACAAATCTTTTCATTGGACAGAAGAAGTGGAGAAAAATTTTAAGTTTTTGAAGGAAAAAATAATTGGACAACCAGTTTTGTTTCTGCCAGATTTTAGTAACACATTCCAAGTTAGATGTGACGCAAGTGGATATGTGATTGGAGCAATCTTAAGCCAAGACAATAGGTCGATTTCATACTTCAGTGAGAAGTTGAACGAGGCCAAGATGAAGTATTCAACATATGACAAGGAGGTTTATGCAGTCATACAGACATTGAAAAAATGGAGGCACTACTTGATTCCGAAAGAGTTTGTCTTGTATAGCGATAACCATGATTTACAATTCATAACTCGATAGGAAAACCTGAACCAAAAACATGCAAAATGGGTTGAATATATGCAGAACTTCACTTTTGTTATAAATCACATTTTTGGAACTGCTAACAAGGTTGTTGATGCATTAAGCAGGAAATGTTTGATTCTGCAGGAGTTTTGAGTGAAGACCTTAGGTTTTGATAACCTTAAGGATATGTACAAGGATGATTCAGATTTTAAGGATGCTTATGAAGCATGTGATAATCCATTTCTCAAATACAGAAGCCAATGGATCGAGTATTTGATTCAGGATGGACTATTATTCAAGGGAAATCAATTGTGTATTCCGAAGAGTTCTATGTGAGAGAATCTTCTGAAAGAAAAACATAGTGGGGGATTGGCTGGACACTTCGGCCATGCAAAAACATTCACGCAACTAAAAATTATGTATTATTGGCCAGGGATGAGGAAAGATGTTAAGAAATTTGTCAACAAATGCAATATTTGCCAGCATGCAAAGGGGAAAAGACAGAATACAGGATTGTATCAACCATTGTCAGTACCAGAGAGGTCATGGGACGCGGTAATCATGGATTTTGTGTTGGGACCGTTGAGGATACAGAGGGGTTGTGATTCCATATTCGTGGTAGTTGATAGATTTTCAAAAATGGCACATTTCATACCATGTTGGAAAACCAATGATGCAACTCATATTGCAAATATGTTTTTCAAAGAAGTTGTTAGACTTCATGGCTTACCCAGGAGTATTGTTTCTGACAGAGATACCAAATTTGTTGGTCATTTTTGGAGGACACTATGGAAGAAGTTGGGAACAAATTTATCTTTTATCTCGACATATCATCCTCAGACGAATGGACAGACTGAGGCAGTAAATCGAATTTTGGGATCAGATTCTGCCGCAAGCGGAATTTGCATATAACAATTCACCCAACAGGAGTATAAGACAAATCCCATTCCATTTTTTGTATGGAATGCATCCAAGAGGAGTATCTGAGTTGAGGGACTTAGAGAAGAATGAATTTAGAAGTTTTGGAGTAGAGGTTTTTGTAGAAAAGATCCAAGAGCTCCACAGCCAAATCAAAGAGAGGTTAAAGAATTCTAACCAGGAATACAAGCACAAAGCAGTTCAACACAGGAGAGAACTTCAATTTGAAGTAGGTGATTTGGTTCTGGCACATCTCAGAAAGGAAAGGTTCCCAAGGGGAACATACAATAAGTTGAAGATGAAGAAAATTGGACCATGTAAGGTTTTGCGAAAGTTTGAGCCAAATGCTTACGAAATGGAATTACCAAATTGGGTAGGAATACCACCCATATTCAACATAGCATATTTGTACCCTTATAGAGCTGGTGAAGCAAGAACAGAGGAGGGTCAGAAAGAAATTCAGTGGGTCAGACAGATGCATGTGGCTGAAAATCCACAGATGAAAAGATAATTGATCATAAAGTTGGAAGGAAGACCCGGAGGAAGACATACTTTGAATATTTGGTCAAATGGAAAGGACACCTGATTGAAGATTCCAGTTGGGAAAGTGAAGAAGATATCCAAGACCATGGACAGATGGTGCAAGAGCTCATGAACAAGAGTTCATGAATTTTCCATCCAAGGGAGTATGATGTAGGAGCATCGCAAGCAAGCCAACAAAGCAAGTGCAAAGGCAAGGATAGCTGGAATTGCACCAGCACACATTTTGAGACATTTTGAATTCAAATGAAGGAACATTAATGTAATAGTTAGGAGAATGTATTTGCATTTATGTTTTGGGAGATTGTAAAATAGATCTTGAGTGTTTCTCTCATCTGTCAGATATGGAGGCATTTAAGTGTAATGAATGTAAAGTAGTTGTACCTTTTAATTCTGATTTGATAGATAGAGCTGAAAGAGGGAAAACTCTAGAAATCTCTCTCGTAGCTATTGTATTGTAATGATTCCTAATTGTAAGCTATAGATAAAGAGAGCACAGAAGAACAGAGATTGTAGGATTGTATAAGAAGATAGTTGTTACTATTGAACCCATGTACAGGAACACTCGGATTAATATAAAAATTCTTTGATTCTATTTCATGGTGTTGTGGTGGTTGTTGTTTACATCTATTTTAATGGTATGCTTATAGTTTTTCTTATGTTCTCTATTATACATTTGTTTCAATGTTGTGTGTGTGTATGCTCTTGATTTCATGTTCAATGTATGAAGTCTATGAGAGGAGAAGTATGAGTTTCAATTGTTTCTCTTCATGATAAATCCTGCAAGGAGTGCAGTGAAGGTCCGCATAGAGTACATTGACAGGGTTCTGAGTTTTATCTCAGAAAATCTTAGGAGGGATATTGTTGTTCTCATACCAATAGAAGTGTAGGTGTAACACAAGAGCCGTGCAAGGTGTGCACCGGTGATTTGAAGTCTTAGACTTTTCCAACCAAGGAGAAAGGTTGAAGAAATGTTGTTGCAAAGGAGTGCACATATTTAAAGAGTGAAATAACTAGCGATCATTGTGAATGTCGCAAGGTGTGCGTGAAAGGATTCCTTAGATTCTAGGAGTTATAGTAAGAGTCCACATTCAGAAGGGTTAGGACCTTTGAAGTGTTCAAAGGGAGAATGAGGTCCGGAGTCACCTCGCAGAACTTAAGATCAGAAGGAAAGACACCAAGGAAATTGGGCATAAGTCTTTTGGGAATTTGAACGGACGGTTGAAATTCTCAGAGAGAGAATCACCGAAGTTTTGTGGGTCGTTGGATCTTGTATATCAATGAAAGGATAAGGCTGAGTGTCTCTCAACACTCGTAATCTCAGGAAGGATAGTGGTCATTGGATCCAGATCAATCACGGTCGTTGATCGCATGCTTAAATTTGCCATTTCGGAAGTCGAGGCGTGGAGGATGTTGTGACTTGGAGTCGAGAGTTGCGAACTCCCGATTCGCGAAGTCCCGATAGAATCAAAAACGTCAGATCATGAGGAGCTCAAAGTCGTTGATCATGACGAGGATTCACCGCTATTTTGACCACCGGTTAAGGGTGTTGATGCATTTCAAATCACTGATAAACGAAGTCCCGAAGTGCCGAAGAATTTTTGGCCCTAGGTCGTAGTCGGGGGTCACGTCAAGGAAGTCAAGGGAGGAGTCAAAGGACCCGTTAGGATTTCAGGGTTTTGGGGATTGACAAGTCATAGGGACTCACATCAGTGATCGCGAAGTCGTGAAGACCAAAAATACTTTTAGGGTGAAGATTGCGGTCACGTCGGCTAGTCAAGTGGATGAGAGTTGGCGCTTAGTGCTTGCTCGCATAAGCATAGCTCCGAAGAAGGAATTGTGGATAGACACTTTTGTGTGGAAGATTAATGTGGGGAATCAAAGACTCAATCAGACTCAAAGGGGATATTAAGAACGATCCTAGACCGGGAGGTCGTGCAAAACCTGTTGAGGTAGGGCGTGTCTATGTCAAAAACATTCCCAAAACAACTTTTAGAACACATGAAGGACACTATGATTTCTTGGTCATGCCTTTTGGGTTTACTAATGCTCCTTCTACTTTTCAAATCCTTATGAACAAATATTTTCAACCCCATCCTAGAAAAGTTTTTTTGATTTTCTTTGACAATATACTTATCTATAGAAAATCATGGGAAGACCACATTAAACATGTGGATAAAGTTATGAAAATTCTTGAGAACAATCAATTTTATGTAAAAAGATCCAAATGTGATTTTGTGAACAAGAGGTAGAGTATTTGTGTCATATTGTTTCAAAGAAAGGAGTTAATTAGGACCCTCAAAAGTGTTGATGATTACAGTTGTGTGAGACATCCTCCAGGACACGGACCTGAGAGAGATCCCCTGAGATGGGTGTGTGGTTCCTATCTGAGAGAGAACTAGAACATAGTGATGGTCTCCTCTTTATAGAAAGTTGAGAAGAACTCCAAATGATTCTCCTGTGTAACGCAGTGAGAAAGAAGATCTGTTGAGTTAGACGTACATGTGGCTGAGCACAAGGTGAAAGTGTGAATTCCCATGAGCTAGGTGCATCGTTATGAGATAGAGATGAAAACGATGTATTATCCTCCTCTAAGCAGAGATTTGAGATGATGAACTCCAAATGACTCTCATGTGTAATGCAGTGGGAAAGAATATCTGTTGAGTTGGACATTCCTGTGGATGAGCACATGTGAACATGATCCTAGTGGTTGAGCACTAGTGAGTGTGTTTCTCCTGTGAGACACAGTGATATAGAGATATGGACATCCCTATCGATTCTCCCCTAGTGGTTGAGCACTAGTGGGTGTATGAGATCCCTTGATATATTGTTCAAGAGTCAGACTTACCTATAACACAAATTGTAATGTAAAGGGTACAGGTTGACCCCGCCTTAATGTAATAGATAATTAATATGGTAATTATTAATTATATTATGAGTTAGTGAGGTCGGCCCTGTTGTGCCAATAGACACTTTTGTTGACAGGTTCAGTTTGATATAAGTAAAGGTAAATTCCCCATTGAGGAATCATATCTCAAGTGTGAGTTTGGAAATTTCAGCAAGTACATCATCTTGGGAAAAGTGTGCACCTCTCTTGGGCGCTAGTCTTCTAGGGTTTGTAAGAACCATTTTGTGTGATAGGTTTTCTTGGTGGTGGATGTATTTCTCTTGAATAATATAGCAAAGGATTGGTTGGGTTTTCTTCCCTTGTTGAGAAGGGTTTCCCAGGATACTTCTTGTGTACTTCTGCATGGTGTTTCTTCTTGTGATCTTGGCTGTTGCAACAAAATTGTTTATGGTTTAATTAAAATGCTAAAATGGAATGAAATTCATGCTTAAACCTTTCCTATCGAAAAACAAACATGGTTTCAGAGCATAGGTCTTGAAGAACCCATTGCACAAGCATCTACCAGTGATCTTCTCATTTCTGCAGAACCGTACGACCCTCTTAGGGTTTCCAGAAAAGTTGTATGACCCTCCTTTCTGAGGTGTTCCAGCCCTTAATACTTGGATGTTGGGACTGAAATTTAGACAGGAGGGTACAACCTCCTTCAGTGCACCTCCAGAAGCCCTTAAAGTGATATTCTGAGAATTTTTTTATTTTTGGCCCTAGGGTTTCTAGGGTTTCACAAATTTCTGTAGATTTCGGGTTTTTAGGGTTTATGCATATATTTAAATAATCCTTCAATATTACATGTTTTATTCTGAATTTCAAGGCTTATTGTTGGCATTCATAAGCCCAACAAAACCTAAGGATGCTAGACTAGCCTAGCGATTAGGTTTTCTAGCCTAGTTGACAAGGGTTTGTAAAGAATCTAAAATTATGATGAACATAACTATGATGGAAGATAAGCTTGATGAATCAAGAAACCTCAAGTTCCTGGAAGACAATACTTCAGAGGAAGACTTATTGTGGGTGATACAAAAAGGTGACATTGTGACTACCTTCTTCATGAATATGTCAGAGGACACAAATCAACTAGGTGCCATTGGAGAAATCAATTCAGCACCCTCAGGTATGCACTTGTATATATATTATTTGTATCATTTTCATTAGGGTAATTACAGGAGGAAGGAACCTTTTGTTGAAGTCATGGATCCAGAGGGATCTCAGTGCATTCAGAGGAACAACACACTAGAAGTGAAGACTCTGGGTTTGATTGTTGTAATTGTCATTCCTCTAACCTATATTTCTAAAATTTTCTACATTACAAGTAGGTGTTGTAGTTGTGAAAACAATACTTAAATTGTTTTGATTCTAGATTTGTACTCATTATTCTCCTTTAGGAGATATTCTTGTTTTCTTGTTCCAGACAGGTTAAAAACAAAGGAAGATTTTTATCCTTCAGAGGGAGTCAAAACTATTTGAGAACAAGAAAGAATAGAACCATCATTGAGGCAACCAATGCAATAATGCATGATCACAGTATTTATATGATTCTATGAGCAGAAGAATGCATGAAACAATATATGTTCAAAACAAGAGTCTTCACTAGACTTTGAAAAAACATAACTCCCGAAGCAGCCTTCACCGAAGTGAAGCCTGAGATTGAACACTTCAGGATATTTGGGTGCCCCGTGTATTTTCATTTACCCAAAGAAAATAAGTCCAAGCTAGACCCTTCAGGGAGAAAGGATACATTTATGGGATAGTAATGAATCTTCGAAGACATTTCAGATCTACATCCTTGGTCAGAGACAGATTGAAACAAGCAGAGATATTTTCCTTGAAGAAGAGATGGCCTTTCAAAGATCCAGAGAATCTCAAATGGAGTTTGATAGTGAGACAATACCTTCTCCCCCTTCAGTAGTTCATAGGGAGACAAACATTATTCCAGTTGCTCTAGTGGATATTTCTAGAGATATTGCAGTAGGGCATACAATCCTTGCCTAGGCTCACTCTACAAAATCCAGAGAAACATACAAGCCTCTCAAGGCACATCCCAAGAAAACAAAGGGATTTTTTGAGCTACTCTTCAGCCATGAGCCACATCATTGATTCTGAGCCTTCCTGTCATAGAGAATCGATAGGTGAATAAGTATGGAAAGATGCCATAGAAGAAGAATACTAGTATATCTTAAAGAATGATGTATGAGACATTTTTTGAGACCAGTAGAAAATGTTGGCATACTTACATGCAGAAGGAAACGTGTGTGTGTTTGTCATTGATGACATAGATCAGTATGATCAATAGCACAGCGATAATGGCATGGTAATGGAAATATCAACAGTGAAGAGCAAGAGTGATCGTTGGATCCCATTCACAATTCCTAATGACCATCAGATATGAATTTAGATAGGAGGAGCACACAGTAGAAGAGAACATATCTCAGGCGTCAGATCTGAGCCCAAAGACCAACCATCGTTGGATCCAGAAGAAGGAGCACAATCTTTACATGCAAGATGAAGCGGGCTTACAAAGTCCCGAAAGAAAGAGGACCATCCATCTTCAAGAAGGACACATGGTGAGCGACTAGAATTTCGTTGACTTACACATTGGAGGAGTCAACGGAGCATGGTGTGGGAACTCACGTTATGCGATATCCTAAAATGATCTGGGTTTTCAGATCGAGGATTGATATTAACCTTTGGATTGAGGGTCATGGACCGTTGGATGCAGACTACACATGGCGAGAGGTCAACTTTTTGCTAGCTAGAAAGTCAAAGGAAGGAGGAGCTCTATCCTTTGAAATCACGAAACCGTGATTCAATCTGAGTCGTTGATCAAGGGAGAGCGTGGATCGTTGATCTGGCTCCATTTTGAAGTTTCGGATACCAGGTGTTGGAGGAGTCAAGGAGACTCGCGGAAAAATCGTGAAACGCCTTTTTGGCGCAGCCTATGGTCACCGGTGGTGGTCACGTGAGGGAAAGAAGCTAGCATTGCTAAGCTCCATTTCGGAGTTTCGGTGATCGCGACTTGGAGTGTCGAGACCCTTCATCACAGGAATGTCGAAATGTGAAATCGCGAAATTCAAATTATGTTTAGTGCTCGGTCACAGCCAGTGGGCATATGAGATAAATGCGAAATCCTGCGAATTTCATCCAACGGTGCTATTTAATTGGGAATCTGATCAAATGGCTATTGTTTCTCTTCACAGTTAATTGTTCAGTTACGATTCAGTTAGCAGAACTAAATCATGGTTCTTGGACGGTTGGCGATTCAATTGTTGAGGCATCTTTTTCCTAGGAGATTCGAGGTGTAACTGAAGGGGTTAGAGAGAATAAAATATATATGCAGTGACTGTGTGGGGTTGGCTATGCTCACTGAAAAAATGTGGTAAACTGGGAGAAAGGAAAATCGCAGAATGTATAGTGTGAGATAAAACTAAAAAATGATAAACAAAATCTTAATGGAACAGAAAAAGGTGAAGAGAACAGAATGAGCAGATATCAAAGAGCATGAGAAGAACATAGAAAGAAAATATAGAAAGAGACAGCAAGTCAAGCCAAGTATGAACATAGCAGAAGAATAGTGAAGTAGAGAAGATTTGTAGAACAGAGAAGAAGTGTTAAGAATCGATATACCTGTATTGTTGGTTATTCAATCATTTATGTACACTCAGGGAGGTAGGGTGGTGCTAGGGAGGACTGTGGTCCCCTAATATTCAAGTTGGTGTTTGAATATTGGAAGTTGTATCTTCCATCTAGTTGTAGCTAGAAAACAAGGTGGCAGGGTGGTGCTAGGGAAAACACAGAATTTCTCTATATGCAAGTTGGTGCTTGTATAAGTCCAGTAATGTTGAAACAATCAGGGAGTTGATGCTTCCTTCTAGTGGGTGCTAGAGAAGTAAGAGGGTTGGTGCTTTTAGCAAGTTGGAGCTTGCAAAACAGAGGTACTAGCCTCACTTTGAGTTGGTTCTCAAAGATAGATGATGTACAGAAATTAAAAGACTGCCTTTCATTCAAAGAAGAAGAGGTTTTCTCCCTTTATGGGTTTCCTCGTGAAAAATTGTCTCTATGTATATCTTATGTGTGACTGATGTTCTTTATTTATGTTGTTCATATATTGTATAATATTGATGATCACTTAGAAGAGATTAAAAATTATTTGAATAAGTCATATATCATTTAAGCTCGGTAACAACTGATTCACCC
>JZKD02S0782131.1:195669-206714 GCA_000966675.3 Picea glauca
TCTAAATCAATCAAAACCCTAACATTTTATTGGACAAAAATCCAATCGAAATGAACAAAAACAAAACATTTCAAACGCCAGTTATCAAATCATATGTAATATATAGTATGCTGCTGCTGTCTCTAGCAATTCACCTTCATCATGCGCTTTAAATGCAAGTGACTGCCGCATATCTGATTTATAACGTATATGCGCTGCCCTCCTTGAGCCCAACAAACCTTAAATGAAGAATCTTCAGGCTCCCATTGCTATCATGCTTTTATGGGGTTAGGTCTTCACTGTGCTGTCCACACCCACTCTGAACACACGGCTATGGTTTTTGCACTGTGCTGTCCACACCCTCTCTGAAACCAACACGATTTTTTATGTTTATGACTGCATCGATCAGTTTCAATTTCACTGAGCCCATGCAGATATCCCGTTTTTCTTTTTAATTACGTAGTAGACTGTATACTTCGAATCGTTTAATCCATTTTTAACAGGGAAGATTTTCTGCCCGGAGGGTAACTAATGTAATTTTATTCAGATTAACTTACAGAGTGAAGATCCACGGGTTTTAATGGACGAGTATTTCAAGCGATTAGGTATACGTGTTTAATATATTGTCTTATGAATGAAAATAAACACAGAACAGTCAATTTCAACATGAAGTTTTGACTAATTTCCTTTAAACCTATTTTCTTAACTGTTTGACAAATAGAAAAGGCTGAAACCATTATTGCTTATGATTCCACCTTGCCCTATCTATCAATTCATAAATCTGCCCAAAATCTGTGGGATGGATAACTTTTTCCTTCCTGTTTACCTCTGATCATGTCGCACGTTCTTACCCTTGCCCAGGTACGGAAAGGCAATTGATCCCTGTGAAAGATCATGATAGTTGAGGAACAATCTCAAAGCCATTGACTCTAAAGTCATTATCCATTCTCCTATGCTGGGGACCCTACTCTAGAAATTCTAATGGCATACAGCACAACCCTCTAGAAATTCTAATGGCGTACAGCACAACCCTCAAGCATTCGTGCAAATGGCCAACATGATTTGGACCTTATGCAAAACTACCCACGGTACTGATTGAATTTACCTATTGAACTTTTCAACTGTTCTCATTGTTCCCATTTCCGTTGACTTTGACTTAGTTTAAACATTCTAGTTTTTTACTATTTTGGGTTATATTTTTCAGTCAATATGATGACTAAATTGCATATTTCAGTTGTTAAATTTGTATAATTGAGGTGATTAAAAGATTTTTCAGAATGCTGAATCAATTTAAATAATAAAAAACTGTGATTTAATTAATAATTAAATTATATCCTAAAATACTACTGGTAGTCGTTGAAAATGGTAAAAAACTTAGAACATTTAAACTACATCAATCCCATTTATTTACGAAACTGTTCTAATTTGATAAAAGAAAATGAATTGTACATTACCCTAAAACTTAAAAAAAAAAAAATTCTAATTTGATAAGAGAACATGAGTTGCACAGTAACAGGCAAATGGTTGATTAGTTATATCACTAACGTTTTTTAGTTAATGGACATGTTTTCAATATAAGTTTTCTAGTTAATGGACACTTTTTCAATATAAATTTTTATTAGAAGTAAGTTAATCAATGGAAAAACTGTCTTTTCTTTTTCCTGTAAAAATTCTGGTCGAAATTTTGCTTTCAGTTATATCACTAACATTGGTAGAAGTTTTCAAGTTAATCCATGGACAAAACTGGTTCGTGAAAATTCTGGTCTAAATTCTGTTTCTAATTTATACCGGGATTCCTAAGCTGTATAATATTATAAATTTATATTAAACTTTATATTTTAAGATTTCGGTACATTTTATGATGAGCCAAACCTTTCACATTATGAAAAAATAATACAAAGTAGAACAGTGGATGACTAACAATCCTTTCACATTATGAAAAAATAATACAAAGTAGAACAGTCGATGACATTAATATAATACACTCCATCAAAAAATTGAATTTATTTACCGGTTAATGAATTCATTGTCAATCAATATCTATGATTGAAGTATCCCATCAAAATCATGATTTAACTATTAAATCCACCCAATCCTTAATGAAAAAGCCTCCAATTAAAACTTTCTTAATGGTGTTTAATATGCTATGACAGTTTTAGTTAAAGTACGACAACAAATTGACGATGAACTGGGTTTCATTAATAGGATACAAAGTTACACCAGAGTACACACCCATATTTTTTGGTCATCTCTTTTTATGTGTCTCCCTAGAAGGTCTGCTTAATGGGCTATTGGCTTAGTGGTAAAGCACACAATTAAGCTTGATAACCGTGTGAGATCTAGATAAATTAGATGCGTGGATATTGACATCCTACTATGAATCGGATTTGAACTACTGACACAAGGATTTTTTTAGGGTTCAAATCCATCTCTCTCAGTTTGGTCACTCAATGTTGGAAGCCTTTGCAACTAGTAACGAAGTCGAAATATTATCCATTAAATAATTCCATATTCCATGGAAGAGGGAGGGCTACATTGGTTGCTTCAACCATTGTAATTTTTGAATTGTAATTTTTGAATGCAACAAATATATTACAAATCAAGTTGTAAATTTCAAATGGGTTGATGCAATGTTAAAAGAAACTCAAAGTTGTGATAATGAAGGTGATGTAATATTGGTCTTGTTCAATGTAGTTCAATGTAGACTTTGCATTATTGTTTACATATTTGTGTGAAGTGGTTTGGAATTATTGAGAGACAATGCATGACATAAGTTTGTTCTTTACCATGTATTTTTAGTGTATGGATTTCACACTTAGCTCTCATCATATATCCATCCCTTATGAGGTAACCATGAATGTAATCTTTCTAAGGTCTTTCCATGCACTCAACCCTAGTGGATGACATCAGGCTTCCCATTTTCTGTTACAATGCATATGTGTTGGTTATCCTTCTTCATGTAGCCCATTGCCTAGGTCTAGATGTATGAGTGTGGTTTCCCTCTTTTCGATGTCTACTACCTAGGTGAGGTCCTTCTCCTTGGTTTCCAATTATTAGGGAAGACCTCCCCTAGATTTTGAATTGATGGGATGATATCAATATATTTATGAGCTATTGGTATTGGAGTCCTAGATGGTGAAGCCATTGCAATCCATGACTAGTGTGTTTCTCTACAATGTTAAAAATATTCTTAAAGAATTAGATTCCTTGTTAATGTTGTTCAATATGTCAGTTTTAGTTACAACTACAACAAATTGATGATCAATTAGGTTTCATTGATAGTATAAAATGTTGCACTAGAGTACATGCCTATATGCTTTTGGTTATCTCTTTTTATGTATATCCCTAAGAGGCATGCACGATGGATCATTATCTTAGTGGTAGAGCGCTTCCTTGATAATCACGCAAGATCTTGATAAATTAGATAGATGGATATTGACATCTTGTCAAGAACCATATTCAAATTGGTGGCATAGTGATTTTTAAGGGTTTGAATCCCTCTCTCTTAGTTTAGTCACTATTGATCTTGAAAATGGATAACTCCAAATCTTTTTACAAAAAAAGGTGGTTGGAAAATTTAAACACTTAGCTCAATTTGCAGATTTGGAATCCCTTACAACTAGTACCAGAGTAGAATATTTATCCATTAAATTCATCCATATTTATGAATATAGAATAGGGATGGATTGTATTGGCCACTTCAATCATTCTAATTTTTTAATACAAAAAATATGTTACAAATCAAGGTGTAAAGGTCAAATAGGTTGATGCAATGTTGAAGGAAACTCAAAGTTGCAATGAGGAAGGTGATGTAACATTGGACTTGTTCACTGTATATTTTGAATTATTGTTTACATATTTGTTTGTCGTGGTTTTAACTTATTTAGAGACAATGCATGACATAATTTTTATGTTCTATCATGTGTTTTCAATGTATTTATTTCACACTTAGCTCTAATCATGCATCCATCCCTTATCAACTAACCATGAGTATAATGTTTCTAAGGCATTGCCATGCACTCAAATCTCGCGGATGACATGAGGCCTCCCACTTTCCATTACAATGCATATATTATGAACCAAACACCTTGAAAATGATAAAACACCAATGATTACAATCCACTTCGAGGGGGAAACCTCCTTTTACAATGAATCCGATGTCAAGAAAAGATATATGATGATCCTAAGATTACGAATACTTGGTGTGTGTGTGTGTGTGTGTGTGTGTGTGTGTGTGTAGTGTCTCCTATATATATAGGAGACAAACGATACAATGAAAGGTTCTAGCCGACCTACCAATATAACAAATAAACTAATAATGAATGCTTATTAGGGCCTTAACATAGCCCCCTCTTTAAAAATGATTTTCCATCAAAGCTTGTAATTGAGGGTGTTTCTTCACGAACTATTCATTGTTTCATGTAGCTTCTTCTAGAGGCATATTATTCCACTTGATTAGGTACCCCATAATGGTTCTACTTCAAAGAGACATAAAATGTTGATCTATAACTTTTTCAGGTTCAATAATCAACTTCCCTTCTTCATCTAATTATGAAATTTCTATTTGCACTGGCATGGTTTGTCAAAAAACCTTTTTTAGGCAAGATACATGGAAAACTTTACGAATGCAAGAAGAAGGAAAATATGACTCATATGCCACTTGTCCAATCCTACGAATAATATTGTAGGGTTCATAAAATTTTGGATCTAATTTCTTGTTCATATTTTTCTTGAGTGTGGATTGCTTATTAGGTTGTAGTCTAAAAAATACCCAATCACCCTTCTCAAATTGTCTTTTACTCCGATGTTGATTTTCTTGCTGCTTCATCCCGTTTTGTGTCATTTGAAGGTTTTCCATAAGAATTGTCAAATTTTATTTAGTCTTCTCCTTATGTGACTCTATTTCCTATACTTTGGACTTATCTTGCAAAACATATGAGATACTAGGAGTTGGATATCCATAAAGGGCCTCAAATGGGGACATTTTAGTAGATGTGTGATAGGTAGTATTATACCACCATTCTTCCATAAGAAGCCACTTCATCCATTGAGATTGATTCTATGAAGAATAACATCATAGATAACACTCTAAACATTTCTTAACTATTTATGTTTGACCATATGTTTCTGGATGATATGTTGAACTCATAGCTAGTTTTGTTGCACTCATCTTCCATAATTCTTTCCAAAATATTCCTG
Organism: Picea glauca; assembly: GCA_000966675.3. Classification (NCBI taxonomy): domain Eukaryota; kingdom Viridiplantae; phylum Streptophyta; class Pinopsida; order Pinales; family Pinaceae; genus Picea; species Picea glauca. Next base: position 200,848 of record JZKD02S0782131.1, read on the forward strand.
TGAATTTTGGATCCTTGTCACTCACTATTACATTAGGAAGACCATGAAGTCTATGAATTTCCTTCATGAACACTTATGCCATGTGGCTTGATATATATGTACTTTGAACTCCACAAAAAATGCATATTTTGTGAGTCTATCAACGACCACAAAAATGACATCCTTACCTTCATATTTTAGCAACCTTGTAATCAAGTCCATTGATATCTCTTCCCATTTTTTATTATGTATGTTTAATGGATGAAGTAGCCCTATATATTTTACTATCTCTCCTTTATTTCTTTGACAAACCTAACATTCTCTTACAAATTTTTGAATATCTTTCTTCATTCCTCCCCCTCAATTGTTTTTTTATCCTTTGATCTGTTTTAAGGAACCCCAAATGTCCTTCCATTAGAGATTCACATGACTCCTTTAATATTTTTTTCTTCAACTTTGATTGAGGGAATACAAATTTTCTACCCTTGTACCAAAGTATATCTCCTTTCCACTCCCAATGTTCCATAGAGTTCATCCCTTCCCTTATACATTGAATTTTTTATTTAGTATTGTTGTCATTTTTCCATTCATGGTGAGCTTCTTCCATCCAAAAAGGAATAGAAGATGTAATAGAATACAAGATTGAGGCTTCTTCTATTCTAAAAAGAGCATTTGCTAGTACATTGTATTTCCCCTTTTTGTAGATTATTTCAAAATCAAACCCTTGCATTTTTGTTACCCATTTTTGTTTCTTTTCTGATGACAATATTTTCTCCAAAAAGTAATTTGGGCTCTCATGGTCTATATTGACTTTAAAGTGCCTCTGAATGAGATACTAAATTGCCATTTTTTTATTGCATGTAAAATTGATTCCATTTATTTTTCATATATAGATTTCACCAAATCTTTTCCCTTGAATTGTTTTCTTTCAAAATCCAATGGTATCCCTTCTTGTGTCAATATTTCTCCAATTCCTAGTCCCGATGCATCACATTCTATTATGTATGTTTTACCAAAATTAAGTTTTGCCAATACTAGTGTAGAAGACATGACATCCTTTAAGATAGAGAATGCCAAAGTAGCCTTATCATTCCATACAAATGAATTTTTCTTCAAGAGAGATGTGAGTGGGTCTACAATGCATGCATAATTCTTAACAAATTTCCGATAATATCCTGTAAGTCGCAAAAATCCTCCAAGGCTTTGTATGTTCTTAGGAATAGGCCATTTTTTAATGGCTTAGATCTTTTTGTTGATTTTTCAATAAGAAAGGTTTAAGCATGAAGTTCATTCCATTTTAGCATTTTACTTAAACCATAAACAATTTTTTTGCAACAACCAAGATCACAAGAAGAAACACCATGCACAAGTACACAAGAAGTATCTTGGGAAACCCTTCTCAACAAGGGAAGAAAACCCAACCAATCCTTTTTTATATTCTTCAAGAGAAAGACTTCCACCACCAAGAAAACCTAGCTCACAAAAGGTTGCTTACAAACCCTAGAAGACTAGCGCCCAAGAGAGGTGCGCACTTTTCCCAAGATGATGTACTTGCTGAAATTTCCAAACTCACACTTAAGATATGATTCCTCACTGAGGAATTTACCTTTACTTATATCAGACTGAACCTATCAACATAAGTGTCTATTAGCACAATAGGGTCGACCTCACTAACTCATAATATAATTAATAATTACTAGATTAATTATCTTTTACATTAATTATCTATTACATTAAGGTGGGGCCGACCTGTACCCTTTACATTACAATTAGGGTTACAGGTAATTCTGACTCTTGAACAATATAACAAGGGATCTCATACACCCACTAGTGCTCAGCCACTAGGGGCACATCCATAGGGATGTCCATATCTCTATCTCACTATGTCTCACAGGAGAACCACACTCACTAGTGCTCAGCCACTAAGATCACGTTCACATGTGCTCATCCACATGCATGTCCAACTCAAAAGATCTTCTTTCCCACTGCATTACACATGAGAGTAATCTGGATTTCATCATCTCAACTCTCTACTTAGAGTAGGCTAATACATCATTTTCATCTCTGTCTCATAACGATGCACCCAACTCATGGGAATTCACACGTTCACCTTGTGCTCAACCATAACTACGTCTAACTCAATAGATCTTCTTTCTCACTGTGTTACATAGGAGAATCATATGGATTTCTTCTCAAATCTCTGTAAGGAGGAGGCCATCACTACATTCCAGTTTTGTCTCAGATAGGAACCACCCACCCATCTCAGGGGCTCTCTCTCAGGTCCATGTCCTGAAGGATGTCCCACACAACTGTAATCATCAACACTCCCTCTCGGATAGGGAGGAATTCTCTACTAGGCCAAGTCTCATACGAAAGTACTTTAACTTTGTCTTGGTTGTAGTAATCAACACTCCCTCTCAACTAGAGAGGTATTCTTCACTAAGTCAGTTTGATGAAGATGTCTGTAATCTACTTATGTTTAGGAAGGTACTACACATGTACTGCTTTCCTCTGCATCATGTCTCTGAAAATGATATTTTATCTCAATGTGTTTTGATCTATCATGAAACATAGGGTTCTCAGAGAGATTCACACAACTCTGGTTATCACAAGTAATAGTAGGATCCATCTCATGATCAAATAAATCTGTCAGAAGCCACATTGTTTCGTAGACTTCCTTACTCAATGCTATATACTTTGTTTCTACGGTACTCAAGATCACAGAGCTTTGTTTCCTACTGCACCAGGAACCCATGGCCAATTCCAAGGTAAAAAAAAACCGTATGTGTTATTCCAGTCCACTGTACTCTTTTCTCAATCTATATCAGCATATCCTTGCAAACTCAAGTCTTCACTCGAGGCATATCTCAGGCCATATCCAATTGTGCCTTGTATATATCTCAATACATGTTTTACTATTATCCAATGAGTCTGTCTTCGTTGAATCATGGATTGAGTAAGCACATTCGCTACATAACATATATCAGGTCTAGGTTTAACCAGATACATTAGTGGTCCAATCAGCTGTGGAACAATCTCTTCTGAATCATCATCATTTCAAATTCATCATCATCGGTGTAGGCCTGGATTTTCATTTAGTCATACTGACATTATTTAATATCCTCACTGTATATTTTCCTTGACTCAGGAAAAGTCTCATTGGTCCTCTGTCATACTTCTTGTCCCAAGAATTTGTGCATCATACCTAGATCCTTTATCTAGAAATAAAAAGTCAAATCTTTCTTGTATCCAACAACTCAGCTTCTGGACCAAGTGTATCATCATAGAAAACTCCCTCTCTTCGTGGGAATCCTCTGGCCATAGATCTTGGTTTGTATTTCTTGACACTTCCATCATCTACATGCTTGATTTTATAGATCCATTTGGAAGTCACCATAGACTTTTCTGTTGAAATTACTAAGACAACTGAGAGGGGGGGGGGGTGAATCAGTTGTTACTAAGCTTAAACGATATATGACTTACTCATATAATTTTTAATCTCTTCCAAGTGATCATCAATATTATACAAGATATGAACAAAATAAATAAAGAACATCAGTCACACATAAGATATACACAGAGACAATTTTTCATGAGGAAACCCATAAAGGGAGAAAACCTCTTCTTCTTCGAATGAAAGGAAGTCTTTTAAGTTCTATACATCATCTATCTTTGAGAACCAACTCAAAGTGAGGCTACTGCCTCTATTTTGCAAGCTCCAACTTGCTGAGAGCACCAACCCTCTTACTTCTCTAGAACCCACTAGAAGGAAGCATCAACTCCCTGATTGTTCCAACACCAACTAGACTTATACAAGCACCAACTTGCATACAAAAAAATTATGTGTTTTCCCTAGCACCACCCTGCCACCCTGTTTTCTAGCTACAACTAGATGGAATATACAACTTCCAATATTCAAGCACCAACTTGAATATTAGAGGACCACAGTCCTCCCTAGCACCACCCTACCTCCCTGAGTGTACATAAATGATTGAATAACCAACAATATAGGTATATCGATTCTTACCACTTCTTCTATGTTCTGCAAATATTTTATTGTTCACTATTCTTCTGCTCTGTTCATACTTGGCTTGACTTGCTGTCTCTTTCTATATTTTATTTCTTTGTTCTTCTCATGCTCTTTGATATCTACTCATTTTGTTCTCTTCACCTTTTTTTGTTCTGTTTAGATTTCGTTTATCATTTCTGAGTTTTATCTCACACTATGCATTCTGCGATTTTCCTTTCTTCTAGTTTACCTCATTTTTTCCGTGAGCACAACCAACCCCACACAGTCACTGCATATATATTTTATTCACTCCAACTCCTTCAGTTACACCTCAAATATCCTAGGAAAAAAATGCCTCAGCAACTAAATCGCTAACCGTCCAAGAACCATGATTCAGTTCTACTAACTGAATTGTAACTGAACAATTAATCGTGAAGAGAAACAATATCCCTTCGATCAAATTCCCAATTAACCAGCACCATTGGATGAAATCCGTAGGATTTCGCGTTTATCTCATATGCCCACTAGCTGTGACCAAGCGCTAAACAGAATTTGAATTTTGTGATTTCACATTTCAACATTCCTGTGATGAAGGGTCTCGACACTCCAATTCATGATCACCGAAACTCTGAAATGGAGCTTAACACCACTAGCTTCTTCCCCTCACGTGACCATAGGCTGCGCCAAAAAGGTGCTTCATGATTTTTCCGTGAGTCTCCTTGACTCCTCCAACACCCAGTATCTGAAACTCCGAAATGGAGCCAGATCAACGGTACATGCTCTCCCTTGATCAATGACTCAGATTGTATCGCGGTTTCGCAATTTCAAAGGATAGAGCTCCTCCTTCCTTTGACTTTCCAGTCAGCGAAAAGATGACCTCTTACCATGTCTAGTCTGCATCAAATGCTCCACGACCCTTGATCCAAGGTTTCATATCAATCCTCGATCCGACGGCCCAGATCATTTTGGGATATCACATATTGCGAGTTCCCACACCATGCTCTGCTGACTCCTCCAATGTGTAAGTCAGTGAAATTCTATTCCCTCGCCATGTCTCCTTCTTGAAGATGGACGGTCCTCCTGCTTTTGGGGCTTTATAAGCCCGCTTCATATTGCACGTAAAGACCGTGCTCCTTCTTTTGGATCCAACGACGGTCAGTATTCGGGATCAGATCTGACACCTGAGATCTGTTCTCTTCTACTTCTCCTCTTATCTGAATTCAGATCTGACGGTCATCAAGAATTTTGAATGGGATCCAACGATCACTATTTCTCTTCACTGTCGATATTTCCATTGCCATGCCATTATTGCTGCACTGTTGATCATGCTAATCTGCACCATCAATGAAAAACACACACACGTTGCCTTATGTCTGTAAGTATGCAAACAATATCCCCCTTTGGCATTGATGGCAACCTTGAACCTGAAGAACTACACTCTGCACTCTCTTCCTACTGAACATGCAACCAAACATACCACTGTAGCATCCTTACCACACTTTTTCTCCCCCTTTGACATCAATGTCAAAGAAGAAACACGCTCCCCCTGAACTGTTGCAATACATCTCGAAGGTATCAGATATGTGACAATCACATACTCCCCCTGACAAGGTGAACAGATTAGACAAATGAAGATATAACCCCCAACTTCTGATGAAATCCAAAAGGTGTTGCTGCTAATGGTTTAGTAAAGATATCATCTATATGTTTTGTGGAAGGAATATAATTCACCTGGAAATTTCTGTTTGTAACCTGTTCTCTGAGAAAATGATATGTTATTGGTATATGCTTTGAATTTGAATGAAGTACATGATTCTTAGAGAGACTGATGGAACTGGTGTTATCACAGTGAAGTGGAATGGGATCCGTATAAGTTACC
>JZKD02S0782131.1:211278-236398 GCA_000966675.3 Picea glauca
ACCGAGCTTAAACAATATATGACTTATTCAAATTTTTAATCTCTTCTAAGTGATCATCAATATTATACAAGATATGAACAACATAAATAAAGAACATCAGTCACACATAAGATGTACATAGAGACAATTTTTCACGAGGAAACTCATAAAGGGAGAAAACCTCTTCTTCTTCGAATGAAAGACAGTCTTTTAAGTTCTATACATCATCTATCTTTGAGAACCAACTCAAAGTGAGGTTAGTACCTCTGTTTTGCAAGCTCCAACTTGCTAAAAGCACCAACCCTCTTACTTCTCTAGCACCCACTAGAAGGAAGCATCAACTCCCTAATTGTTCCAACATTAATTGGACTTATACAAGCACCAACTTGCATATAGAGAAATTCTGTGTTTTCCCTAGCACCACCCTACCACCCTGTTTTCTAGCTACAACTAGATGGAAGATATAACTTCCAATATTCAAGCACCAACTTGAATATCAAGGGACCACAGTCCTCCCTAGTACCAACCTACCTCCCTGAGTGTACATAAATGATTGAATAACCAACAATACAGGTATATCGATTCTTAACACTTCTTCTCTATTCTACAAATCTTCTCTGCTTCACTATTCTTATGCTATGTTCATACTTGGCTTGACTTGTTGTCTCTTTCTATCTTTTCTTTATCTGTTCTTCTCATGCTCTTTTATATCTACTCATTCTGTTCTCTTCACCTTTTTATGTTCTATTAAGCTTCTGTTTATCATTTCTAAGTTTTATCTCACTCTGTGCATTCTGCGATTTTCCTTTCTCCCAGTTTACCTCATTTTTTCCATGAGCATAGCCAACCCCACACAATCACTGCATATATCTTTTATTCACTCTAACCCCTTCAGTTACACCTTGAATTTCCTAGGAAAAAGATGCCTCAACAATTAAATCGCCAACTTTCCAAGAACCATGATTCAGTTCTGCTAACTGAATCGTAACTAAACAATTAATCGTGAAGAGAAACGATAGCCATTTGATCAGATTCCCAATTAACCAATAACATTGGATGAAATTTGCAGGATTTCACGTTTATCTCATATGCCCACTGGCTGTGACCGAGCACTAAACAAAATTTGAATTTTGTGATTTCACATTTCAGCATTCCTGTGATGAAGGGTCTCGACACTCCAAGTCGCAATCGCCAAAAATCTGAAATGGAGCTTAGCACCGCTAGATTCTTCCCCTCACGTGACCACCAATGGTGACCATAGGTTGTGCCAAAAAGGCGCTTCACGATTTTTCCGTGAGTCTCCTTGTCTCCTCCAACACCTGGTATCTGAAACTCCGAAATGGAGCCAGATCAATGGTCCATGCTCTCCCTTAATCAACGACTCAAATTGAATCGCAGTTTCGTGATTTCAAAGGATAGAGCTCCTCCTTCCTTTGACTTTCTAGTCAGTGAAAAGTTGACCTCTCACCACGTGTAGTCTGCATCCAACGGTCCATGACCCTCGATCCAAGGGTTCAGATCAATCCTTGATCCGACAACCCAAATCATTTCAGGATATTCCATAACATGAGTTCCCACACCATGCTCCGTTGACTCCTCCAATGTGTAAGTCAACGAAATTCTAGTTGCTCGCCACGTGTCCTTCTTGAAGGTGGATGGTCCTCCTACTTTTGGGACTTTGTAAGCCCACTTCATATTGCATGTAAAGATCGTGCTCCTTCTTCTGGATCCAACGACGGTCAGTCTTTGGGCTCAGATATGACGCCTGAGATATGTTCTCTTCTACTGCATGCTCCTCTTATCTGAATTCATATCTGACAGTCATCAGGAATTGTGAATGGGATCCAACGATCAGTCTTTCTCTTCACTGTTGATATTTCCATTGCCATGCCATTATTTCTGCACTGTTGATCATGCTGATCTATGCCATCAATGACAAACACGCACACGTTTCCTTCTGCCTGTAAGTATGCCGACATGTTCTACTGGTCTCAAAAAATGTATCATACACCATTCTTTAAGATATACTAGTATTCTTATGTTATGGCATCTTTCCATACTTATTCACCTATCAATTCTCTATGACAAGAAGGCTCAAAATCAATGATGTGGCTCATGGCTGAAGAGTAGCTCGAAAAATCTATTTGTTCTCTTGGGATGTGCCTTGAGAGGCTTGTATGTTTCTCTGCCTCCTATAGAGTGAGCCTAGGCAAGGATTTTATGCCCTACTGTAATATCTTTGGAAATATCCACTAGAGCAACTGGATCAGCTGGAATAATGTTTGTCTCCCTCTGAACTGCTGAAGGGGGAAAAGGTATTGTCTCACTATCAATCTCCATTTGAGATTCTTTGGATCTTTGAAAGGCTATCTCTTCTTCGAGGAAAATATCTCTGCTTGTTTCAATCTGTCTCTGACCAAGGATTTAGATCTGAAATGTCTTTGAAGATTCATTGTTATCCCATAAATGTATCCTTTCTCCCTGAAGGGTCTATCTTGGACTTATTTTCTTTGGGTACATGAAAATACACGGGGCACCCAAATATCCTGAAGTGTTCAATATTAGGCTTCACTCCGGTGAAGGCTACTTCAAGAGTTATGTTTTTCAAAGTCTAGTGAAGACTCTTGTTCTGAACATATACTATTTCATGCATTTTTCTGCTCATAGAATCATAGAAATATTGTGATCATGCATTATTGCATTGGTTGCCTCAATGATGGTTCTATTCTTTCTTGTTCTAAAATAGTTTTGACTCCCTCTGAAGGATAAAAATCTTCCTTTGTTTTTAACCTGTCCGGAACAAGAAAACAAGAATATCTCCTAAAGGAGAATAATGAGTACAACTCTAGAATCAAAAAATTTTAAGTATTGTTTTCACAACTACAACACCTACTTGTAATGTAGCAAACTTTAGAAACATAGGTTAGAGGAATGAAATTTACAACAATCAAACTCAGAGTCTTCACTTCTAGTGTGTTGTTCCTCTGAATGCACTGAGATCCCTCTGGATCCATGACTTCAACAAAAGGTTCCTTCCTCCTGTAATTACCCTCATGATAATGATACAAATAATATATATACAAGTGCATACCTGAGGGTGCTAAATTGATTTCTCCAATGACACCTGGTTGATTTGTGTCCTCTGACATCTTCATGAAGAAGGTAGTCACAATGTCACCTTTTTGTATCACCCACAATAAGTCTTCCTCTGAAGTATTGTCTTCCAGAAACTTGAAGTTTCTTGGTTCATCAAGCTTATCTTCCACCATAGTTATGTTCATCATAATTTTAGATTCTTTACAAACCCTTGTCAACTAGGCTAGAAAACCTAATGGCTAGGATAGTCTAGAAACCTTAGGTTTTGTTGGGCTTATTAATGCCAACAATAAGCCTTGAAAGTCAAAATAACACATGTAATATTGAAGGCTTCTTTAAAGAGATGCATAAACCCTAAAAACCAGAAATATGCAGAAATTTGTGAAACCCTAGAAACTCTAGGGCCAAAAATAAAAACATTCTTAGAATATCACTTTAAGAGCTTCTGGAGGTGCACTGAAGGAGGTTGTACCCTCCTGTCCAAATTTCAGCCCCAACATCCAAGTATTAAGGGCCGGAACACCTCAGAAAGGAGGGTTGTTAGATTTTCTGGAAACCCTAGGAGGGTCGTACGGTTCTACATAAATGAGAAGATGACTGGTAGATGCTTATGCAATGGGTTCTTCAATACCTATGCTCTGAAACCATGTTGGTTTTTCAATAGGAAAGTTTTAATCATGAAGTTAATTCCATTTTAGCATTTTAATCAAACCATAAACAATTTTGTTGCAACAACCAAGATCACAAGAAGAAACACCATGCACAAGTACACAAGAAGTATCCTAGGAAACCCTTCTCAACAAGGGAAGAAAACCCAACCAATCCTTTTCTATATTCTTCAAGAGAAATACATCCACCACCAATAAAACCTATCACACAAAATGGTTCTTACAAACCCTAGAAGACTAGTGCCCAAGAGAGGTGCACACTTTTCCCCAGATGATGTACTTGCTGAAATTTCCAAACTCACACTTGAGATATGATTCCTCAATGGGGAATTTACCTTTATTTATATCAAACTGAACCTGTCAACAAAAGTGTCTATTGGCACAACATGGCTGACCTCACTAACTCATAATATAATTAATAATTACCATATTAATTATCTTTTACATTAATTATCTATTACATTAAGGCGGGGTTGACCTGTACCCTTTACATTACAATTTGTGTTATAGGTAAGTCTGACTCTTGAAAAATATATAAAGGGATCTCATACACCCACTAGTTCTCAAACACTAGGGGAACATCGATAGGGATTTCCATATCTCTATCTCACTGTGTCTCATAGGAGAACCACACTCACTAGTGCTCAACCACTAGGATCATGTTCGCATGTGCTCATCCATAGGAATGTCCAACTCAATAGATATTATTTCCCACTGCATTACACAAGAGAGTCATCTGGAGTTCATCATCTCAACTCTCTGCTCAGAGGAGGATAATACATCGTTTTCATCTCTATCTCATAACGATGCACCTAGCTCATGGGAATTCACACTTTCACCTTATGCTCAGCCACATGTACGTCTAACTCAATAGATCTTCTTTCTCACTGCATTACACATGAGAATCATCTGGAGTTCTTCTCAACTCTCTATAAGGAGGAGACCATCACTACGTTCTAGTTCTGTCTCAGATAGGAACCACACACCCATCTTAGGGGATCTCTCTCAGGTCTGTGTCCTGGAGGATGTCTCACACAACTGTAATCATCAACACTTTTGAGGGTCCTAATTAACTCCTTTCTTTGAAACAATATGACACAAATACTCTACCTCTTGTTCACAAAATCACATTTGGATCTTTTTACATAAAATTGATTATTCTCAATAATTTTCATAACTTTATCCACATGTTTAATGTCGTCTTCCCATGATTTTCTATAGATAAGTATATTGTCAAAGAAAACCAACAAAAGTTTTCTAGGATGGGGTTGAAAATTTTTGTTCATAAGGATTTGAAAAGTAGAAGGAGCATTAGTCAACCCGAAAGGCATGACCAAGAAATCATAGTGTCCTTCATGTGTTCTAAAATCTGTTTTGGGAATGTTTTTGACGCAGACACGCCCTACCTCAGCAGGTTCTGCACGAACTCTTGGTCTAGGATCATTCTTAATATCCCCTTTGAGTCTGATTGAATCTTTGATTCCCCACATGAATCTTCCACACAAAAGTGTCTATCCGCAGGTACTTCTTTGGAGCTACGTGATGCAGGAGCATCTCCCACATCAAGCGATCCAGCACGGAAGACAATGGACAGCTGGACGAGCGACAACACAAATTTTGAAATCACCTTGGAAATTGTTGCACGATCTTAAATGAGTAATTAAGATGAAGCGCACTTGTATAATGTAATTAGACCTGGAGCCTTTAGCTCTCGTCCTTAGTAGGTAGAAGGCATTTAAAGTAGTTAATGCAAGTAGATAGAAATTTAATTCTAGATTAGACTGTTTGAGAGCACAAGAGGGAAATGGGATATAGACACCCTCATTGTGCATTTGTAAAATGATTGAAGAAGCATTAGAGAAAGAGAATGCAGAGAGTTGTGAAAAACACCCATGTACAAATATTTGGATTAATAGAAAGAAGTTGATTCAAATTCATGGTTTGTGTTATTCTTTGTGTATTGATGCTGAATGATATGCTCATGAATGTTTGCTTCCTGTTATACATTTGCTTTATATGTTGTGTATATGATTTCATGTTTGAGTTTGAAGTCTGAGAGGATAATGAAATGAGTTTCAATTGTTTCTCTATTTGAGCCGAGATTTCTTGCAAGGAGTGCAGTTGCAGTTTCCGCAAGGAGTGTGTTGACAAAGGGATCAGATAGGGTTACTTTTGTTCTCATTCATCTCAGAAGTACAGTTGAGCATAGGAGTCGTGCAAGGAGTGCGCAGGCCGATTGAAGTTCAGGGTTGCGAACCTGAGCAAAAGCGGAAGGACTGCTGCTGCAGGTGTGCGTAGGGTCGAAGGAATTCAACACTTAGACGTGTTTGAAGGGTGCCGCAAGGATTGCGTGCAAGGACCTTATCTAAGGCTCAGAGTTACAAGGGAGCTCAAGGAAGTATAGAACCTTTGAGTAATTTCCAAGAGAAGCACAGGGATTTTGTGCCGCGAAGTGTCTTAAACAGGCATTGCAAGTTTGCGCGTAGGAGGATGAGTTCCGTGGAGGGACACTTAGTCATTCACAGAAAATCGCCAAAGATGGACGGGCGGTTGAAATTCTCCGAGAAGGATTCGCGATACCCCGCGAGTCATCAGATCTCAAGGAGGTGCAGGGGAGATACTGCAGGGATTCCTGAGAGGTCAAAAGATCAGGTGGGATAGATTCGTTGATCCAAGTAAGTCAGAGCCGTTGGATCACTCGTGGAATCGTCTATCGGGATTTCGTGAGGGAAGAGTCGAGGGTTTGGCAACGAGAATCATGAAACGCGATATCCCGACGGCTAAGGATATTGTGTGGGGCCACAAGGGTCAGAGATGTGGACAGATGGATTAATATATCTGGGTTTCACAGTGAGAAGTTCTGAAACCATTACCTCAGGATTCACGATACCGTGAAATCTGAAGTGTCGATAGGGTGAAGTGACGTGAAGGGTCGAACTCGCACGTGCATCAGAGTTTCTCCATATCGGGGTTCGGGAGTCAGTAAAGCGATTTGTTTGATATCGCGAGTGCCGAATTCACGATAGAGAAACCCCTGATAGGAGAAGGTCAGCATTGACTGTCGTCGGATTTCGATGATTCGTGAGACCGACGCTCGACCTTTGGATTCACGAAATCGTGAAGTCTGATCTCCCGATTTGTAAAGAAAGGGGGATCCCACGAAGAGTTCTGTGGGTGCAGATTTCCCGATAGGGAAATAGAGGAACCTTAGAGTTCTTCGGGCCGTGAGAAAGAGAAGATCCTGTGAGCAGACGTGCTTGCGAGTGCGTGCTGCGTCAGTTTGGTATCAGAGCATAGAAAGGTTCTTTGCTTTCTGTAGCAGAGAGAGAAGAGAATTCGCCATGCCGCCAAGGAGAGATAGACAGTCACCCGATCCAGTGGATAGAGAAATGCCGCGAAGAAGAGGTAGGCAGGTAACAGATCCGGTCATGGAGAGACAGATGTGTGATCTGCGAGCTAGACTCGAAGACATGGAAACAACGCAAAGACGCACTGTCAGTGCAGGGGATATGAGTGATTCCAAAAGTGAGATTGAGGCTGAACGTGAAGAAGAAGTTGCAGCTGAAGATGCATCAAACAAATGTTTGATCAAAGCTATTGCAAGGATGGGTGCAAGAGAAAAGATGGACATTCCAGTTTACGAAGGAAATCTAGATGCAGAGGAGCTTCTAGTCTGGATTAGAGCTCTGGATACTTACTTCGACTATGAAGATGTTGAAGAGGACAAGAAAGTCAAGCATGTTGTCACGAGACTGAAGGGACACGCAGCATTGTGGTGGGATGAACTGCAAGCTGATAGATGTTGCAAGGGCAAGAAGAAGATCAAAAGCTGGGATAGAATGATCACGAAGATGAAGGAGAAATTCATCCCCAGGGATTATCAAATTAATCTGTTCAGGAGGATGCAGAACCTAAGACAAAAGTTGATGACAGTGAAAGAATACACTGAGGAATTCTATAAACTGAACATCAGGGCAGGTCATCGGGAGAGCAATGATGAAAAATTTGCTAGATATATGAATGGCCTGAGATATGATATCCAGGATGAGATGAGAATGGTAACCATCCGAATGGTGGAAGATTCTTATTAGATGGATTTGAAAGCGGAAGAGAAGCTGAGCTAAAAACAAAATCAGAGGGGCAGAGGTAGAAGTCAGCCAAGAGGCAAATCAGTTTCCCAGGATAAGTATCAAAAGCCCAAGGAAGACTGGAAGAAGCCTCAGACATGAATTGAGAGAGGAAGAACCTCACAACAAGGACAACATAATGAGAAGAGAGGAGATTATGCTGACAACAACACTTTTCCTCGTACTAGAGGCAGAGGAAGAGGAAGAGGTGGAGTGATCACATGCTTCACATGTGGAAAGAATGGGCACAAGTCTTACGAGTGTCCAGAGAAAAAGAAGGACATTGGAGAAGCTCACATCATCGAGGCACAGAGGTGGGATGTTGAGGCAAAAGATGCTGAAGGCAGAAGATCGCTCATGATGTGAAAAGTCCTTTTGACACCCAAGAAGGAGGTGGAGAATTCAGTCCAAAGGACCAGACTTTTTAGGACTGCTTGCAAGACCAAGGATAGGGTATGCAAGGTCATTGTAGACAGTGGTAGCACAGATAATCTCGTATCTACAAAGATGGTAGAGAAGCTGGAGTTGGAGACGACTGATCATCCAAGCCCATATAGAGTTTCGTGGCTACAGAAAGGACATCAGGTAACGATCACTAAACAATGTTTAGTTGAATTCAAGATAGGAGGATATAATGATAAGATATTATGTGATGTCATTCCTATGGATGTTTGTCATCTATTGCTGGGTAGACCATGGAAATATGACAGGAATGTGATTCATGATGGGCGAATGAACACATACACCCTGGAGAAGAATGGGAGGACACACATGTTGCTTCTGATCAAGGATAAGGAGGTGAAGTCGGAAGTAAGTAACACTGTACTTCTCATGAGTGGGAAGGAACTTCTTACAGAAGTTAAGAAGAAGGAGGATCCACAGTTCATTGTGGTCAGAAAGCCGAAGATTGTTCTGACTAGAACAAGGGTGGATGATTTACTAGAAGAAGTTCAGGAACTGCTAGAAGAGTTCGTTGATATAATTGTGGACGAACTACCTCGTTCGTTGCCACCGATTAGAAGTGTGAGTCATCATATTGATCTCATACCAGGGGCCAGTTTTCCAAATAAAGCCGCATATAGGTTGACACCACAAGAGAATGAAGAGGTCAAGAGGCAAGTCTAGGATTTGTTGGACAAAGGGTTGGTCAGGGAGAGCTTGAGTTCATGTGCTTTTCCAACAATACTCAGTCCGAAGAAAGACGGAGGCTGGAGGATGTGTACCGACTCAAGGGTGATTAACAAGATAACCATCAGGTACTGATTTCCATTGTTGAGGATGGATGATTTGATGGATTGCTTGAGTGGAGCAAAGTAGTTTTCAAAGATTGATTTGAAAAGAGGTTATCACCAGATTCGCATGAGAGAAGGCGATGAATGGAAAACAACATTCAAAACCAATGAAGGGTTATATGAATGGCTTGTTATGTTGTTTGGGTTAACAAATGCGTCGAGTACATTTATGAGGTTGATGAACGAAGTCCTGAGGGAGTTCATCGGAAAATTTGTCATTGTGTATTTGGATGACATACTGGTCTACAATAAGACAGTGGCAGAGCATCTGAAGCATTTGACTACAGTGATGCAGAAACTACAGCAGGAGAAGTTGTTGATTAATATGAAAAAGTCCTCATTCATGAAGATAGAGCTCATTTACTTGGGGTTTGTTATTTTAGAAAATGAGTTGAGGATGGATCTAGATAAGGTGGAAGTTATTAAGAATTGGCCATCACCGAAGAATATCTTTGAGGTGAGAAGTTTCCATGGATTGGCTAGTTTCTACCAAAAGTTCATCAGGAATTTCAGTGGAATTAGCACAACAATGATGGATATAGTGAAGAAGCGGCATAAATATTTTCACTGGACAACAGAGGCTGAGAAGAGTTTCAATCTGTTGAAAAGGAAGATTACAGAACAACCAGTTTTGGTGTTGCCAGATTTCCAGAAGATATTTTAGGTGAAATGTGATGCAAGTGGGTTTGCAATTGGGGTAGTCTTGAGTCAGGAAGACAGGCCGATAACATATTTCAGCGAGAAGCTGAATGAAGTGAAATTGAAGTACTCCACTTATGATAAGGAGTTCTATGCTATCATACAGGCATTAAAAAAATGGAAGAATTACTTGATACCAAAGGAATTTGTTTTGTACACTGACAACCATGCACTGCAGTTTGTGACTCAACAGGAGAAGTTGAATTAGAAACATGTCAAATGGGTTGAGTATATTCAGAATTTCACTTTTGTGATTAAACATATTTCTGGTACTGCTAACAAAGTTTTTGATGCTTTGAGAAGGAAGTGTTTACTGTTGCAGGAGTTCAGAGTCAAAACTTTAGGTTTTGATGATCTCAGGAACATGTACGCTGATGATAAGGATTTTAAGGAGGCGTATGAAGCAGCTGAGAATCCCATTCTTAGGGATAGAAGTCCATGGATAGATTATATGATCTAGGAGGGATTACTGTTTAGAGGTAATCAACTGTGTATTCTGAAATGCTCCATGAGGGAGAATCCGCTGAAGGAGAAACACAGTGGAGGATTGGCAGGGCACTTTGGTCATGACAAGACATTCGCAAAGTTGAACGAGTCATATTTTTGGCCGGGAATGCAAGAAGATGTCAAGATATTCGTAGACAGATGCATAATTTGCCAGCATTCAAAGGGAAGGAAGCAAAATGCAGGATTCTATCAACCATTGCCCATACCAGAAAGGTCGTGGGATGCAATTAGCATGGATTTTGTATTGGGGTTGCCAAGAACACAAAGAGGTTGTGATTCAATCTTTGTGGTAGTGGATATATTTTCCAAAATGGCACACTTCATTCCATGTCAAAAGACCAGTGGTGCAACTCACATTGCCAATCTGTTCTTCAAAGAGGTCATTCGACTTCATGGGTTGCCAAGAAGCATAGTTTCGGATCGAGATACAAAATTCATAGGGCATTTTTGGAGGACCTTATGGAAGAAGATGGGAACTAACCTATTGTTTAGTTCAGCGTGTCATCCTCAGACGGATGGACCGACAGAATTGGCGAACATAAGTCTAGGAGACTTGCTGAGAAGCTTGGTGACAAAGCACCATAGCCAGTGGGACATTATATTACTCAGGCAGAATTCACGTATAATGACTCAGTTAATAGGAGCACAAGACAAAGTCCATTTCAGGTTGTTTATGGCATGCAGCCGAGAGGAATTTCTGAACTGAGGAATTCATAACAGACTATGACTAGGAGTGCTAGTGCAGAAGAATTCACAGAGGCGATGAAAAAACTTCACAACCAAGTGAAGCAGCGACTGCAGAATTCAAGTCAGGAGTATAAACGCAGAGCCGATCAACATAGAAGACAACTTCAATTTGAGGTTGGTGATCTGGTTCTGGCACATTTGAGGAAAGAAAGGTTCCTGAGGGGAACATACAATAAAGTGAAGATGAATAAAATCAGGCCATGTAAGGTCTTGAAGAAATATGGGACGAACTCTTATGAGATTGAATTACCCGATGGAATTGAAATTTATCTGATATTCAATGTCTCGAATTTGTACCCGTATAAAGCTGGAGAAGTAGAGACTAGAGATGAGAAACCAATGGTCTAGTGGACAAAGCAAATGCCAGTGGCAGACAAGCCACAGATGGAGTGCATACTGGACAAAAGGGTGAGCAAGAAGACCAGGAGGAAAGAGTACTTTGAGTATCTAGTCAAGTGGAAAAACCATCCAGTTGAAGATGTCAGCTGGGAAAGCGAAGCAGAGATCCAAAAGCATGGACAGACCATGTAGGAGCTCATGGACAGGAGGCCATGAAAAGTTTCAAGCGAGGGAGTATGATGCAGGAGCATCTCCCACATCAAGCGAGCCAGCGCGGAAGACGATTGACAGCTGGACGAGGGCCAGCACAAATTTTGAAATCACCTTGGAAGTTGTTGCGCGATCTTAAATGAGTCATTAAGATGAAGCGCACTTGTATAATGTAATCAGACCTTGAGCCTTTATCTCTCGTCCTTAGTAGGTAGAAGGCATTTAAAGTAGTTAATGCAAGTAGATATAAATTTAATTCTAGATTAGACTGTTTGAGAGCGCAAGAGGGAAACAGGATATAGACACCCTCATTGTGCATTTGTAAAATGATTGAAGAAGCATTAGAGCAAGAGCATGTAGAGAGCTGTGAAGAACACCCATGTACAAATATTTGGATTAATAGAAAGAAGTTGATTCAAATTCATGGTTCGTGTTATTCTCTGTGTATTGATGCTGAATGATATGCTCATGAATGTTAGCTTCATGTTATACATTTGCTTTATATGCTGTGTATATGATTTCATGTTTGAGTTTGAAGTCTGAGAGGATAATGAAATGAGTTTCAATTGTTTCTCTATTTGAGTCGAGAGTTCCTACAAGGAGTGCAGTTGAAGTGTCCGCAAGGAGTGTGTTGACAAAGGGCTCAGATAGGGTTAATTTTGTTCTCATTCATCTCAAAAGTGCAGTTGAGCACAGGAGTCGTGCAAGGAGTGCGCAGGCCGAGTGAAGTTCAGGGTTGCGAACCTGAGCAAAAGCTGAAGGACTACTGCTGCAGGTGTGCGCAGGGTCGAAGGAATTCAACACTTAGACGTGTTTGAAGGGTGCCGTAAGGAGTGCGTGAAAGGGCCTTGTCTAAGGCTCAGAGTTACAAGGGAGCTCAAGGAAGTATAGAACCTTCGAGTAATCACCAAGAGAAGCATAGGGAGTTTGTGCCGCGAAGTGTCTTAAATAGGCATTGCAAGTTTGTGCGCAGGAGGATGAGTTCCATGGAGGGACACTTAGTCATTCGCAGAAAATCACCAAAGACAGACGGACGGTTGAAATTCTCCGAGGAGGATTCGCGATACCCCGTGAGTCGTCAGATCTCAAGGAGGTGCAGGGGAGATACTACAGGGATTCCGGAGAGGTTAAAATCTCAGGTGGGATAGAGCCGTTGATCCAAGTCAGTCAGAGCCGTTGGATCACTCGCGAAATCATCTATCGGGATTTCGTGAGGGACGAAATGAGGGTTTGGCAACGAGAATCGCGCGTGAAACGCGATATCCCGACGGCTAAGGATATTGTTTGGGGCCACAAGGGTCAGCGACGTGGACATATGGCTTAATATATCGAGGTTTTGTAGCGAGAAGTTTCGAAGCCATTACCTCAGGATTCGCGATACCGCGAAATCCGAAGTGCCGATAGGGTGAAGTGACGTGAAGGGTCGAACTCGCGCGTGCATCAGAGTTTCTCCATATCGGGGTTCGAGAGTCAGTAAAGCGAGTTGTTTGACATCGCGAGTGTTGAATCTCTCTCATAGAGAAACCCCCGATAGGAGAAGGTCAACGTTGATTGTCATCGGATTTCGGTGATTCGTGAGACGGACGCTCAACCTTTGGATTCGCGAAGTCGCGAAGTCCGATCTCCCGATTTGTAAAGAAAAGGGGATCCCACGAAGATTTCTGTGGGTGCAGATTTCCCGATAGGGAAATAGAGGAACCTTAGAGTTCTTCGGGCTGTGAGAAAGAGAAGATCCTGTGAGCGGACGTGCTTGCGAGCGCATGCTGCATCACTACACCTATGCGAGCAAGCACTAAGCACCAATTCTCATCCACCTGACCAGCCGACGTGACCGCAATCTTCACCCTAAAAGTATTTTCAGTCTTCACGACTTCACGATCACTGATGTGAGTCCCTATGACTCGTCAATCCCCGAAACGCCGAAAGGCTAACGGGCCCTTTGACTCCTCCCTTGACTTCCTTGACGTGACCCCCGACTGCGACCTAGGGCCAAAAATTCTTCGGCACTTCGGGACTTTGCTTATCGGTGATTTGAAATGCATCAACATCCTTAACCGGTGGTCAAAATAGCAGTGACTCCTCATCACGATCAACGCCTCTGAGCTCCTCATGATCTGACAGTCCTGATTCTATCAGGACTTCGCGAATCAGGAGTTCACAACTCTCGACTCCGAGTCACAACATACTCCACGTCTCGACTTCTGAAATGGCGAATTTAATCATGCGATCAACGACCCTCATTGATCTGGATCCAATGACCACTATCCTTCCTAAGATTATGAGTGTTGAAAGACACTAAGCCTTATGCTTTCGCTGATCTACAAGATCCAATGACCCTTAGAAATTTGGTTATTCTCTCTCTGAGAATTTCAACCGTCCGTTCAAATTCCCAAAAGACTTCTACCCAATTTCCTTGGTGTCTTTCCTTCTGATCTTAAGTTCTGCGAGGTGACTCCGGACCTCGTTCTCCCTTTGAACACTTCAAAGGTCCTAACCCTTCTGAATGTGGACTCTTACTATAACTCCTAGAATCTAAGGAATCCTTGCACACACACCTTGTGACATTCACAATGATCCCTAGTTATTTCACTCTTCAACTCTGTGCACTCCTTTGCAACAATAGTTCTTCAACCTTTCTCCTCAGTTGGAAAAGTCTAAGACTTCAACTCGTCAGTGCACACCTTGCACAACTCTTGTGTTACACCTGCACTTTTTTTGGTATGAGAACAATGATATCCCTCCTAAGATTTTCTGAGATAAAACTCAGAACCCTGTCAATGCACTCTATGCGGACCTTCACTGCACTCCTTGTAGGATTTATCAGGAAGAGAAAAAATTGAAAATCATACTTCTCCTCTCACAAAATTCATACATTGAACATGAAATCAAGAGCATACACACACACAACATTGAAACAAATGTATAACAGAGAACATAAGAAAAACTTTAAACATACCATTAAAATAGATGTAAACAACAACCACCACAACACCATGAAATGGAATCAAAGCATTTTTATATTAATCCCAGTGTTCCTGTACATGGGTTCAATAGTAACAACTATATTCTTATACAATCCTACAATCTTTGTTCTTCTGTGCTCTCTTTCTCTATAGCTTACAATGAGGAATCATTACAATACAATAACCACGAGAGAGATTTCTAGAGTTTTCCCTCTTTCAACTCTATCTATCAAATCAGAATTAAAAGCTACAACTACTTTACATTCATTACACTTAAATGCCTCCATATCTGATAGATGAGATCAACACTCAAGATCTATTTTACAATCTCCCAAAACATAAATGAAAATACGTTCTCCTAACTATTACATTAATGTTCCTTCATTCGAATTCAAAATGTCTCAAAATGTGTGTTGGTGTAATTCCATCTATCCTTGCCTTTGCGCTTGCTTTGTTGGCTTGCTTGCGATGCTCCTGCATCATACTCCCTTGGCTGAAAAATTCATGAACTCTTGTTCATGAGCTCTTGCACCGTCTGTCCATGGTCTTGGATATCTTCTTCACTTTCCCAACTGGCATATTCAATCGGGTGTCCTTTCCATTTGACCAAATATTCAAAGTATGTCTTCCTCTGGGTCTTCCTTCCAACTTTATGATCAATTATCTTTTCCATATGTGGCTTTTCAGATACAAGCATCTGTCTGAACCACTAAATTTCTTTCTGACCCTCCTATGATCCTACTTCATCAGCTTCGTAAGGGTACAAATATGCTATGTTGAATATGGGTGGTATTCCTACCCAATTTGGTAATTCAATTTCATAAGCATTTTCCTCAAACTTTCGCAAAACCTTACATGGTCCAATTTTCTTCATCTTCATCTTATTGTATGTTCCCCTTGGGAACATTTCCTTTCTGATATGTGCCAGAACCAAATCACCTACTTCAAACTGAAGTTCTCTCCTGTGTTGATCTACTTTGTGCTTGTATTCCTGGTTAGAATTCTTTAACTGCTCTTTGATTTGGCTGTGGAGCTCTTGCATCTTTGCTACAAAAACCTCTACTCCAACACTTCTAAATTCATTCTTCTCTAAGTCCCTCAACTCAGATACTCCTCTTGGCTGCATTCCATACAAAATATGAAATGGGCTTTGTCTTATACTCCTATTGGGTGAATTGTTATATGCAAATTCCGCTTGCAGCAGAATATGATCCCAAACTCTGATTTACTGCCTCAGTCTGTCCATCTGTCTGAGGGTGATATGATGAGCTAAAAGACAAATTTGTTCCCAACTTCATCCATAGTTTCCTCCAGAAATGACCAACAAATTTGGTATCTCTGTCCGAAACAATACTCTTGGGTAAGTCGTGAAGTATAACAACTTCTTTGAAAAAAATATTTGCAATATGAGTTGCATCACTGGTTTTCCAACATGGTATGAAATGTGCCATTTTTGAAAATCTATTGACTACCAAGAATATGGAATCACAAACCCTCTATATCCTCGACAGTCCCAACACAAAATCCATGATTACCGTGTCCCATGGCCTCTCTAGTACTGACAATGGTTGATACAATCCTGTATTTTGTCTTTTCCCCTTTGCATGCTGGCAAATCCTACATTTGTTAACAAAATTCTTAACATCTGTCCTCATTCCTGGCCAATAATACAAACTTTTCAGTTGCATGAATGTTTTGGCATGGCCGAAGTGTCTAACTAATCCCCCACTATGTTTTTATTTCAGAAGATTCTCTCACATAGAACTCTTTGGAATACACAACTGATTTCCCTTGAATAACAGTCCATCCTAAATCAAATACTCAATCCATTGGCTTCTATCTTTGAGAACTGGATTATCACATGCTTCATAAGCATCCTTAAAATCTGAATCATCCTTGTACATATCCTTAAGGTTATCAAAACCTAAGGTCTTCACTCTAAACTCCTGCAGAATCAAACATTTCTTGCTTAATGCATCAACAACCTTGTCAGCAGTTCCAAAAATGTTCTTTGTAACAAAAGTGAAGTTCTGCATATATTCAACCCATTTTGCATGTTTTTGATTCAGGTTTTCCTATCAAGTTATGAATTGTAAAGCATGGTTATCGTTATACAAGACAAACTCTTTCGGAAACAAATAGTGCCTCCATTTTTTCAACGCCTGTATGACTGCATAAAACTCCTTGTCATATGCTGAATACTTCATCTTGTCCTTGTTCAAATTCTCACTGAAGTATGAAATCGGCCTATTGTCTTGGCTTAATACTGCTCCAATAAAAAATCCACTTGCGTCACATCTGACTTGGAATGTCTTACTGAAATTTGGCAGAACCAAAATTGGTTGTCCAATTATTTTTTCCTTCAAAAAATTAAAATTTTTCTCTGTTTCTTTTGTCCAATGAAAAGATTTGTGTCTTTTCTTGACTGTGTCCTTCATTGGTGTTCATATCCCACTAAAATTTATGATGAACTTCCTATAAAAACTAGCCAATCCATGGAAGCTTCAAAATTCAAAGATACTCTTTGGCGATGGTCGATCTCTTATTGCTTTTACCTTCTCAGGATCCATCTTTAACTCGTTTGAAGAGATCACTTACCCCAAATAAATGAGTTATTTCTTCATGAAAGATGACTTCTTCAAATTTATCAACAACTTCTCTTGCTGCAATCTCTTCATCACTAGAGTTAGGTGTCTCTAATGTTCTTCCTCTACCTTACTGAAGATTAGTATATCATCAAGATACACAATCACAAACTTTCCAATGAAATCCTTCAAGACTTCGTTCATCAACCTCATGAAAGTACTTGGTGCATTCGTCAAACCAAACATAATGAAAATCCATTCATACAGTCCTTCATTCGTTTTGAATGTTGTCTTCCATTCATCACCTTCTCTCATTCAAATATGATGATACCCGCTTTTCAAATCAATTTTTGAAAAAACATTTGCTCCACTTAAGCAATCCATCAAGTCATCCATCATGGGTAAAGGAAATATATACCTAATGGTGATTTTGTTTATAGCTCTTGAGTCTGTACACATTCTCCAACCACCATCCTTCTTTGGGCTTAACACTGTTGGTACAACACATGGACTGAAACTTTCTCTAACCAACCCCTTGTCCATCAAATCATGGACTTGCTTCTTAACCTCTTCATTATCCTGCGGTGCCAATGATCTGTACGCAATTTTTTTTGGAAAACTCGATCCTGGTATAAGGTCAATGTGATGACTTATGCTCCTAATGGGTGGAAATAAACAAGGCAAATCGTCCACCACAATATCAACGAAATTCTCCAGCAACTCCTGAATTTCCTCAGGTAGATCGTTTATCTTGGTATTTGTCAGAACGACTCTAGGCTTCCTTACCACAACAAACTGCATGTCTTCTTCTTTATTGACTTCCTCAAGAAGTTCCTTCCCACTCATGATAAGTATAGTATTGCTCACCTCTGTTTTTACCTCCTTGTCCTTAATTGGTAGCAACATATGCGTCCTACCATTCTTCTCTAAGGTATATGTGTTCTTTCTCCCATCATGAACAACATTTATGTCATATTTCCATGGTCTCCCCAACAAAATATGAAAAACATCCATGGGAATAACATCACATAATATTTCATCCTTGTATCCCCTTATCTTAAATTCAACTAAACATTGTTTAGTGACAGTTACCTGATGTCCCTTTTGCAACCACGAAACCTTGTATGGGCTTGGATGTGCAACTGTCTCCAATTCCATCTTCTCCACCATCTCTATGGATACTAGGTTATCTATGCTTCCACTGTCCATTATTACCTTGCATACCCTGTCCTTGGTCTTGCAAGCAGTTCTAAACAAACTGTTTCTTTGGACTAGATTCTCTATCTCCTTCTCTGGCTTCAAGAGAATTTTCCTCATCATTAAGGATCTTCCATATTCTGCGTCTTTTGCCTCATCATTTCACCTTTGTTCTTTCGAAATGTGAGCTTCGCCTCCTCCATCTCTTTTTCTATTAGGACATTCGAAATATTTATGTCCAATCTTTCCACATACAATTTTTTTTATCTCACCACCTTTGGCTCTTCCTCTAGCTCGCGGAAAAGTGTTCCTATCGGCATATTGTCTCCCCTGTGAACTTCCTCCTCTTTCTGGGTAAGCATGAGGTTTATTTTCTTGATCCTTAGGCTTCTTTACCATGTCCTGGGAAGTTGCTTGGCCTCTACTCTGACTTCTACCTCGCCCTCTTTGACCTTGATTTCGGGCTAATTTTTCTTCAGCCTTCAAAGAAATTTGATAAGCATCTTCCACATTCCTGATGGTCATCATACTTATTTCATCCTGAAGATCATATCTCAAGCCATTCAGGTATCTGACGACCTTTTCATCATCACTTTCTCGATGACCTTCTCTAATGTTTATCTTGTAGAACTCTTCAGTGTACTCCTTCAATGTCATCCCTTTCTGTCTCAAATTTAGCACTCTTCGAAATAGATTAATTTGGTAGTCCCTAGGTATAAATTTGGCTTTCATCTTTGTGACCATTCTATCCCAGCTTTTGATTTTTTGCTTGCCCTTGCAACGCCTATCAGCCTGCAGTTCATCCCACCAAAGTGATACATTCCCTTTAAGTCTAGTGACAATATGTTTAACTTTCTTATCTTCCTCGACATCCTCATAGTCGAAGTATTTGTCTAGAGCTCTAAACCAATCTAGCATCTCCTCAACGTCTAAGTTGCCTTCATACATTGGAATATCCATTTTTTCCCTGGCTCCTATTCTTGCAATAGCTCTGAATAGACGTTCTTCTCCAACATCTTCAGCTACAACTCCTTCTTCGTCTCCAGCCTCATTTTCACTTTCGGCTTCACTGACATCTCCAACATCAACTGTTTGTCTCTGTGTTGTCTCCATAACATCTAATTAAGCACAAAGTTATCTCATTTCCCTTTCCATAGCTGGATCAGGAATTGGTATATCTTGACGTCTTCTGGGTGACATTGTTTCAATTTGTCCCACGCAGAATTCAAATTACAAATTGCCTTATGTCCTATCCTACTTACAGAAAACAATGGTTGTTTTCTCTGATACCACCTAACGGAGACACACCCTACCTCAGCAGGTTCTGCATGACCTCCCGGTCTTGGATCATTCTTAATCTCCCTTTTGATTCTGATTGACTCTTTGATTCCCCATAGGAATCTTCCACACACAAGTGTCTATCCACAGGTCCTTCTTTGGAGCTACGCCTATGCGAGCAAGCACTAAGTGCCAACTCTCATCCACCTGACCAGCCGACGTGACCGCAATATTCACCCTAAAAGTATTTCCAGTCTTTGTGATCACTAATGTGAGTCCCTCTGACTCATCAATCCCCGAAACCCTGAAATAATAACGGGTATTTTGACTCCTCCCTTGACTTCCTTGACATGACCCCCGACTGCAACCTGGGCCAAAAATTATTCGTCACTTCTGGACTTCTCTTATCGGTGATTTGAAATGCAACAACACCCTTCAATGGTGGCCGAAATAGAGGTGACTCCTCGTCATGATCAATGAATCTGAGTCCTCGTGATATGATGGTCTTGATTCTATCGGGACTTCACGAATTGGGAGTTCGCAACTCTCGAATCCGAGTCACAACATCCTCCATGCCCCGACTTCCGAAATGGCGAATTTAAGCATGTGATCAACGAACCTCGTTGATCTGGATCCAACGACCACTATTCTTCCTGAGATTACGAGTGTTGAAAGACACTCATCCTTATCCTTTCACTGATCTACACGATCCAATGACCCACGAAACTTCGGTGATTTTCTCTCTAAGAATTTCAACCGTCTGTTCAAATTCCCCAAAGAATTTTGCCCAATTTCCTTGGTGTATTTCCTTCCGATCTTAAGTTCTGCGAGGTGACTCCGGACCTCGTTCTCCCTTTGAACACTTCAAAGGTCCTAACCCTTATGAATGTGGAATCTCACTATAAATCTTGGAATCTAAGGAATCCATGCACGCACACCTTGCGGCATTCACAATGACCCCTAGTTATTTCACTCTTCAACTTTGTGCACTCCTTTGCAACAATAGTTCTTCAACCTTTCTCCTCGGTTGGAAAAGTATAAGACTTCAAATCGTCGATGCACACCTTGCACGACTCTTGTGTTACACCTGCACTTCTGCTGGTATGAGACCAATGGTATCCCTCTTAAGATTTTCTGAGATAAAACTTAGAACCCTGTCAATGCACTCTATGCGTACCTTCACTGCACTCCTTGCAAGATTTATCAGGAAGAGAAACAATTGAAACTCATACTTCTCCTCTCACAGACTTCATACATTCAACATGAAATCAAGAGCATACATACACACACAACATTGGAACAAATGCATAATAGAGAACATAAGAAAAACTGTAAACATACCATTAAAATAGATGTAAACAATAACCACCACAACACCATGAAACAGAATCAAAGCATTTTTATATTAATCCTAGTGTTCTTGTACATGGGTTCAATAGAAACAACTATCTACTTATACGATCCTACAATCTCTTTTCTTATGTGTTCTCTTGCTCTACAACTTACAATGAGGACTCATTACAATACAATACCTACGAGAGAGATTTCTAGAATTTTCCCTTATTCAGCTCTAGCTATCAAATCAGAATTAAAAGCTACAACTACTTTACATTCATTACGCTTAAATGCCTCCATATCCGACAGATGAGAGCAATGTTCAAGATTTGTTTTACAATATCCCAAAACATAAATGAAAATACGTTATCCTAACTATTACATTAATGTTCCTTCATTCAAATTCAAAATTTCTCAAAATGTGTGCTGGTCCAGTTCCAGTTGTCCTTGCCTTTGCGCTTTCTTTGTTGTCTCTCTTGCGATGCTCCTGCATCAGTTTTATTTTCTTAGTTTGATATGGTGGTATCCATATTTAAGGTCAAACTTTGTAAAATAAGCCACTCCATGAAGATCAACAATACCGGGGATAGAGAATTTATCCTTAATGGTGAATTTGTTTAGATATCTATAATCATGACACATTCTCCAAGAATTATCTTTTTTCTCACCATCACTATTGGAGATAAAAATGAACTCCTACTATGTTGAAAAATCCCTAAATCTAGCATGTCTTGTACCATTTTCTTAATCTCCCCCTTTTGTTGATGAGGATATAATTTATAAGGCCTTTTATTAGGAGTACTTCCCGGTATTAGTTCAATTTGATGTTCATTATCTCTAGATGGAGGTATACCTTTAGGAATTTCTTGGAAGACCCTATAGTGCTTGTCCAAGGTGCATCTTATTTACTTTGGAATATTTTCATCTTCCTTCTTAAATTCCATAGAATAAAGTTTAACCACAACTTCCTTACAACCCCTTTTTAGGAGATTTTCCATTCTATAAGAGTTGATGACTTGAGAAGGTCCAAATTTTAACCATTTGATTTCATATTGAATTCCTTCCAATTCAAATCTCATGAATAATTCGTTATAATTTGTAGAAATTGTACCTAATGTTCTCAATCATTGAATCCCTAGAACAACATCTACACCTCCAATGGGAATAACATACATTGGGCATTCCAAATTATACTCTCCCATACTTAGTTTAATGTTGTGGCATTTTTCCACACAATCAATACTCCCTCCATTAGCAACTAAAACTTGAAAAATTATCACTGGATATATGAAACAATTGAGGCACTCTACTAATATTTTATCAATGAAGTTATGGATAATACCCAAGTCAACGAACACTATAACATTTTGCTTCTTATAGTAACCTACAATCTTCAAGGTTTGAGGTGCTGACAAACCTACCAATGCATGAAAATATATTTTTCACCTATCTAAATCAATGTTGTGCACCATTTAAAACTCTATTTCCTACTCTTTTAAGTTGACAAGTTCTTCCTCATTTATTTGTGTATATGTTGCCGCTTCCTCCTCATCGTTATTTTCCAAGGTAAATAACTGTTTTTTTGACATTTATGCCCGTTTGATCATTTTTCATTACAACCAAAGCATAGTCCTTTTTCTCTTCTTTCCTCCATTTCCTTCTGTTATATTCAAGTACGTTGAGGTAAGGTTGTCTTATGAACCCTAAAATTATCTCTTCTTCTTGTGTACGCTCCAATGGTAGATTTTTGTGTATTCTTTTTCTTGGCTTGAATATGACGAGAAAATTACATAGCTTCCATAATATTTTCAAGATGTTTTAGGAAAATCTCATGTTTAATGTAATCTTTTAATCCACCCATGTAAGCTTCCAACAAATGTTCATCACTTATGTTCATTGTTATCCACCCTTGAGGCCAATACCTGAAATTCTGAATTGTAATATTCAATATCACCTAAGTGCTTAATTCTTTCAATTGACTGAAGTAGTCTTGTTCCCAAAGTTTCCCATATTGTTCTTCTAAGTCTCTTGTAAATAAACCCAAAGTATAATGATGAGAATGGGGCTTCTCTTTAAATACCCATTGATACTATTGATATGGTTTTATATCAAAGTTCAAGGTTTCTATATGAATCCTTTTCTTATCATCCATAATATTATGCAGTTCAAAATATTGCTCTATTTATTTCACCTAGGTAAAGACCTCCATTCCATCAAACTTATTTAATTCAATCTTGGGAATGTTCACTCTTGGAAAATGTCCATAAATAATTCCACTATCGGAGTTAAATCTCTTTGGAAAATTCTTATTATTGGAAAATTGTTTAACCTGAATACTACCTTTATTTTCATGAGTCCCTTCAGACATCTTATCAATTTTAGGGAGCCTCCCATTTAAGTGTTCTATAATATTTTGTTCCATTTGTTCCAACTTTCTATCCATTTGTTATTCCAATTGTTCCATATTTCTTTCCATTTCTATTTGAGTATTCATCAAATCAACCTTTTTCATTCAACTATCATTCAATTCATTGATTTGGATGTCTAATTTGAATAACTAGTTTTGTATCTCCTCATTTTCTTCATGGGTCATGGAGGAGCTTTCTGGAGTTTTAATTGGTGAAGTAAATTTGGGATGTTTCTCTGGAGCCATGGGAAAAAGTTATTGGGTCTTAAGAAAAAGGGAGTGTTAGGTGCTATGCTCTATGATATATGTGATGGGTCCAACAATAATAATCATCCAAATATCTCAGGGCACTAACTAAGGAGGCTCAACCATTCCCTTAGTTGTACTACCTGATTGCTGAGGTACTAGAGAGTGGTCTCTTCGAGTGTTATTCTTGGTGTATTATAAAACAAGACAATCAAATAAATTATCTAAGGATGGTTTTAGGTATATCTAGGAGAATTTATATATACCTAAAGGTACATGGAAGTGATATTCCTTCTATAGGTATTGTCTGATGTGGTACTACTCGAAGAGGTACCATCAGGGGTTATAGGGGTTTCCAACCAAGTGAAACAATGTGTTTCCAACCACGTGAAACCATGTGTATTTCCTACTTGAACTATTCACAAAATGCAATTTTACCGACTGAATAATATATCCCCTGTTATCTAAAGACATTAGAACACATCATTAATTTTTTTTTAAGAATGAGCTTGCTAATCCCAGAAAAAGATCTTAAAATCGCCATAAAATTTCTTGTGCAAGAAACCCTAACTTCCACATGAAATATATCATAAAATATAATGAGTCAAAATTTTAAAAAAATTGCACATGTACTTCATTATGTCAACTCGGGATTCTGAAAATTTTAGGGTCTGTAACTACATTGAAAAAATGTTGCAACGAAATGCCAAGATGACTTTTAAAAATGATTTCAAGATAAGTCACAAACCTTGTCTTACATGGACTATATCTATGAAAGTATAGTGAACTAGAAATTGAAATTTTTATCACATGTACTATGACATCTCTCCTCTATCTCCAAAAAATTTCACTGTTTAAAACTTCCTCCAAAAAAATTATAGCGAAAATTCCAAGATGAATCATTTAAAACTGATTTCGGGATGAGTAACAAACCCTATCTTCCATAGGCTATATCTCTAAAATTATAATGAAATAGACGTTGGAATTTTGATCACCTATACCTTGATATTTCACCTTATTCTCCTAAACATTTCACTATCTGAAACTTCCCAGAAAAAACGTTATAGCGAAAATTCAAAGATGTCTTGATTGAAGGAGAGAAACCATAGGATTGTAGATCTTGATACCAAATGTTATGAACCAAGCACCTTGAAAATGATAAAAAGTAAATGAAGAAAGTCTAGTTCAAGGGGGAAACCTCATTTTATAATGAATCTGATGCTAAGAAAAGATATACGATGATCCTAAAACTAGGTCTCCTTGGTATATATATAGGAGACAAAGGGTACAATTATAATGAAAGGTTCTAGATGACCTACCAATATAACAAATAAACTAATAATGAATGCTTATTAGGGCCTTAACATATGGCCCAAGGTCCTTAACAACATAGGTGTTGGTTATCCTTATTTATGTAGCCCATTGCCTAGGTCTAGATGTGTGAG
>JZKD02S0782131.1:267271-293366 GCA_000966675.3 Picea glauca
CAGAAGTTTCAAATTAGCTCCAATTATGTTTACAATTTGGTGTTATGGCTTTTGAGCCCTTGGTATATATTCAAGTTTTTAAATGTTTTGTTGGGTTTGTTAATGTCCTTGCGTAAAACATAAAATAATGGTCCTTAAAGCCAATTGGATTACAAGTCAAAGCTCCAGAGGAAATCAAAAGTGGCATGTTGAGTGTCCAAATGCACCGGACAAATGTCGCGCTCGAAAGCTTGGTAAATGTTGGCACCCTAATATTTTCATGCCAATTTGTGAGCCTATTCGCTCATTCTGCATTGTTATGGCACTTTTGCAGTGCTAGTGAAATAGATCATTTCGTAGTACTCATTTTGTAGGGACCGTGAGAAGTGAATTGATGGAACTATTTTGGTCAACAAAGCAAAGGTTTAAAGGGAAAATATTTTAGGGGATTTCGGGTTGTCTGATTGGTTTTTCTGTCTTTCAAGTTTCTGTTGAGTCTTCTGAGTCGTTTAAGATATTTTGGTCACCTTCAGCTACCATACCAGTTCTCTGTGCCCTATAAGATTGCCTGTTTTTTTTTTAAGGAAGTACATAGGTGTACGCTCCTTGCTTTAGGTCAGTCCGCATACATATGCTTCCTGCTTTAGGTCAGCCCGCGTACATATGTTCCCTTCTTAGTAAACAACCCATGTACATATGTAGGTTGTTGAAGCAACATTAGCATATCTGGTTCAAGATTTTTTTTGAAAAAGAGGCAGCCAACCTCTTTCTTGATTGGGGTTTATACTTCTCAATGTTTCTTGACAGAGTTCAGAGTCTCTATTTTTATAGCCATAGCTTGGGTTAGATTTCAGTTTACGTGTCTTCTTGATCTTCTTGTGTTTCCTAGCATATTTTTCTTATTTTTAGCTTGGATTTTAAGAAAAATGAGTTGCATTCATCAGTATTCATCAGTCTCTTTTAGAATAACCATCCTTTTCCCATATAAAAGGAGGTGTTGGGGTCTCATTTTACATCTATACATAAGAACAATGAAACTCTTCCCATTTCACATCCCCTCCTTGCCCAAGTTATTGTATCCCTTTTGTGAGAATTGCTTATGCATTTTCCCCATTAGCTCTTCTTCCTCCATCAGAACCCATTCACTTCCCAAGAAGAGATCAAAAGGTTGAGAGGAGAAGCCATACAAATGTGCACTTGGAGCTTGGTGAAGAGGTGCCCAGACCAGGTTCATGGAGCAGTAGCTAGCTTTGATTGTAAAGGTATAATAATTGAGTTATTAATAAAATAATTGCTTTTCTTGTCCCAACTCATGATGTATTGAATGCTTTTATTGGTTTATGTTTTGACATTCTAACATCTAACCCTAATTTGTATATGGAATAACATGCTTGTCGTTTGTTGTTTGTGAATATTTGGATGCAGGTCAACCCTGGGAGGAGGCGTGCAACCAAAAAATCTTACAAGTGCAAGGGGATCATTACCAGACATGGAGTAGAGGTATAGTTACCCGATCTCCCTCATATTTGTTTTCTTGTACGAGTTTTGGTATGTTTGGAGTAGTTTAGAGAAGTAGTTGACTTTTAGACGGTTAATTGATTTGCCTAGATTCTGAACCCTGGTGTAGTCATAGGGTTTTTTTTCCCGCTAGTAGATCCGGCGAGCATATTGGGGAAGCCTATAGGGTTTTAGGGGATTTAGGGTTGTCTGATTGGTTTTTTTTCCTTTCGAGTTTCTGTTGAGTCTTATGAGTCTTTTAAAGGATTCTGGTCACCTTCAGGTGTCATACCAGTTCTCCCTTCCCTATAAGACTGGTTTTTTTTTTTCTATTTTTTTAAGGAAGTACATGGGTGCACACTCCTTGCTTTAGGTCATCCCGCGTACATATGTGCCCTGCTTAGTAAATAACCCGCGTACATACGCAATACGCTGAAGCAACAATAGCGTATCTAGTTCAAGATTTTTTTTGAAAAAGAGGCAGCCAACCTCTTTCCTGATTGAGGTTTATACTTCTTAGGGTTTCTTGACAGAGTTCAAAGTGTCTTTTTTTACAGCCATAGCTTGGGTTAGATTTCAATTTACTTGTCTTCTTGGTCTTCTTGTGTTTCCTAGCATTTTTTTGCTTATTTTTATCTTGGATTTTAAGAAAAATGAGTTGCATTCATCAGTCTCTTTTAGCATCTTTTGTTATTTCTTCTTTGATTGGAAGAAAAACAAAAAAAAAACTTAGTTTTCTAGGTTTCTTTCTTTCTTTGCATTTGCTTTGCATTGTTATTTGAAATAGAAAAATAAATTAGCATAGTGTTGTGTTTTCTTCTCATCTTGAAAGCATTTCAAAATAAAAATAAGAAACATAATCCTTCTTTTCCAGTGTTCTTATAATTTTTATTTTTTGCAAGAGTCTTAACAACATTAGTTGCACTACCGCACCCTTTTTGAGTAAATCAAGCCATTAAAACAAATGCTAAACCTAAAATTAATTAGACTTTTATGTTTGTAGGGTCAACCAACTAGTTTAGGGTTAGGGCCTTGAATTAGGTTGGAGAGGAAACTCTTCAAGGCCGTTAAACAAACATCGGATTTAGAGCTAGGGAGTCTTAAAGTCCAATGACATGAAATTTATTCGGGACCCCCCTCTAACACAGGGGATAAACACGAGGTCGCGTGAGGAAAGGAAACGAAGATAACCCCTCCAAAGCTGGACTAAATGTAGTGGGGAATGCATATTGAGGATCTGTCGTGGGAATAATACTAACTTCATTTTCCTATGGAGCTTCGTGGACCTCGAATCCGTTCGAGATCCTCTGTTGTCTTCCAGACCACTTGCTTTCGATACCCTCGATAGGTCTCATACTTTTTATCCTGCTCATTGCGCTCTACCCAACTATCGATTGTACACTCCTGGTGATTGTTTGCAAGCTGGCAACTTAGCTTCCCATATTTTAGGGACTTACACGAGTGACTGTGGGGGTATACCTCGGTACCTAGGGCAAACATCAAATCACACTTCACAGAGTATACCTGGAGGGTGCTTCCGTGTTCGAGTTATGGAGGGAGGAAGATCATAGGAAGAAGAAGGTATAGCCATGGATACACAATCAAGCTTTTGATCAAAAGAAGGAAATCTCCATCTTCTCCATTTTTGTTTATATATTCTTCTACACCACTTCTCACAGTTTTATGCTCGAATCTTAGAGTTGGGAACAAGGCTAAGTTGTTGAGTGTTCTTCTTATATTCTTCTAAGACCTTTTATTATATGATCATGGAGTATTTGAAGCCAAATATATGGCTGTCAAAGATTTTGTAATGAAGAACATATTTCATGAATAAAACTCCACAAAGAATTACTTCGGGGTTGATCTTGACTGTATCTTGTAACTTTGAGTTTTAAGTATGAGGTATTTGAGGTTGACCTATCAAATTCTCTTTTGATCTTGATTGCAGTACTCTGTTAAAATTGTTATGAGATGATCAAATCATTCTCTCCTATGAAGAATATATGGATGTATGTCTATATTATTAGGAAGATTGTGTGTGATGTTGATCACAATTTAATTCTGATGTGAAACCCTCCTTCGATCTTTTATGATTAAAAGACTTTTTCTGCACATAAAGATCATATTGGGTTATTGAAGAACTATTTTCATGTAAATCCAAGCACTAAATATTTGGGGTTTGCTTCCTAGCACCCCTCCTAATCCAAGATATTGAAAGATATATATTTTAGCCAAAGAGGAGAACGCCCTTTCTAAAAATGAAGGGGGACTAATGTCCTCATGAGGTTGTCGTTTCGGTCCTAATAGATTCAAGCGTCAACAGGCCCAAGGCCCAATCTCTCTTCAAATCCACGAAGCGTTTTGTTTTCTTTGCTTTGCAAGGCAACACAACACACAACATCAAATCAATGCCCAAGACCAAGTGCCATACACCAAGGAGGAGAGAATATTGTTTGCACAATGAGTCGATATAGCCATCAAAGCATTGGTGTATATAAAGACTCAAAAGTATATTTGTGCGTTGTATGTGGGATATATCCCATTGAAGGAAAATGTAAAATGCCACCAAAAAGGATAACAACATTGCATTTAAGCTTACATGTGTCAAACTATAAACTTCCAAGAACGCAAAGCTACCACCAAGCGCTTTCAAATGCCAAGTAATCGACAACATCATCTCCCAACACATTTTCTTCATTGTTAAAGAAGAAATTATGAGACTGTGAGGCAATTGGGTTGTGCTTAGATTTAAAAATCAGAGTGTGACACATTGGAAACACTACCAAATATGCATTTCCCCCAAAAGCTCTGCTTAGGGTTTTCATGGATGAAAATTGATTGGTATGCAGTGGGATGTGTTGTGCCTAATAGAATGTCATAAATTCATTGTTCCAATCCCGATGGTCAAACAGAGAGTACTCATCAAATGCCAAAAGGACATTAGTAAGTGAAAAAAGAGCCCGAGTCAAATACCTAGTACTGGAGGTCACAATTTTAGAGTCCTTTTCATACAGTTCACAATGGTTCTAAGGATATTTATCATATAGTTCTAATTATTTAAGGTAGTTATCCATGTCTGGAATCATTACTTATTTTCCCAATGCAATGTGGAATTCATCACTTTAGTTTTAGATCACAGATTGTGAAAAATCTAGATATGCTGCAAAACTACACAGTCAACCATAATCAATGCTAATATGATTTCCAGTTGGAGTATATCTTCAAACATCACCAAGTGGACGAAGTAATCAAATATTATTTCCGTTGAATCATCTAGTCTCAATATGATTTGTTTGTATTAATTAGAGTAGAAACATAATCCTAGAATCTAGGAACCAAAATAAGGTTGTTATTACCTGTTTCTTAATTTTTGTAACTACATGCTATTTTTAGAAAACTCAAGGATATGGATCTCAAGGAGTCTGAAGGAAGTTTTATGATATAATCAATTCTGCCATAGAAGATTCATGAAATTTGTTTTATTAGATTGTGTTCTTTGTTTTCCATTTCTCTTTGTCATCTTCTTGCTTGAATTCTTGATTAATGGATTCTTGAACAATAGACAATCATGGCCACCTGTGATTAATGGATTTTTGAAAAATAGATGATCTGTTGTAACCAACCTATTAATCGTTGTTTTGTTAAAATACATTGCATTCATTTTGCACAGAAGATCCCTTCCTGATGGATGTTCTACTTTTGTTATATTCTCCACTATTCTATCCATCATTATATAAACCTTTTTATCTAGTATGCATCTTGATTTCCTTTGACTTGCAGGTTGTTTATGACTCCATTCCCAATGGTGAAAGATCATTGATTTTCTACTCTCTCTTCCCTGGCTTATCCTTGTTGATCCACCAAATATAAACTTGATTTAATTATTCATATTCAAATGGGTATTTAGATTATCCTTATAGAAGTCTAAGGGTAACTTCTAGTGCTAACTTTTTTGGTTTCGTTGCCGGGGACGAAGTTGAAGACTTTCCCTAGGATAAATGACAAAGCTTAGATCTAGTCTTTGATGGTGAAGAAGGGTTGGTGACACAGTACAAACTACATCATTCACTTGGTGACTCCATATTGAAAATTTTACTGATGACTCCATTGTTGATTCCTCTTGTTCTAAATGGCATACTCTGTTGCCGTTGCATTTGCTTCAAGGTATTCATCTTTTCATTTCAAAGGTATTCTTGGTTTTCCCAATTCACTACATGAGAATAAACAATGTCTTGAGAGGTGTCCAAAGTTTAATGGAGATGGTCTAAGTAAAGTAGAAAGACATCTCTCATATTTTCAATATTTTGCTGACTGTCTTGAGATTTTGCACGAGAATGTATACATGAGAATGTTTTATGATTCATTAGAGGGAAATTGTAGAATTTGGAACAAAAGTTTTCCTACTAAGTTTATTGATTCAATCACAAGTTTTTAGAATCTATTTTTACATTGATGGTCAGAGAAGACATAATTTGTGGCAGATCTTGTTCTTCCTGTTTATTTGATTTTAGATTCCAGTAAACAACAATATGAAAAGGATATTGAAGAACCACAGGAGCAGTTGATCCTACCTTCATTAACAATAATTCAAGAACTATCTCTAGGGATCAACAAGCCCGCATCCATCATTCTTGAACTTGGATCTGCAGAAGATATCAAACAACATGTGATTAGTAGAGACATCAGTTTGCAACCCATTTCCTTTGAAAAGAAAAAAAGAGGTATTCTCGTATGATTTTGATGACCTCATGGTAATATACATGGAGTTGCATTAGAGTCCTCATTCTTATATTCATGTATTCATACAAGAATATTTTCATAATTGTAAGAATGGGTTGTTACTTCATTTATGTTTATGTTCTTCAGTTTCTTTAGCTATAAATGTGGTCAAAGATGAAAGAAATATGCACCTTGTTAATCAATTTCTTATGTGGCTTCATTTGAAAGATGATTACACTTGATCAATGAAAAAATAGTTTTATCTAGTTAGGGTAGGATGAATAAGCTCAATACTCGAGCATTTAATTTGTAGTTTGAGGTCAGTTTGCAGTGTGAGTACCTTTTTTTTAGTTTTCAATAAAAGAGAAGAGGTGTTATAAGGCTTGAACATATCACATTTTCCGCACAGGATGACTGCAATGCAAGATGGTTAGCTGCAAGTTTCATACTTTCAAGAATGGATAAGGCATTGATCTACCTTCTTGGAAGCTTACATGAAGCATGTTATCCCCCATGGAGCCTATGTTAGCACTAAAAATGACTTAGGTTTAAAAAAATTTATGCTTTGGCCCAACATCAAAATATCATAGAATGTTTACCCTATTTTTAATGAGTTTTTTTGAAGAAGTTTCAAATTAGCTCCAATTATGTTTACAATTTGGTGTTATGGCTTTTGAGCCCTCGGTATATATTCAAGTTTTTAAATGTTTTGTTGGGGATATTAATGTCCTTGTGTAAAACATAAAATAATGTCCCTTAAATCCAATTGGATTACAAGTCAAAGCTCTAGAGGAAATAAAAAGTGGCATGTTGAGTGTCCAAATGCACCAAATAGATGTCGCACTCAAAATCTTGGTAAATGTTGGCACCCTATTATTTTCATTACAATTTGTGAGCCTATTCGCTCATTCTATAATGTTATGGCACTTTTGCAGCACTAGTGAAATAGATCATTTCATAGAACTAATATTGTAGCACCTACGAGAAGTCAACTGATGACACTATTTTGGTCAATAAAGCAAAGGTTGAAAGGATTGTAAAAATTGATTTTAAAGCCAAAATTGGCTCTCACGTTCATGAACACATTTTTGTTGATATTTTTTGTGAAAAATATGGGGCCTGAGTCCCAATATCTCTTCAAATCCACCAAGTGTTTTCTTTGAAAGACAACACACCACACAATATCAAATCTATGCCCAATACCAAGCGCCAAACACCAAGTAGAGGAGCACATTATTTGCACAATGCATCGATATAGCCATCAAAGTGTTGGGGTATATAAAGACTCAAAAGTATATTTTCACATTGTATGTGGGATATATATCGTTGAAGGAAAATGTAAAATTCCACCAGAAAGGATAGAAACATTGCATTTAAGCTTGCAAGTGTCAAACTATAAACTGTTGAGCACACAAAGCTGCCACCAAACACTTTCAAATGGAAAGTATTCGATAGCATCATCGCCCAACACATTTTCTTCATTGTGCAAGGATAAATTATGAGGCTGTGAAGCAACTGGAGAAATTATGAGGCTATGATGCAATTGGGTTGTGCTTAAATCTGCAAAATTTAGAGAGTGGCACATTGGAAACCCTACCAAATATGCATTTCCCCCGAAATCTCTGCTTAGGGTTTTCATGGAAGGAAAGTGCTAGGTATGAAGTGGGATGTGTTGTGACTAATAGAATTTCATAAATTCATTGTGCCAGTTCCTATGGTCAAAAGGAGAGTACTTATCCAATGCTAGAAGGACATCAATAAGTGCAATAAGAGCCCGAGTCAAATACCCAGTACTGGAGATCACAATTTCAGATTTGTTTTCATATCGTCCACAATGGTTCTAAGGATATTTAACATATAGTTCTAATTGTTGAAGTTAGTTCACCCTGTCTAGAATCATTCCTTATTTTCCCAACGCAATGTGGAATTCATCACTTTAGTTTTAGATCACAAATTGTGAAAAAGCCAGATACATTGCAAAACTACACAGTCTTCCAGAATGAACGCTAATATAATTTCCAACTGGAGTAGATATTCAAAGATCACCAAGTGGACGAAGGAGTCAAAGATTATTTCCATCCAATCAACGAGTCTCAATATGATTTGTTTGTATTAGTTAGACTAGAAACAAAATCATAGAATCTAGGAACCGAAATAAGGTTGTTATTATCTACTGCTTAATTTTTGTAACTGCATACTATTTTTAGAAAACTCAAGGATATCAATATCAAGGAGTATGATCCAATTGGATGATATATATTTTGTAAAAGGGGAGACTTGGGGGGGTCCATGACCCAAGAAGGGATTTAGGAAGCATAAACCTGTGTATGCTTATTTGTAAGCCTGCAAGAAATTTTATGATATAATCAATTCAGCCATTGAAGATTCATGAAAGTTGTTTTATCAGATTGTGTTTTTTATTTTCCATTTCTCTTTGTCATTTTTTTTCTTTAATTAGCTACACAATTTTAGGATCATGGTTTCTTGTGCTTAATTAATTCTTGAACAATAGGGGTTCTACTAAAACTAGCCTATTAATCATTGCTTTGTTCAAGTACGTTGCATTCATTTTGCAGAGAGGATCCCTGCCTGGTGGATGTTATACTTTTGTTATATTATCCACTCTTATATCCATCATTATATAAACCTTTTTATCTGGTATGCAACTTGATTTCATTTGATTTGCAGGTTTTTTATGACTCCATGCCCAATGGTGAAAGATCACTGATTTGCTTCTCTATCTTCTCTAGTTTATCCTTGCTGATCCACCAAATAAAAATCTAATTTAATTATTCATATTCAAATGGGTATCAGGCTTATCCTTATAGTATTATAAGGGTAACTTCAAGTGATAACATATCCAAAATGAGTAGTCTCCCCTTTGTGCACAGTGTGACTGTTGCTATTACTCCTCCAAAGGCTTCCTCTTTGTGACATTTCCTCAAAAGTTTACATGCCATCAATTTTGTCGTGAAATTCATTGCTGGTTGATTTATCTGTCTAATCACCATTTCCCTATATCCTCCTCCAATCCCATATTTTTTATTTATCTCATCTACCGAGGATTTTTCTTTGGTTTTATCATCCATTTACTGCTCTGGTTTTGTGTCGTTTGTTGGTAAACCCGTGATTTCTAAAATTAAGTCTACACCTATGGATACATGCCTCTCCATCCATAAGATGCATCCATTTACTAATACTAGTATCTATTTGACACAAGAATTTACATATTTTCCTCTCCCAAAGTGGGGAATCTCTAGCAGGTTCATGATCAATGTGTTATATAGTCCTGCAATCCACTATTTCAGCTCGAAAATGGGATCTCATGATGGACCCTCTCCTTTAATATCTAGGTAAACTTATTGCACAAACTCATGCAAATTCCTTGTGTTTTCCACATCATGATCAACATACTTCAGTTTGTTTACATACCCTAACATGTCACCAACTACTTTGACTCCTTCAGTTATTTGTGGAAATGAAAGTGTTAACACCTTCTTCTTGCTCGATGTTCCTGGCGCAACAAGTTTTTCCCTAGTCTTCTTCTTTCCTGATGATGGCCCTATCACTTCCACTAGAATATCTTCTTCATCTCCTTCGATCTCTGAGTCTTGATGGTTCGTAATGTCTTCCACCTGTACTTGTTGCTCTGACTATTGTGCTAGCTCTATTATATGGTATGTTACTTCATCAGACCCTATTCATTCATCATCTTCCTCATTTGGCGATACTTGTGGTTGTGTTGTGACTAATCCCATTTGCTATATGTGATTCTTCTCTGTGCTAGGGTTTTGTGTTTCACCCCCCATGTCAACATCAATTTCCTCTATCACAAGAACCTGCTCCTCTACAATCATGGGAATAACCGACTTGATGACTGCATATGGGATTGCATCCACATCCACTACCCCTTCTGATTGATTTGAGTTTTCCCCATTGGATTATTTTGTGTCCTATGGAGACCTCGTGACACTTCACGTTTTTCTTGCACTCCGACTAGGAGCTCCAAACTTTGGTGGCACCATTATGCTAAATCTGGATAGGGTTGCTCTGAATCGTGAGTAAACACCTCAGAGTCACTTTTTCACCCTAGGTTTTCTTCCTTATCTCTCGTTTGCACAAAGTCACAATGAGGCTTCCCGTTCACATTTTCTACTTTTATAGGTCATTCCATAAATGCTTTGTCACAATGTACTTTAACGATCACCGCCTTTTTCATTTTCTAGTTTCTTTATGTATTGGCGCACTACTTTTTCTACCTGGTAACATTTTTCTGGCACACAATCTATTCCTATTATTTCCTACCAATTACTGTCTTATGCATATTGTATTATCTAACTACATGTCTACCACTTATCCATCTACTGCATCTTTTTGTATTTTTCTTATTTTTCCAATTTTGTGTTTTTTCTTTTCTTATTTTCTTTTTAGCTCCTAGTATATACACTATGTAAAATTGAATTTTCCTGTGTTGCAACTACTAAGGGTTACTGGCTCAAACTTCCCTATACAATTTCAATCGATTTCCATTCACCAATCCTTGAATCTAGTTTGTTGCTAGATACTTTAACTGCACAACACCTCCATCTGTGATAGATTTTATCTCATAGGGCCCTAGCCAATGCATCTTGAATTTCCCTGGGCACCATAAATATTTGTTTTCATAGAGGAGAACCAAATCTCCTTCCTTAAATTTTTTCTTCTTAATGTGCCTATCATGCCAAGATTTTTCTTTGGATTTCTGTACTTCCTGATGGAAACCAACCATAATCCTATCCTATTCTATTTCCATGATTTGAGACAATATTTCTTGAGTTGCGCCTCTTTCTGTCATGTTTGTAATGGCTGCAATGCGCATACTAGGTATCAAATATTCAAAAGGGAATACTACTTCCTAAACATACACCATTCTGAAAGGTGTCTTCCCTGTGATTTTCTTGCATGTGGTTTTATAATCCCATAATACTGCTAGTATCCTCGAATTCCAATCATCCCTTTTTACATTGCAAGTTTTAGTTAGGGAATTCTCCAATATTTTATTAAATGATTCCAGTGTTCCATTAGCCCGAGGACAGTATGGAGTGTTCTTATGATGATGTATCTCAAATTCTTTAGTCATTTCCTGGATGGCATTATTTATAAAATGAGTTCCCTGATCACTCATCAGAATTCTAGGGCATCCAAATCTTGTAATTACTTGTTGAAACAAGAAGTGCGCTGCAATATTTTACTGTTGTTGCTTCAGATCATCTGGTTAATTATTTTGTCGTGATAATGATATACCTTTCTCTTGATGTTCTAGCTGGTGGATTGATTGGTCCTACAAAATCTACTGTCGATTTGTCAAACACTTTAAGAGTTACCTGAGGTTTTAAGGGCATCTCATCCCTCCTAGATGGATTTCCTAGCCTCTGGAGGACATAACAAGTCTATCAATACTCCTTTGAATATTTAGAAACTATTGGCCACCATAATCTTGCACGTAGTATGTTCTTCACAATGGATTTTCTTGCATAGTGTCCTCTAGTTATTCCTTCACGTGCT
The DNA here is from genome assembly GCA_000966675.3 of Picea glauca. NCBI lineage: Eukaryota > Viridiplantae > Streptophyta > Pinopsida > Pinales > Pinaceae > Picea > Picea glauca. The sequence goes on from JZKD02S0782131.1 coordinate 279,011, forward strand.
TCTACCAATATGGTGGGATGTTCATGTTCCATGACACATCTCCTTAGAATATTATGTGCTCCTAGTTTATACAAGTGTCCTACAACAAGTTGGTAATATTCATCTCTAACCACCAAATTCTTCTTCTGCGCAATGTTGTATTATATTTGGGAAAAATCTGTACTAAAAAATTCAATGATATCAACAAAGTATTCATTAGAAATTTGCACTGAAAAGAGTTTTTCATCAGGAAAATTTTCCTCCAAGATGCTTGGTTCCTCTCCATTAGTTATCATGGATAGATGATCTAACCCTGCATTCAATCTTCCATGTTTCACAACTACTTCAAAATCAAACTCTTGAAATAACAACAACCATCTACATATTCTTCCCCCCAACACTGGATTGTTGACTAGGTATTTAAGAGCAGAGTGATCTGTGAACATCTTAAAAAGTTGGCCCAATAAATAATTTATGAACTTTTGTAATGCATACACCATATCCAAACCTTCTCTCTCTGTTGTATTATATTTTTTCTCTGACTTTGATAGTTTCCTACCTGCAAATGCTATTGGGTGTTCTATGTCACCTTCTCCTGGCTTTGTTAATACTACTCCAAGTGCTATTGAAGAGGCATCCACTTGAATATGGAAATATTTTGACCAATCTAGAAACACCAGAATTGGTGTTGTCACCATTTTCTCTTTTAAGATGTGCAAAATTTGCTGGTACTCATCATTCCACTGAAACTTGATATCCTTCTTTAAAATTTTCTCCATGGGAGTAGTAATCTATGTGTATCTCTTTATGAAATTTCTATAGTAGCCTGTATGACCTAGTGTAGATCTTAATTGGTGCATTGACTTAGGTGGTGGTAAATTAACAATGAAAATAGTCTTTGCAAGGTCAAGCAACATACCCTATTTACAAACCACATGTCCTAGAAGAATTCCAAATGGTGCGACGAATATGCATTTCTTAATGTTCAAAGAGATTTGACATTGCCTACACATATCGAACATTAATATTAAAAATTCAACATGATATTTTGGTAGGCTAAATACTGTCCAATCGTCCAGATAAACCTCCAAAAATTTATGTATAAAATCTTTAAATGCAACTATCACTACTCTTGAAAAAATAGCAGGGGAATTCTTCAATCCAAACAGAATCACTATGTACTAGTATGACCCCCATTATGTGGAAAATGTAGTCTTATAATCTTCTGGTGTTATTCTGATTTGGTGATACCCTGAAAATCCATCAGTAAATGAGTATGCTTCTTGTCCTCCTACATTCTCCAATACATCATTTTTAAATGGAGTAGGGAAGGGATCATGCAAACAAACATCATTCAACTTCCTCGAGTCTACATAGATCCTTATTCCCCATTTCTTCTTCTCCTGAAATACTTTAGGGATAATCCACTAAGATTCTTCAACAGGTTCTATTGTATTGACCTCTAACATTTTATCAATCTCTTCCTTAAATTTATGTTTATATATTGGATTCAGCTATAAGGCCTGTTATAACCCTATAATTTATAGGATCAACTGGTGACTGCAAATTTTTATCCTTATATTGTTTTGGTTGTCAAATGATTTTTCATTCTGCAAATAATTTGAGAAAAAGAAAAAAGAAATAAAAAGAAAAAGAAAAAGAATAAAAGAGGGCATAAAATAAATTGGATAAAGCCCCATCCAATAACAGTGAACTGGTTCATACAGTTTAAACATGGCCAAGTCCTTAAATTGATGTTGATAGGAGTAGTGAATAAGCTTGACTAAACTGTTTAATCTTAGCTAAGTGATTTAGATTAGCTAGTGAATAAATTTGACCAAACTGCCTAATCTTGATCAAATAACCCCAGGATAAAGTAATTTCTTAGTCCAATAGTTTAATCTGGGCTAATTGTCATAGGTGATTAGGTTAGTACATACAGTAGTTTGCTTTATCTCAATAAAACAGGCATGATGATCGATGTTGAACCATATCTTTTAGGTTTAAAGGTTTGATGTCTAACCCCCAGGGTGATGAAAACAGGGAAAATTTGGGAAAACCCACATAATGCACTTATCCTAAGTTTCAGAGAAAATATCATTTTGCGCTCACAGATTAAAGACGATGAACATATGAACGGATGAGATGTTGTCTCTCAGATCTACAATTGACAAGATTTTCCGGACCCCCCCGACCGTTCTACCTTTAATGGTGGTGGGGGTCCGGAATAAGAAATAACTAAGGCGCGCATCTAAACGCCTGAGGCACCAACGCTTAGATTCATGGCTGAGATTGAATTCCAGACCCCCTCGACCGTTATACTTTTAAAGGTTGGGGGAGGGGGCTCTGAAATGTTGTTTAAACATCGTACACAGATCTACGATCCAGGAGCAGGTGCACTAATGGACGACTGATGGTAGTTTTCGAACCCCCCTGACCGATCTGTTTTTAATGGAGGGGGGGTCCGGAATGGATTGTTTTTTTGGCATGCCCCTTTCCTCTACGTGGCAGGAATCCATCAGTTTAGACTCCCACTGCTTACCATGGTCTGACATACCCTTTCACCCCATGAAATCATCTTCCATGTTTTCCCTTAAAGATAACATCTCATTACTCGGTCAGTCCTTTCACCTTGTTAAAATTCCCTTCACCATGGTCAAGTCCCAATCAACTCCCTCCACGTCACTCGGTCGTATTTTTCATTCATTGTCCCCCACCATCTCACGCTCCAAATGACTTGTTGGCAATTTATTACAGGCTAACCTATCTGTTATCCTATTGAGTTGTCTCCCGCACCCAATGGGTATCCGTTTTCTCAAAACTACCTTCACCCTTCATTCCCCCATCATTTACCATGTCACCGCACCAGAGAGTATTTTTCCCCGTTTCCTCTCCGTTTTAGTCAGTTATTCAAAGCCACAGTTGTCCCCGCTAATTTTTTGTTTTACTTGTAGGTATTTTGACAGTGATGGTGCCAAAATTAAAGAAAGAAGAAGCCGAGGAAAATCCTTTCCTCCTGCCTCCTGTCGATCTCGACATGATTCATTTGGCCGATAAAGATCATTTAATCGCAGATACCAGATGCTAATTCGACTTCGCAGATTTAAATTCATGGCTAAAGGACATTTTCTTGGACGAGATTGATGAAATTGGACTCTAGGAATCAAACCTTCCCCTGTATCTTTTCCCCCAAGTTCACCATTTCCCTGAATTCGCCCTCAAATGCTAGGCCCTCTACATTACCGACCATAGAGCCATAATATCTTCACCAAGAGAAAATCTGTTTTTTATTACACTTGAAGCCATCGATTAGATGATGCAGATACCCAGAGCTAAATCCTCCTCCCCTTTCAATATTGAAGTCATCACAGAGCTATACCAGAAACTATCATTCCCCCAAAGAGCTCAGATTTTCGAGCTTTTTTTCCCACAGGCCGCTCATCTCCCCAAGACAAATCCCCCATATCCTTCCTCCCTGTTCTCAATGAAGGGAAACCAAGTCATATCGTCGCTCTGTGCTCTGCTGGGGTATTTTTTGAATCAATGGGTGGATGAACCCATATTGGGTTTTCTGTCCATTTTCTCCACCAATGAGAGACCCACCACTCAGTTCGACTACAGTACTTTTCTGGTGGACAATATTCATGAACAATTCTCAAATTTCACCACAGAGGGCATGTTCCGGTATTCCTCAATACTGGCTTACATGTTCACTTTCTTTGAAGCAGACAAATTCTCCTTCTCAATGCAGAAGATGGACAAAGATGGAAGGCCGCAGGCGGTAACAACATGGACTTCACTACTCAGGCAAAATTCTACAGAATTTAGTTTCAAATAGTTTATCGAGCAGTTTTACCATCCAATGGTGAGCATGCTCAGTGGCAGACCCGAGCCAAGAATAAATGAGGGGATTCAGAGGATTTTACACCTCTCATACCTTTCAAATACTGGAGACTAGTACCTTTACCAAAATCACACCGAGATCAGAGTATATGGATGCGAGTTGGCTCCATACAAATTGCCCAAGTATCTACCCGTGAGAATATTTTCCCTAGAGTATATAAGGCAAATGATTAACTCAGATGACATACATTTTGTGTCTCTGAAAAAGAAACAACAACTTAGAATTAAAGGGAAAATAAGGTCTTTCATTTGTAATAGCCGAAGTGTCGAGGAGGAAGCAAACAAACTGTTGAAGGAAATGAAGTTTTTTGTTAGTTTTATATGGCACTATGATCCATGTGGGATAATTTCTGAGATGAGGGTTAAAAATAAGAATGTCCCATATTATTCATACACCCAAGCCTGAGATAGAAAAGTTCGCCAATCAAACAAAATGGGAGCCTAACACTCTGGTCGAGGTAGAACAATGGGATCCTCCGGTCATCATCTCACAGACTACTACACCACAGGTTCCCAAATATAAAAGACCCAGGAAGGATACTTCACCTTCCATCACGGAAGTCTCGGCTGAAGATTTCCAATTACACACCAAAAGGCCAAAAACCAGTCTTACACCTGACACGGTTGGTGAGAAGGAAATCCCATCCACTACAACTATGAAAGATGATCGATCTCTTTTGAACACAAGTAGCAAGAAAATCATGTCTACCATTGTGCCTAAGAATCCCAGGAGTACTCCACTAGTCAACCAACCAAGTAAAGGAGGATGAAAATTGAGTGTTTTAGAGAAGTATGACCTGATCAAACAGAAAAATCAAATCCTGACCAATAGTACATATGCTCAATTTTGGAAGAAGACTTCAACTACACATCTCAGACTGTTGTCGTCTTTCAATACAGAAAAGGGTAGAATGCACATGGCTTTTCTGTAGGCACAGGTGTCGGACCCGAAAGCCATCACTGATTACAAAAGGGCAACATTCGAGTTTCATACTAGGGATGTGCATCTTGCTGATCAAATGGATATGCACAGGAAAACTGGGGAAATGATTTTCTCCACATTGGCAAATGCTTCTACCGTGGACACTAAATTATAGGTATCTCTAAGCAATGTCCAGACACAACTGAAATTAGAAAAGATATCATCCTTTGCAAAGGATAACATAATTAAGATGTTGGAAGAGTTGTTCCTCAAGATCGGGTATGATCCCTCAAATGTGAAATCAGTTGAGGAGATGCTTAGAAATAAAAATGTCGATATAGCATCTCTGAGGAAACAGTTGAAATTGCCACCAATGAAAGATGCACATGCAAAGGAGATAGATGAGACAAAAGGGGAAAAGGATGAGATGCTTAGGTTGATTATGGAGCATAATGCATAGTTGAAAGAGATGGAAGCAGAACTGGAAATGTTATTGAAAGAGAAGGAACAATCAAATACCATGGAGGTCATTCCATTGAGCACAGTTCCACTCACAGGAGTAAGCACAACATCTGCAGCAGAAATTCCCTTAGCAACTCCACTGATAGCTCTAGAGAAGACAGTAGAACTGGAAAAATCCATGGAAGAGATGAATTTGCAAGAGACGGAGATTAGTAGAATTAAAAAGGAGGTTGAGAACCTTCAGGAACCAAAGTCTTCTTACCAAGCCAGCTACTCCAAGGAGAAACAAACATCATACAAGCTCAAATAGGAATTGCAACAACTTCAAAAGCAAACAGTGGTAGGAAAAACACTTGCTGAGGTCAAGGAAAATGTCTGGATTGATATCACTAAATCCATAAATGAAATATGGTCTATGGTACAAATCATGTTCGAGCAGAACGAACTGGTGCAAAGAAGCAAGCAGGCGATTGAAAAGATAAGAGGAGAATTGGGAGAGATGCCTGCAGAAGCCATTGAGATCATTAAATTCTTGAATTCAAAAACTAGAGAAGATTTAGAGGAGTTGAAAATTGAAGAGAAGACAAAAACCATCCTTGAGGTCAAGAGGTTCCTGACTAAAAGAGGATTGATTCTACAACTGGAGGAAAAAGTCCAGGCTATAGACATAGGAGTGCAAATATTTTTCAGAAAAATTGAAGCTCTACAGAAGAAAGGCCTCCCTAGCTTAAGGGTCATAAATGATAATTTAATGACACTTTTGGATTATAAAAAGAAACTAGCCACTGTAGCTAAAGATAGTTCAAAATTCTCGGGAATACAGGGCAGTATCACAGGCAAGGCGTTCTTAGAAGCCTTCCAGTCAGACATTATCATACAGCATGAGATCCAGTACATTTTCATCATCAAGCCAACTTTTGCCAAGTATACAGAGATGGATGAAGTATACCAAATATTGTTCAAAGTCAGTGTTCCTGGTAACCTTCGATGGGAAGAGTTATGCAATATGATCGAGTAGGAGATGAGGTGTCCAAGCCTAGTCAACTATCCAGTCAGATGAGGTCGTGCAGAGGACTCACCAATGGCTTACCCCAAAATCAACATGAAGATTTCAACACATCATCAAACAGTTCCTAAATTTTTGTATCTTGTTGAGTTAGTTAGCTAAATTTATATTTCCACTTCCTGATGTTTAATGACAGGATCATATGTAATTTTTTATTATAAATACTCCAAACTTTGAAGTATCGAGGGTTGATCTTTACACCCTGTAAGATTCTCGCGTGTTGTTCATTGGTGACGTTATTATTTTCTATGTTAAATGTTTTCTCTCCTAGTTGTCATATTGTTTTTCTAATCTAATCTTTTAAAGTAGCACATGTTGCGGGATTTATCTTTGTATACCCTGTTTCCAGTTTGAAAGATCTTAATGTTTATCTTTCTGATATTACAGTGAATAAATTCTTAAACGCTTCTTTACTTTAATTGATATTCTCATATTTTCTGCTTTTCATCACTTTATTGCTAAAGAATCCAATGAATGCATTATCTTGCCCTATGAAAAGAATATTTTAGTTTATGTTTAGATCTCTATCTTTATAATACAGACCCCATAGTCCAACGGAGGCGTGAACTCTTTTCAGCCAACTTAACAAAAACAACAACAAACCTTTTCAATCTTATTTTATTTAACTAGCCTAATATCTTGAAGTTAAAATATAGCTAAATCATACAGAGAGATCCCTCTCTGAAACTAGTAGGGCTAGATTCCAGTTTCGAAGTGGTTGGATAAAGTTACCTCTTGTAAATATCTTCTACTCTGACAACCTATGGGAATTTACAGAGTGTTAACATGGCCGCTGTCTTATTGGTCTAGCATCTGGTCATAGAGGAATATTCATTTCTCCAAGTTCTCCTACTACCCCTTTCATTTATGAAAACATTGTTGGAAATAGATCACTATATCTATGTAGTAATTCTATTATTCTTTCCACTATCTGGCTGTCCCAATAGTCACCAATACTTGAAATCTATGGATTCTCTTATGTTCCAATATTGACCTTCTTTATCTTCAGTGGTGTAACAAATTATTCTAACTATAACTGTGGACCTTCTACTTCTCTTTCCCCTTCAACTTTTCTTATCTGAATATCATGTGGGTTTTCTTCTATTGGGTCATATTCCATGACATGGTAACAATGTAACAACTATATGAATATTTGTCGATTCTGATTCTAATAAGCTGTTAAAATTTCAATTTCAGGTTCTTCAAAAATATTTTATTTTATCAACTTCAGTGTTGCATCCAACACTAGATTCTCATGTTCAAATGCAAACGTGATTACAAAATTCTATTGCAAATCTGTCCAATCTATAGTTCCTCTGTGCAGTTTCAGTTCTGTATACCAATTTCTTGGTATGCCTTCCAATGTATGGATGAAGTGATGTGGCCATTCCTTTGGTGGTACTAGTCTCCATTGGGTTATGCACCTATCTATATGTTCTTTGGGATATCATCTTCCATCATATTTCTCCATATGTTGATTCTCCTGTTCTGTGCCAAATATGATGCACAATAATCTTTTACATTGATACCAATCATGGATATTTTCTTTGTGAGTACCCCACCAATGTGCAGGTGTTGTTTTCAATGTAATATCTAAAACTAATAACATTTGAATTTCCAAGACTTCTAACTCAAAATTTGTTAAAAATTCTTCCAAATCATTTAGACCATAAAAAATTGGAGGTTCTCTTACCTTTGCGCCAACCCATCTTAGTGTGCACATCATTCTTGCACATCTTCTGGTAGATATCTCATGTAAGCGTTGTTTCCAATTATTGAGTCCCGTGTTAGAATATGAAGAACAAGAACTCATGCTTCTCCAACTAAACATTCCATCTGTTGTTGGGTTAACGTAATCTTCCTCGCATGCGGTAGTTCTATAGAAATGGATTATATCTTCTTTGATGAAGTTCTCCATCATTTTTTCAATATATCTTCCACTTTTTGAAGGATATATTGGTGCTATGACTCTATATTCTCCCGATTCAAAAATAATTTTCCGAGTCTTCAAGTTGATGATAGCTTGATTGTCAAATTCCCAATCTAGTCCCAACAATACTAGATAAGGTGTAGTATTATCCACTATATCAATTACCTCAAAATATTCCATAGTGCACAAACCATCTAAATTCATTGGTATTCCTTTCAATCGACTAATTGGTATTACTCTATGTCGGTTTTCTATTTTCAGTTGAATAGGTGAATATCCCAGTGTAGGTTCCCCCATGCATTCCCATGTTTTCTTTGGAAGAACATTTACTTTAGATCCCAAATCTAATATGATGTCACCCATGTTAAAGTATCCAACATTTTCATTCAGTCTAAACTCTCTATTTGTTCTTGTCTTCCTATGGAAATGATTTACTTTCTTTTGTTCTAGTTTTATCTCTTCTTCAAGACTGCATTTTTCTATCAAACTTTGTAGTACTTGTAGAGATGTTTGATCATTCAATATCTTCAAGCAAGAAACCAAAAAAAATATTAGATTACTTACCTTTTATGAAGACTGATCTCTGTTGGTATGATCAAATGGATGAGGCATGTCATATATTGGCCCATCGTATCCTAGTCGTGCATTTGAAGTAGAATAAATATTCTCTTGCAATATTTCTTTTCTAGCTTGCTTCAATGTTTGTTTTTCCTTGCACGCATCAACATGATGTTGAGGTGTTGTATTATTTTTGATGCATTGGTGCAGGTTTTTATTCTAATTTCTTGCATCTACTCCTATTTTGGTTCCACCTCGAGTAACTATATTCATTTTCTTCCCATCATCTCTAGTTTCTATGGAAATCTATTGAACATTCTGATTATTTTGATTCCTTTTTTCGTGCATTTTTGTCAGAAGTACAGAAAAATATTCTATAGTATGATCTTCTACGCAACAACACATGCATGTCTCTCATGGCAATGGACAATCCCTTGCATAATGTCCATGTTTCTTACAATTGTGGAAAGTTACTGGTCCTCTGCCTCTTCCATATCCTCCTCTTCCACGTCCTCCTCTTCCAAATCCTCATTTGTTTCCTTGATTGTCTGTACACGATGTATTATACTGTGGTACTTGATTATATTGAGGTGGAGCTACAAACTACTATGCATTATTATACTTCTGCAAAGGTGGACTTGTCATTAGTTCAGCCTGCATCCTATAAGCATTCGAGATCCTTTCCTTCATAAGCTCCATGGTTCTACAATCCTTGAGCTCATGTCCTACAAACTTGTATAAATTTTTGAATGTACTCTTAGGCACAATTTGGTACTAGTTCATCATGGGACAATGATAGGGATCGTGTCCATGTGTTTTACATATTTCACACCATAATCCTCTTGTGGGTAAGGAATTTGGCAGTCCTTCTCCCAAGTATTGTGCAAATTTTGGGCACTCATTTTTGTGATGTCCTTCTGTTCTACATAAGGTAGACCAAACAACTACCCTCCTTTCCTTACATTTGTTCTGATTCAACTGAAATGTCAAATTATTAAGATCCGCTCTCATCTCTTCTACAAATGGATCTGTATGTTTATATTGATTCTCTTCCAATTGTAAGGCTTCTTGCAGATCCTCAACCTAAGTATGGAACCTTTTTTGCCTCAATGGATATTTAAAATGTGGCAATAATGAGTTTACAAATAGTTTCCTATATTGCATGTCTATTATAGGATATTTCAACTTACCTTTCAATCACTTGAACTTCTGATTGATTTCCCAAACTGAATCTCCTGGATTTTGTTTGATTTATATCCTTTCATTCATATATTTATCTTCTGAACTAGGTCATTGGAACTCATTGATTAGTGCCTTCTTCACATATGTGACAATTTTTGGTGTTCCTTGTGGACTGTTTACTGCTAGACTCGTAAACCAGTCCAGTGCATGGTTTCTGAATGTAATTGCAAGATGAGCCACTTTTGTGTCTTCATCAATGACCTTCTTATCTTCCCAAATATTTTCACAAATAAATAAATGTTTCTTTGGGTCCTCCGACTCTTCTCCATGAAATTTTGGTAACCAAATGGTTGGATTTGCTCCTGCCATTTTAAAATTGGTGGTACTACCTCTGTGCGGTGTACATAACTGACTACTGCTAACTGAACTTGTACTTCCACTTGAATTTAACTTGGTACCTTGATCTATTGGACTCCTTCTTCCAATAATTGTTGGTTTTCTAAAAGGTTCTTTCTTTTCTGATGTCTTAGTCACACATGGGGTCGTGGGTTCCACACTAATTTAGATCTGGAATGGAGTTCCTTATTCTACACCAAACCCTTGACCTCTGGTTTTTATTTCATCTATGGAACACCATATTTTATCAATAGTCTTTGTAGTAGAGAGATCCTCTACCTCTTTTTCATCACTTTCCAAGCCTTCCCTCTCGACTACTGCTCTCTTTTTTCTATTAATATTATATCGGTAGGGTCTTCCGCTGTGCGTTGTTCCTGCTCTGTCCATTATTTCCTTGATCTGTTATTCATCCATCATAATGGGGTCCATTTATTCCTTATACTAACCTATATCCATATACCTCTCCATATATTAGATCATCCTTAGTGTTTCCTCTAGTCTCCGCATGCACCGCAAAGTTATTTAGTTGTTTGACTCCATTTTCATCACACCTTTATCATGTTGTAAAATATTGACTAACATATAGAGTGATATAACACACCTTCCTCTTGGGCCCTTAAAAAAATCGTTCTCTGTAGTAGTGTATGATTTTTTAGTATTGATTGCAAACTCGGTAATGAATCTTGTAACAATGCAGTCTAGCCAAAAATCCATTGCCCGCATGAATTTATTATTGAATTTTTGTAGCTACGTAATATTCTTAGTAGTCCAATCTACTAGTCTTATCCAATTAGTTGGGTGAGTTTCCTTCAATATCAGTATCCACTCTTGTAGTAAATGTGGATATTCATAGAAAAATGCCTCATGAAGATCAGTAAATATGTACCTCTCCAAATATTGGCGCAGTGTATACTTAGGGTTTCTATTATATTTCTACGCAAAATCAAGCTCTTTTGTTGTCAACCATCGTTCAATAACTTGTTTAGTTGGATTCCATGGTCTGAACATCCCCTTCTAATATTTCATTCTTTTGAGTGTTCTTCTCAACAAGTCCTTTCCAATTTGTTCTTCTGGTTTCCAATCGACAACAAAACCATTTTTTGGATATTTAGGGCTGACCCAAGTTTTAATTTAGGTTTCCAACAAAACCTTGCAAACCATCATCCCTTCTGTACACCATAAGGAAACACTACGCATAGAGTACAGAATGCAGTCGCACCCGAGATGGCTTATGGGCGACTACATGACCCAGATTTCCACAATCTTGGAAGGGGGGATTTTGTGGGGATGCAAGGCATTCTATCTACCTCAAAAAAATATAGATATATTATTCTAACACATCATTATATTTGAATCTACCATTCTGTAATCATTTGAATTCATTTAAGATTCATTATGCAATAATAATCCTATCATTATACTGTGCATTGCATTTTACTACCAAAATATTCATTCATTCATCATAGATAACAATCTCAAGAAATAAGACAAACATTGCACACAGAGACAAAAATTTACCTTGGTTCACCCCCCCCCTAGGCAACGTCCACAAAGATCTAGATTTCTTTGCTCTTTTATTATTCTTCATCAAGTTCATAGCGTTGTGCGCATTACAATTGAGGCTGAAAAGATCACACTAAGCTCCACATATTGCGATCTTACCCTCAGTTACAATATATCCATATCTCTCTCTCAAAAATTGTCTCTAAGATCATCCGAACATTCTCAACAACTCTCCAAAAAAACTAGATCTAGCTCCACTGAAAAAACACATATTTATATTACAAAAAAGGGGTAAATTACCCATTACAACAATGACCAAAATCCTAACCCAGTAACCCTAGTTGGATTAGGTTTGTCCACTTTCTAACTCCCTGAGCATGGATGTTCCACAATCCAACCATTTTCCTCATTGATCTGCATATTTCTTCCTTTATTTGAATTTCCTACTTTCCCGCCATTGATTTTCTCTATTTTCTGACGTGCGCTCCTTTTATGCTCCATTTTCTAACTATCTTCATTACTTACCGCGCTTTTCCCCAAAATGGCCTGTGTCAATAGTTGCTTAAAGATTAAGCCTTGGTTGAAATGACACATTGTTTTCTTCAAGCCAAAGGAATGCCAACTAAGTTTTAGGTAGAATATATATACTATTTTAATTATCTTCTAAATTTAATTCTCATTAAACTATTTGGGATATGAATCCTTTCAAGAAACAGAGTGGGATAAAACCATTTTGTGGGACATCTTAGAACATTTGGATACATAACTTTGGATAATATTTCAAATTATAAGAGGAGGAAGTTATATGCAAAGAGTCGTGATTGTATTATGATGGGATACTTTGAAGAGTTGAAATCCTACAATTTCTTGAGCCATTCAAATAATAAATTAACTGTAGGAGAGACGTTGTCTTTGACAAGCAAACTTCGGGTATTACTCTATTGAATTCCTCTTTCGGGTTGTTAAGTAATGTTCCACTAAAAATTTAGAAGCCTATTGACTTGTGTACTAGAACCAATGCCATATCATCAATATTCTTTTTTGAGATAATGCCACCCCTTATCCTCTATGTTTGATCTTTGATCACTCTCATCTTTGAGATAGTACCATCATACTTGAATTGTACATTCTCAATCTAGATCTCAACTTCTTCAGGTATTGTCTATTGACCTCCTTGAATATTTTCTTCCTTATCCTTTTGAAGCTAGAATGCAATGTCATTAATTAGATTGTTACATCCTTCTTCAATTTTAGATTTCATTTCTTATTTTTACCTCATCAATATTTAGGGCTTCTTCAACCTTGCAAATTTCCTCTTCGAGTCTTTCGTAGTATTCTATTCAATGTTTTTGGTAATATATTCTTCATTAATCTTTGAATTGGAGACATATATGGGTGGAATCACGAAGGTGGGTTACACTTTCGTGACAATCGGGTCTCCAAAATTTCGAAAAACTTTTTTTCGGCCGAACTAAAAATTTGTTTCGGCCGAAAGATAATCTTTTCGGCCGAACTATTTTTTGGCTGAAAAAATAAACGTCAAATCGAACGGTGCAATAAACGGCCCCTCGATTTGTGTGTAGAAAATTGGTCGGCTAGATATTTTCTTTCCGGCATTAATTTTTCGGCCGAAAGTTAGTTCGGCCGAAATATTATTCAGCCGAACATTAGTTCGGCCGAAATATATTTCGACCGAACTATCTTTCGGCTGAACTAACTTTCGGCTGAAAGAGTGTTTATATATTACCCACACATCGAGTGTAGGAAGTTTTCAAAAATTTGTTCGCGGGTGCAGAGTTCGTAGAGTTCGCGGGTGCAGAGTTCGCAGAGGTCACCGAGTGTGGGAGGAGGTCGCCGAGCACCGTGGCCGTGGTCGTGGAGAGGTCTTGCAGACTTCACATTTCGCGGTGGTTCGCAGGTAAGCTCCAAACGTTTATTTTAGTTTTTGTTTTTTAAACTTTTAGTATTAAAATTTTAGTTTTAAAATTTAAAATGATAGTTTTAAGTTTAAAATTATTGTGGTCGTGGAGAGGCTGTAAGCCTTTCGGCATTCACCCCGCGGCTGGTGAATGTCGAAAGGCTTACGGCCTCATCCACGGCCTGGTGCACATTTCCCTCATCCCACACCACGGCCACGACCTGGTGCACATTTCCCTCATCCACGGCCACGGCCATTTCCCTCATCCATGGCCACGGCCACGGCCACGACCATGACCATGGCCATTTCCCTCATCCACGGCCACGACCACGGCCTGGTGCACATATCTCTTTGGGGCTGAAAGTGTAGTCTATACGGAAAGTGTGAATATCTATACTGAAAGTGTGAATATCTTACTCGACGACTATCTAGAATTTGGTAAATATAGGTATCTTTGAACTTTGTGGAATCCATAAATTTGATACAAAATGGTCGACCGGTTTTAACATGACTTTCGTCAAATAAAATGGATCGACA
>JZKD02S0782131.1:293376-305329 GCA_000966675.3 Picea glauca
TAAATAAAAAAAATACTTTTATATGTCGGAAGTTGAATAACTTGTGAAAATACAGTTTTTTTTCTCATAAAACAAGCAAAAGTGTAACCCACCTTCATGATTTCACCCATTATATACCTTTTCATATTCTTAACATTGTTAAGAAGGTCTTGATTATGATTACACAACCGTTAGAGTTCTTCATCTTTCTTTTTCAATTCTTCCTTTCACTCATTCTTTTCTTGTTTAAGTTTATGAACCAAATCAATCATTCTTTATTAATGGAATGAGATTCTTTTATCCATTCTTTCAGTTCTTCATTATCCTTCTACAATTTGGAAATTTCTTCTTTATCCTCATTCAATTTGTCTTTATTTCCACAACAAGTTTCTATTGACATTGGTTCTTTCCCTAAAAAAATAAGGTTTAGTCAAAACCTTCAACTTATAACTCTTACTAGTATCTTCTCCATTTTCCCTCTTTCCAATGGATTTTGAATCATCTCAATCAAAATTTATGCTCATTTCAAGTTAAAATACCTTTTAAAAGTTTGTTTTGGAGATTGTCTTGCTAACTGACCTTGCACTTGTTGTAACTCTAAAATGTATACACCTATAAGTTTGAAATTTTAACTTGTAATGGCTTGATATGTATTCTCAATAATTCCACAATCTCACTAAATTCTAATATGTGAAGAAAAATTATGAAAAATTTCCCAAAAATGTTGATTTTGGCACCTTTGAGGAGAATGCAGCTGTACAATATGCCACATGTCCAATTTTCTAGATATGAGTCTGGAATTTGGACTTGAAATACTATTTAGAACAAGCATTTCTCGAATTGCCTATTACTCTTTTACCCCTTCCTTTGTTTCTTCTACTCGATCTGCTACCCCTGCTACTAGGATGGGTTATATGATGAATGATGGCTATAGATTCAGAAGGGATGCTTCTAGGTAAACTAAGTAATCAACTAACAGTGTTGGATCTTTAATAAATGCATCTAGCTCAACATTTGATGGATCCATTGGAACTTGATCTATATCTGGTGGATCTATAATGAATGGGTATGGATTTGTATATGGAACCGTAACTGGAGCACATATGAAATAAAACATAGAATCTTAGATAAGGTGGAATGGGGCACAATGTATGTCAGTGTATGTCTAAAGATCTATGATCATCGTGCAAGGTTCCTCGATGATAGATGATGCCTCTACCATCTACACCCATACCTTTGTTATTTCTTTTACTTATTCAATTGGATCTATATCTGGACAGGGTGCTAGAACAAGGTCTCGAATAGGAAGGGGTGCTATAGGCTATCTAATTGCGTAGGTTTTTCAACTTCGCAATTCCACTAGTGGCACTTGTTTTGGATCTCATTAGATTTAGATATGACTATTTTATTGAGAACAACTATTTGAGACTAGTTTTCAAACTTGTTAGAAACCCTATCCTACATGGTAATATGACTCATTTGAAGGAGCCAAACCAAGGACCATTCATTCTGATACCGAATGTTGATGTAGATTTGTTATAAGGGTAGAAAACTTCCACTAGATTAATGATTTTGTATTAAGCCTACAAAATTGGTTTAAAGAGTTAGAAATTAAACCCTAAGTCTAATTTGCATGCTTCAAACCCTAGATTATTCATGAGACAAATAACTAAATAAACAAAGTCATTTAATCAACATGAACATAAGAGACAAAAGAATACAAAGAATTCCATTATCAACGAGAAGGCCAAAATATTACATTTGGTAGATGATCTTGTTAAAGTCGAATGGGATCCAAATCTCCTCCTTAGGATGATTTCTTGGCTACCTCGATGTTTTTATGAATCTCTCCTTGGTGTTGATTAAGGTTGGTTGTCATTGATGTCAACCCTTTGTTGACGGGCGAAATTGACCGTCCGTCAACTAAGAGAGTGGAACCGGTCTGGGGTTGTCTAATAAACCAAGCCGTTTGGGATGAACCACCCTCATGGGTTTAGCGGCTCCATTAGCCGATCAAAGGTGCTAAGAAAACAAAAAAGAAAAACTATTCTAAACTAACTAATCTAACTAAAACTAAATAAAACAAACTAATAAACTAATCTAACTAAAACTAACTACTAAATAAACTAAACTAAAACTAATTATTAAAACAAACTAACTAATCTAACTATTCTATATATACAATCTACTAACTACTACTATACTAACTCTAACTAATAAACTATCTAACTACTAACTGAAATATAACTTATTCACAAAATGTACAATATCAACAATTTATAGATTTAAATAAAACCTGAAAAACTCATTAATATTCTTCCCTAAGACATAGAGAGATATTTTTTGTTGATTTTATAATTTTATGAACAGAAATAAATAAATAAATAAAATAAAATAAAAAATAACTAAACTAAATCACTAATATATTAATTCTAACTATAAATATAACTAAACATATATCTAACTAAACTACTAATAAATATACTAAACAAATAAATAACAAACTGACCTGAAAACACTTCAGGTTTGTCCTGTGTATGATGATCTTCTAAGATGATCAGAGGGAGAAAACACGCACCGAATAATCCAGAAACTTCTCGTAAACGATAAGCTGCAGTGCTCTTTAAGTTTGTTTATAGGACAAACAAGACATAAAAATCACAACAATCATATGATTTATAAATCTTCACAGTTAGGTAAACCTGTGTGCAAAGACTTATACAAAAATAATTCAATTGATGAAGAAGAGAAATTTGTCATTCATAAACTGAATCAAGTAATTGTTGTGTTTTTAAATGTTGAAAGAAATTAGACATGGATCATATCATTCTGCAAAATACTATGATAACTAAAGTAGTCACTAATCAAATGCAAATTGATAAGCATAAACATGAAACAAAAGATTGATATTATGAGAAGCAAAAGATGTAGCAGAAGACCAACTTATGTCTCAGTTTGTATTAGAAATCCATATCCTTGTTCTCCCACGAATGAGGATGATCCTTATTACAAAAATAATAAGTATTTATAAGTTTTTCCATAGGGTAAAACCTCCCTGTGGAAGTTATCAAACTGTTACATAAAATCTAGGAAGATATCCCAAGTTTAACTAAACTAGGAATCTAAAGTAAACATAAATATTCCCTAGACTATCCAACATGTCCCATTCAATTCGAATTTACCTGAAAAGGGCCAAAATGAACAAGTTAGAAGAATTCCTTATTAACAAAATAATAAAAATCGGATCCTATAGACTAGCTACAGAATCTTGCAATTTTGTAGCTGGTCTAAATAAGACACAGAATCAGCATCAGAATCGATTAAAAATCTTTTAAAAGAATTAAATCCAATTATCTTCCAATAACCATATGAAAACGAATCATTGAGATTGGAATGGTTATATCATTCAAAATTAAACAGGATTAAAATCAAACAACTGATCATAGAGATACGTGTGCTCTATTTCTTTTGTTACCACAAAATCGGATCAAACATCAAGGAAATTGTTTCATATCCAGTGCAATCAATACAATTAAAACAAATTTCATGTAATTTTTTTAACGTCTCATCAAAAGGTAACACAATCGAATCGAAACAGAATCGTTTTCAAACTGTTATAACTGTCTTGATATAACCAACATATAATTGGCGCGTAACTGTCCATAAACGAAATCGTAATGAAATTATCCAGTTGGTAACAGGGTTCATAAGAATTATCTGATCGTTTGTTTTTAGCAAACTCTGCAGACAAGATCGATTTCCTTTGATCAAAATTATTTGTTTGAAACACATTATAACCGGATTCGATAGAGACAACAAATATTGACCAATTCATTTGCAAGTAAAAAACAAACAGAGAAGCATTTCACGATGTGAATCTAACTTATGAGAGAAATCGAACCAACTGAAAATAGACAGCAATCCATTTAAGCGAATCAAACAGCGAGGGGTTTTAACATAATCATAGTAAATCGAAACTGTCCCATGATTCGGTCACGAATATTATTTGCATCAGCTTAAATGAGAGCATTGTTTCCATAAAAACAGAGTCACATTTTCTAAATCCAAATCGAACAGAGTTGTATTCCAGGTTTGAAAATCATATGACACAACACATCCAAAGATCGTAACAACCAAACTCACGAAATCATTCGCCAATCACAACGTATAAATCATAATGAAATCAAATCCAAACTTAATTGTATTCTAAATTGAGCATGAAAGAATTTCTATTCTAAGCGAATACAAAACGAATTGATTCGAAAGCAAACTATTAACTTCGTTAACTCAATCAGACAAGCTAACAAATCAAATCCAAACAAAGATCGTTCAAATCCAAAAAAATTATCAATGGCTATACTGGGAATGATCAAACCATATATCCAAACGAAATCCCATTCATTTTTAGTAAAGTGAAACAATATATAGGATAAACACCGAATGACAAAGGTATTTGAATGAGAAACAGAGCTATTCGAACATAGAATCCAAATCATTATATTAACCTTGATACCAAAATTCATACCTGTATGGCCAGATCATGACAACTTTGAGTTGATAATGGCTGTGGCCGATTCAACATTCTTGAAAAGGATGGAGCCAGTTGTCTTCTGCTTTTTATCAACTGCTTGGAGCTAGTCTCGTTGACTGGTTAATACTACAATTCGATCTTCCAGCGATTGAATCTTAGATTGGAGTAGGGGGACATCAATGTAGTATCGTTCCAACCATAACTCGCATTGGTCACATGATGGCTGTGTGGGTTTTGAAGGAGCAGGCGAGGGTTTGGACACACCGTTGAGGGTTTCGCTAGGCAATTTGATACCAGGGTAGCCAGGGTTATTCCTTAGGCAGGGAGAAAGATTCGTCACGAAATCATATGGTGGCTCGG
This sequence comes from Picea glauca, assembly GCA_000966675.3. NCBI lineage: Eukaryota > Viridiplantae > Streptophyta > Pinopsida > Pinales > Pinaceae > Picea > Picea glauca. Next base: position 298,247 of record JZKD02S0782131.1, read on the forward strand.
GGCATAAACCCTGTGAGTAAGGGTACTCATCGGCTAAAAAATGTTCTATGTCTGAGTCAGAATCCTCACTAAGGATTATAGGCTTTGACTCAGCAGAGGGTTTCAGTTTGTTTCTAGCCATCCTTGAAATGAGCCTAGCGTTCTTTTTTCCCTTGGCATTAGCAGTAGGGTTTGCCTTGGGTTTTTTTCTCGTAGGCCTTTTAATAGCCTCGACCTTCTCAGTTCCAATGTCTAGTAAGTTAATAGGAGGGTCGACCGGAGGCTTAGGGGTAGGCAAAAGGATATGAAAGGGCATGGGTGGTCCAGCCTTGACTTCACTCACCACAGGCTTGTCAACTTGTATAGGGTTGGGGTCCTCGAAACCATTCCGAGCAACAAAATCTCTCCAACTATCACCATGTAAACTCAAGTGATAAAAAACAATAAGTTTAATAAGGCCGTGGTGGAATAGGCTGCTGTCAGCCTTCTGCCTTTTAAACCTTTTCGACATTTTATATAAGCTGCGCTGAAAGTAGAAAGGCATGTTTACCGGGTACCCTATAAAATGCATTATAAAACGCAAGTGGTAGAGAAACATGAGTCCGTATCGACCTTCACAGGTCACAAACTACTTGAATAGCATCAAAAGGTCGTGCCATCGTGGTTTAAGTATAGATATGGGCATACCTCTGTCACAAGAGGTGACTTTGCGCGAGAGAAACAACAGTGGCCATGGAACCTCTTCTACCTTACAATTTTTTAACCAACGTTGTTCTGTGGCAGGTAACACTGTAGCAGAACTGATAAATCCCTCATCGATTTCCAACTGGATATCACCTACCTTGGCTCTACAGCCATTGAAAGTTAAAGCAAATTGTTGTGCCACGAATAGGTTAAAACCCTCAAATTTCTGGATGAAGGTGAGCCAATCGTTAGCTTCCAAGTATTTCTTGGCATTGTCAAACATTAACAAGGCTTGGTTTCCATTTGGCTCGATTCGTACGACTGGTGCCATGGAGCCGAGTGCACGATAAGTCCAGGGTTTGAGTCATAGCACACACAGGGGTGAAAATCATGCAGGGCTATCCGAGCTAACAGAGGTAAATTGTGAGTAAGGGATAGGCATAAATTCCATCGTGCGAAGGTGGTGGAGTTTATCTCTTCCATGCAAAAGAGTAATTACTATAGTACAACCGCCGATTTACATAGCTATTCTACCCATTATAGCATAGTTTGACAATTATGCGAATTAGCTGACCAATGAATCAAATGGAAAGTGTATAAACCAACGCACAATCAATTGTTGTGCCAAAGTTTTAAACCATCAAATATTCAATTTGAAACCAAAGCCAAATAATTAACCATGCGCCAATGTATTGGAACATCTCATATCAATAGTTTAACCAATGTGTCAATGGATCTTTGTATAATCATCATACCAATAGTTGTGAAAACATCAACATAGGGATTATATCAAAAGACATATATATAAAAAAAAATAGTCATGACCCCTATGCATTTTCATGAAATCAATGGTCAGGTAGGTCGAATAAAATGCAAGTCCAAATGCCAATGCATTACAAACTCGATGAAACCAAATTACACAATCAATCGAATCATGAGTACCGATCAAAGCCAGTTGTATAATGATAAATAAAAGGTAAGCGCAATAGGCATATTGACAAAAGAGATAATGACAGTTCATATAATGATCGAAATATGACTTCGAAAGACTAAGTTTTCATGCTTACAACCATGAAAACAAAACGAAGGCAAATGTGCAAATGTCGCAAAAAATGAAAATGTCGTTTATTTGAAAATTGCGACGAAAAATTGATGTTTGCAAAACATAGGTGTAGGCAGCTTATAAGACCATGAAAAATATGAATTGGCTGCCAACAATGGCGACACACTGGTAGAAGCAGTTATCTCTGTCAAAATGAACAAATTCAGATTAGGACAGCAAAGATGATTTCAACTCAAAAATAACAACTAGAAAATCGTACATACATCATCATTAACCAATCACTCCAGCAGTGTTTCAAAAGATGAGAACTGATAACAATCTTAAAATCAACAAGTCGTGATATTAAAGATAAAATTTCCGATACTGTTGGCATAGCCACTGCTGCCAGCATGCATCCATAGCCTCAACAGGGTTTCCATTTAACCCACTCTGACATTTGTATCCTGTTAAGAAGTTCTGGATGAGAATAAAGGAAATCAAAGAGGTTTCTTTTTTCAAATTTTCCTATACCCAACATTGCTTCGCTGCCAGCGGGCCTGTTCAATACCCCGACGAAGTTGTCTTGGCATCATGCATGCATTTACCCGCTGCCAGCAGACCTGTTCAGTATCCCAGCGGGTTTACAAGCACTTCCCACAGCTCTTATTAATAATTTATTTTTATTTTTTTTTACAAATATATAACTGAGCGGGGTGACGCTGAAAATCATGATATTTTAACATATTTTTTTTTTTTTTAGACTTCATCAGAATTTTTTAGAACCGTCCCTTATTTAGATCCAGAGATGTTTTATTTACAAAAACAACTTCCTAAGACAGGGAGACATCTTTCTGAGTCATTCCTTTATGGAATAGGGATAGCGTAAAAAGATAATGGATGATCATGAAGATCTTTGCTCAGAGATTAAAATCAGTGAACTTCTTTTAAACAACAAACTTTTCCAACATAGATATAAATTTCAGAAATATACCATTGATGTTTGTACAAATTTTTCAAAAGTTATTTCAGCGAAGGAATTTTCTATCGTCTTTGTCTGAAGAGTTCAATATACAGGTATGTGTATTTCCAAAGACACAAACTGATAAATTCAAATCAAAATAAAAAACAGAAAGCAAACGAAAAAGCGAAATAAAAGCAAAATATGTACATAATATACAAGGGTAGTTATCAAGCAAAGTATCTTTTCAGGGCTTGGCCATTCACCGGGTAGGTGTCAAGCTGCCCTTCAAGATTCTGCAATCGAAAAGAAATGGGACCCAACTTTTCAGCAATTAAAAATGGTCCAAGCCATAAGTTTTGAAATTTAGTGTGCTCTCCCTTTCCTTCATGCGGTTTGTCCCACTTCAAAACGAGATCGCCTACTTCAAAATTCCTATCAGACGCAGAATTAGAAACGAACCAACTTTTAACCAATTGTTGATGTTAATCTAACTTACGTTTAGCTTGGTCTCTTACCTCTTCTAGCTTCATCAAAGCGTTAATTCGGTTTTCCAAAGGGGGACAATCTTCTTCTTGAACTTCCTGTGACAACTGAAGCGAAGGAAGATGAATGTGAGGTGGCAGAATTGCTTCTCTGCCATAAACGAGAAAAAAGGGGGAGTTACCTATAGCAGATTTTGGCATTACCCTATCAGCCCACAACGTGTTTAGCAGTGCATTGTGCCAACTTTTGTGATTTTCAACCACCGTTCTCTTGATTATTTTGATCAAGTTCTTGTTTGTTGATTCTGCCAATCCATTTCCTTGGGGGTAATAACTAGCAGAATACTTCAACTTAATTCCTTTTTCCAAAGTGAACTCGCTCATCTCAAGAGAGGAAAAGTAAGAAGCATTATCGAAAACTAAACAGTCAGGGATACCGAAACGAGTGATGATATATGAATTTAGAAAGGCAATTACCTGACTGGTGTTGACGGTTCTTAACGTAGCAGCTTCAGACCATCGAGTAAAGTAATCTGTGGCTGTCACAATAAACTTGTGTTGTTGTGAGGATGGAGGGTTGATTGGACCTATGATATCAAGGCCCCATTGTTGGAAAGGAGAATATACTGAAATGGGTTGCAGGGGAAAGGCTGGTTTTTGTAACCGTCCCGACGCTTTCTGACAGATGATACATTTATGACACAAGGCATGGGCGTCTCTAAACAGTGTGGGCCAGTAATAACCAGCTCTTAGAACTTTGTGAGCAGTGGTGTCACCACCAAAATGACCACCAGCTTCTCCTGCATGCAACTCTAACAAGACTTTTTCTGCTTCGTCTTTTTCAAGACAACGCATCAATACGCCGTCAGAACTCTGACGAAACAGGATACCATTAACTAGATGAAAGGAGGAAGACTTTAACCTCAACGCTCTTCTCTTAGGGGGGTCTAAGTGATGAGGTGTTGACCCATGTTCGAGACAGAACCTAATATCGTCGTACCAGGGACTAACAAGGTTTTGTGCGCAACAGATTAATCTTTGATTGCTTTGTTCTAGGTTTGACGTATCACTATCTTCTTGCTGTCCTGTTTCCAAATCAACCACCAACTTACATAACCCTTGACCTTTCACAATCTGAGCTGGGGTGATTTCTAAGTCATACTCCTGCAAGGAGGTGATCCAGTTAGCTCTCTTTTCTCCTAACTCCTTCTGCACTAACAAGTTCCTTACGGCTGGGTAGGGGACAATGACTTTCGTTCTTGACTTCAAAAGATAGGACCGGAAGTGCTTAACTTCTTTGAAAATAGTGTAGGCTTGTCGATCCACTGCTGGATAGTTAAGTTCAATGCCTTTGAAAGAAGAGCTCATAAAGGAAATGGGTACTTCGTTGTTCTCGGCATTCTTTTGGGTTAGGATGGTGGCATAGGAACGGTCAGAAGCAAAAGTGTAGAGTGTAAAGTCTTGTGAAAAATCTGGGCTCATGAGAGATGGAGCGTCTATTATGGACTTCTTTATTGCATTAAAAGCTTGATTTTCTAGGGGTCCCCAGTGATATTGGGTGTCTTTATTAATTAAGTTTTGTAAAGGCCTGACCATTTCGGAGAAACTGGGGACAAATCTTCTTACGAAGTTAATCTGGCCTAAGAAAGACTGCATAGACTTTTTGTATGTAGGATGGGGAAGTTTTGCGAAGACTTGAGTCCTTTCGGGGTCAATAATCATCCCTTCACTAGACACAATGAATCCTAAGAGTTTACCCTGTTCTACCGCAAAGATGGATTTTTTGGGATTTAAGGAGATGTCGTATTTACGACATTGCAGTAGAACAGCTCGTAAGTGAGCTAGATGATCGTTTTTGTTTTTAGAAAATACAGTCACATCATCTAAGTAAACTATGACGGACTGATTGATTAAGCCTCAGAAAGCAATGTCCATTTCTCTCTGAAAAGTGGCACCGATGTTAATCAATCCAAAAGGCATTTTGCGATAAGCATAAGTGCCCCACGGAGTACGGAAGGTAGTTTTTAATTGGTCTGGTGGAGACATCAAGACTTGGTTGTATCCTAAGAAACCATCTAGTAAAGATAGCTTCTCGGAACCAGATACCTGTTGTAGGATCTGTTCCATGGGTGGGACAGGGTAGTTGTCTTTATCAGATGCTCTATTAAGGTTTCGGAAATCGACGCAGAGTCAGATTTCCCCTTTTTTTATTCCGGACTGGGACAAGGTTGGAAACCCATTGAGTGTGCCTAACAGGAAAAATTATCTTAGCATTTAGGATCTTATTCAATTTTTTCTGAACGGTGGTTTCGAGTTTGGGGTGCATCTTCCTTAGTTTTTGTTGAAAGGGTAAGGTTTGGGGCTTCATCGGGATGACATTTTGTATGATATTAGGATCGAAAGTTTTGAGGTCATCATATGTCCATGCAAAGACATCTTTAAATTCTTTGAACAACTTAATAAATGCAGCTTTTTCTTGTTGAGAACATCCCAACCCTAGATTAATGCACTGAGGATTTTCCTTAGTTCCTAAGTTTACTTTTTCATAAGATAACAAGGAACTATTGGTTTTACAATTGACCGTTTTTTTAAATTTATCTTCAAAATCATAAAACTTCTCTAATCTAACTACATATTTGGGTATCAAGTTTACCATATCCGATAGAGCTTCGGGATTTTTCAGATCAGGTATTACCGTGAAATCGCGCAAATTGTCGTCGTGCGTTTGTTCGTCTATCACCGTGTAATGTACCCCACCTCTTAAAGAGGTGATGAGGAGACTCAATGGCCTGGGCACCCCCACTAGGTCATAGTCTCACACTGAAGGGGGGGAAAGTCAAGAAGTTAAAAGTTATATTTTTAAGTTGACTTAAGAAAGGAAAAGTTTAAAGGAGTAAAAGATAACTCAACAGAAGAATAGAAGATTAACCCTGGGAGTTAACCTAACTCAACAGAGAATTAGAAGGAAAAGTATAAGTAAGAGGCTGGGGTGCACCTATTACTCATTCTGGTTTTGGATTAGCATTTCCTATTGCTCTTGAGAATTCAGTTTGGGGGTTTGTTGTACAAACCCTTGGGAGAAACTCAGTGGTGAAATATCCACTCACCTTGTTCCATAGCTTGGTCTCGGGGATGAAAGACTCCTCCAGACCATTCTACTCTCAGGGCCAGTTTATCGAGGGAGGTTCGATCCAGCTTATCCTGAGGGCCTAGGGCCATTCCGACAGTTGGGTTTTGTTTGCAGGGGCATGACCATCAATTTGATGGATTTTCTGGAGGGTTATCATCATTCTATATTTGTCTGCAGATTGGGACGTAGTGGAGACATAGGGGACGTCCTATGATTTAGTAAAACTCAGATCTAGGTAGATATGCTTGAGATCTAAGCTCGAAACTTCTCCCATGGGATTCGTATAGCCCTATATATATTCTTGGATAGTTTCAGAGCATTTGGAGGCCTCCTTCATCAGGGCCGAACCAGATAGGGTTTCAGTCATCCAATGGGGCACCCCATTCAGTGGTAAATTCAAATCTATGGACATTGAGAGGGATCTTGGAGATTCAGGCACCTGGGTTATTCTTACCATTTCCCGATCTATATTTTGGGAGAGTTTCAGAGCATTTGGAGGCCTCCTTCATCAGGGCCGAACCAACTAGGGTTTCAGTCACCTAGTGGGGCACCCCATTCAATGGGAAATTCAGATCTACAGAGATTGAGAGGGATCTTGGAGATTCAGACACCTGTGTTATTCTTACCATCACTCGATCTATCAATTGGCATATTTATTAGGGTGATTGGACACTTTTTGAAGCAGGGCCGAGTTATTGAGGGTTTCAGCCTTCTATTGGAGTGTGGCATTCTTCAACTGGAGAGTTTGGCATTCAGATCTACTTGTATTGATCTTCATTTCTTATTCAGCCTTTGGAGGCATTAT
>JZKD02S0782131.1:343122-377336 GCA_000966675.3 Picea glauca
ACCCGAGGAGAGTGCACCTTCTCTGTCACCTAGATAGTCCTTCGGCTGCCAGTCTCCCTTACCTTGGGTTACAGGAACAGGCTAGACCGGAATTCTCCGGGCTCTATGGCAGCTACAGGGATTTCTCTCAGGAGTTCTCTTCTCCCTCTACGCACTCCCTCATCTAGAGGAGTCGCTCACAGGCCAACAAGCCTCACACAGTCCAGTACTGCACAATCACAACAATCCACAGGAACACAGAAAAATGCTTCCCACAACGGCTCGTCAATTACAGGATGATCTCACGGTGATGATTTCGGAACAGGGACTTCACACACAGGCTAACTCGGCTTTCCCGAACTACAAGATTTCTTCCCGAAAATCCTCACAGGCTTCTCGCGAGCTGGGAATTACTCTCACGGGTTATCTCAGAGACATACCCCGACTACACGGCTCCTAACAGAGGTTTGTACATGGGTCTTCCACGCAAAACACGGGTTTTCTCTCTGTGACAGACATACACGGGCTTCTTGCAGACTGGCTCCTACTCTTCCCTCCCAGGCAATCCGGTCGAATGGAGTCCGCACCCCCTTCACGGCTTGCTGTCTCGGTTTTATTTGCATGCACCAGGGTTGACACTTGTCACCCTGGGAACTGCATGCATTCCATCCGTACGCCTTCCTCCCACCACTTGGGGAATCACGGGTCCTTCAAAAGGACTTAGGATAAAAAAACATGCACATGGATTTTTAGGAATAATAATAAAATATTATTCCAGGCCTAAGCCCCCTAGGCTTAGCCCCTAGGCTCCACACTCAACCCCTTTCCCACCTTCCAGCCCCTATTTCCTTGCCCCTTCTATGAACACTCAATCCCCCATCACTCTTTCATCGTGGTCGGTCTGCACTGGCGGTATTTACATTTAATTAATTGACCTACATACATACAAGTACATCAACAGGATCCTGGCCTTCAACACTTAGGCTCCCTGGCCTAACAAAACTCATAAGCCTACAACTTATACAAAACTTGGCTCACCAGCCTATAGAACATATTTACAATTCTTTGCATATAACATGATCTGTAATGGGGCTCGGCCTTGGGGACACTACATTATATACATAGGTACTCTGGCCTAAAATTAAACATTTATGCATAGGCATCCCGACCCAAAACATGTATAATGATCTTCAGAATTTATATTTCTGGCAGCAGTTCCAACCAACAATATATCCTTCCCTCTCAGCCCTGCACAACACAAAGAAATGAACCCCTTTCTCTTCCACGGAGTCCCTCGGGCTGTTCCACTTCTCTCCAGGGCTTCAGTGCACTCGGCCAGGAAGTTTTAGAGTTGTGGCTTACAGAACTCCAGCTACAACAAGTCCATGGGACTTTCTTCATTCTATGCCCTTATCATTCAGTTGCTCCATCATCACCTTATTTTCTCTCATAGTCTGGTACTTTTCTAGATCTTCATCATTCATCATTTTCCTACAACGTTTCAAATCAACAAGCATATCTATTCACAATTTGTGCATAAAATTTTCATTTTTTCTCATAATCTAAGAGTAAATTTTCATAATCCAGTACAATACTTATCTGTGCGGTTCACGGATATGCATCCATATGGATGTCTCGTTAACTTGTCTCATTGTTTTCCTTTGACATACCCATTGTGTGCATGACCCCAATCAAGAGCTATCAAAGTCTCCTCTTCCTTGTGGTCACTCACCTTCCAGGCCCAGGCTCATGCATCCCCTTCTCTACTATACAATCCCTCAGACAATCCATCTTTCCTGACCAAGGATTTCTTGCACAAGAAGATTTCTAGAGACTTTACCGAGTCTTACAGCTGAGGTGACTCTCTGGCGTGTTTTACCACAACACAACATATTCAAGGGCGATCATGGCTTACCATAGGGTCCTCATGTCCCAACAATATCCTTTTCCATGCTTTCTAGCTTCCATATCCAACATTTCATCTGTATTATACACATACAATCATCATGAGATATCATTATAACCATTTCCAATCATAAATGTCAAATTTGTTTTATACAGTGAAACAAAATTTTCCAAGCATGAGATTTCTGCTCATAATGGTTGGTTCTGCAGTTGTAGATGTTAGTCTTCCTTATGGGCTTACATCCCTGCCATATCCAAGATCATTCTACCTGTAATTTCTTCAATTTACATTCAGACAAAACAATTCATCAATAATTATCAAATCATAATTCCCAAAATAGTTTTATATAGGAAAAATAAAACTTCTAGAAATGAGCTTCTTCTCATAACAATTTAGCTCTTGCAGCAATAGGCATTGGTCTTATTTATGGGCTTACAACACTTCCATATCCAATACCCTTTCCTCCTACAATTTCCACATTCCTCAGCCAAACAAATTGTCAATATCGCATGTACAATACACACACACACACACACACACACACACACACACACATACTTACATGGAAATGATTCAAAAAAAAATCACAAAGTGCTCTCAGAATTGTTTACAACTACAATTCAATTACTTCTATTAATACAACTATAAATTGGAATGAAATCATCATTACATACACATGTATTATCAGTCACACAGACTTTTCATAATGCAATAGTTAATAAGACAAAAATCAATGTGTCAATACCCATGGCCACATCTACACAATGCATTCATGCATTGACTACATAATACCACATAACTATGTCATGCATTCCACGACGATGCATTGGAAGGTCTGGCCAATGACTCAATACATCATCCACACACTTCCTATTGCTTGCCTAACTATTTGGATACCTTCCTTTCCATCCCAAACACAACACCAAGAATATAATCCTTAAGTGAGCTTCAATGTTGGAAAAGAGGTTGTAGTCCAAACATCAGATATATAGTAGATACCATTGATCACTCATATAGTGCTATATCCCTTCCATATCCAACCATATTATGGTCTCACACATGACTATATGTATGGATATTCATTGTTATTTCAAGAGTATGTCTCCTGAATTGACCTGGTTATAATCCCATAACCACACATAACATAATATGCAACAAACATTTATCTAAATGTATTATATCATCAACAACATTTGCATAATCTAGGCCTTTGGCCATTATGTATCAATTTAAATATTGAAATTAGCTGAGGGAATTCGTACTTCAATCCCCTTCAACATGCATGCATCAACAGAAAATAAATTCATACCTTCCTGGTTGTTATCAACCTACTTGTTGCTATTTGACCAACTGATATTTGTAGAAGCTCACAAAATTCCTCCTTCCTCATTTTGATCACCATTCCTGCCACCCTCATGGGCCTTCACCTAGATGGAATTCACAAGCAACAACAACATCCACATATTTAACCCTGCTATATCATTTTTCCTGAATACATAGTCCATCATTAGTCATACTCAAACTTTTGGTTGTGGAGCCTGATTATCTTCTTGATTCAGAGGTCTTTTACTTTCAATCGTGTTTATAGCCCATGAAGTATTTACACCCCAAAAGTATGTACACTCTTCCATGTGGGGGAGTGCAGAGGGGGGGTAGCCCCTCTGCGGGGTCTGGGGGGGCTATCCCCTCGGCTGGGGGGTCTGGGGGCAAGTGGGCCCCCAACGGGGGTTCAGGGGTGAAGCCCCCGAAGGAAAAATTGCCTTGTAAATGTATATTGTAATTTCATTGTAAATATGGACCGTTCATTATAAGGTCGCAGATCTAACGATAGATATTGTGTTAGGGTTTTTTTCCCTAGAAGGAAACCCTCTTTTATGAGGGAAATGTATTGCGGCTATGGTTGATGGCGAATATTGTATTCTGAGATAGGAGAATGTGAGAGAAAGAAGAGGAAGTTACAACGGGTTTGTTGTAGGTTGTATCCCTTCATATGTTGGATAATAATAAAGGAAGGACCTAGAAATTTCTCTGGTGGACGTAGCCCACACTAGGTGAACCACATAAATGTGTGTCTCTATTGTATTGTGTATCTTCTATGTTTTGTTTCTGCATTTGTTTTATTTTATTGCTCCATGGTCCTATTTTTCTAACACAAACATTATTTCATAATAATAGACTATTATAAGTTCACCAACATGTTATATGCATATCCAAGCATGTACATATGCAAAATTACACATCCATATGCACCAAGAATTTACTGTCAGCATTCCTACTAATGCATATGCATTTTAACTTCATTGTATGCCTCATGCACTCCAATGCATTTATGTTTTAATTCACTTATTTATTTATCTATTTATGTTGTATTTGATTGTCCCTGAACTCCTTCAGATCCTTGTTGCCTTGTGTTCTCCCATTCTTCTCATCTGCACTGTGGTTCTCTGGGTCTGAATACTTTTCCATCCATGTTCCACTTGGCCATTCTTTCCCACTTAGTACCATTCCCCAATGGAAATCCATTTTCATTCAGTGCCACTTTTCAAGTGAGAGAATTCCAATTTATCTGCATTGGCATCCTGCTTCCACTGTGAACTATGATATCATAAGTGGATTTATTTCACTAAGTACTTTTATACAAGTACATAAGTCATATCTAACAAATCCTTCCCTGGAACTCCTATGCTTGACACATAGATATTATTCACACACCACCTCTTAAGCCCTTTGTTTTCTTCCACATCAAGCTTGCAACTGTCTACACATCTCTACCTTCAAGGATATGGAGCCTTAATTTTACTTTCTATGCCCATTAATGACATTATTCACCTGTTAGATTCATGTCCCATGTGTGGATTCTTTCTTTTGTAGTACCTGCAATTTATTCACATTCTGGAGTATCAACATAATAATTCTTCTATTATTCTCTTTTCGAGTTCTTTATCCACTTTCCATTACTTTATTTGTAGCTCTTTATTACCTCATCCAAATTCTGTAAGCAATGTCGTGCCTCCATGACCCTAACATCTGATCCTATTCTTGAATTGATCTGGTTATACCTCTAATCCTGACAAACCTGCAAGCAATCATCTTGTTAGAACTATACGTATCATACACAAATTATCAATTAAATTTACAGGTACCTTTTTTGTTTAATTCATGAAGAAAAAATATATAAATCTTAATATTATAAAATATCTCTGTTATTTTCATCTAAATCCTCTGAATAATCTTTTGAATGAATTTACTCTTTCCCCAATCGGATATCATAGCTAGAAGTTAGGGCTCCATGAAAAACCACTTCTATCCCCCTTAGCTGATATAGAAAATTGAGAACTGCAGAGGTGCTTCCTTCAAACCAAGTTCCATGTGACCTCACCTAGAAAATGTGGGATTAATCACCCTTTAGCGCCCCTCTCTGTGTTTTTCTACATAGGAGCTTTCCTGAACACCAATTCCGATGGATGTTTTACTTCCAGGCCCTTTTTACCCTAGCATGAGACCGGTGCCAGGACCAAGTCCTCTGGAATTTCACCTTTGGATGTTTTCCCCTATCAACTTATGTTTTCCCCCAAAGTTTCACTTCGCCAAAGCATTTAATAACTCCACTATAGAAACTGGATGGTCGATATTTAATCTCCCACCGAATGGACAGTCCTGCCCTCATCTAGAGGCTTCAACGAGATCAATGGATATGACTTAATCATCCATTGAGATGGATGACGCTCAACCAATTCATAAATTCAACACTCTGGGATATTTACATTCCCGAGTCTTCCACTTCCCTGGAGTGGCAATCCTATGAAGTACTTACCTATGCTCCCTTTGCTGGATCCAATGGTCACAAGAACTCCTGGAGGGTCTTATATCAACGGACTGCGTGAATTCGCTACTTCGGGACTCTAGGAAATTTCAAATCTTGAGTCACTCAACTCCCAGAGTGATATCTACCGAAGTGCTTATGCCATCCTTCCATTTCTTGATCTAACGGTTGATAAATTTCTCGAAGGGATCTTAGATCGATGGCCTACATGCCTTCGCGACTTCGGGCTTCGACTGTTTTCACTGGTAGAAACTTGGAAACCCATGCAGTACCAAGTCTCTAGACTACGAGATCTATTACCATGTGTCTTCTAGAATCAACGGTTTATATGCACTCCATCCTTTGGGATTTCTTGACCCAACGCAAACTATCACATATTTTTCCTTAGGAGTGCCTAGTCTCCGTACTGCACAATTTGTCGCCATGTGGCGAAATACTAGAAGCAGACATGTGGCCCAATCAGGTGGGTGACACATGTCACATTCTAACTGACATTTCAATCTTCCACATATTCAAAACTCCCTGACACATGGAACAAATCCCATGTGTCCACGTCATCCCAAGCGATGTTCATGAGCCACATCACTTCAAAATTTCAGGCTTCGAAAGATTTTACACTTGGATTCCGAACTTCTTAACCTTCTGAGGTCCACATCACCTCCAAGTGATGTCATCATGCCCCACCACTTTGGCTCTTCGGGCTTCAGGAGTTTCCACACTAGCCCACTCCAATTCTCCCGAGCTCCGAATTCTCAAACTGACCAATCTGTCGACACATGTCCCTTGCTTGAAGATCAATGACCACGGGTGATTGGAGAGACTCAACTTGCTCACTCTTTAATTTCCTTGCGAATATTCACAAAGCAAATATGCTCGTCCATAATGGGATCGATATCCAACGTTGATTGGTTGATCTAGAAATATCAACGATCCTAAGTGATTGCGGGCTCACAACTTGCAAAAACTTTAATTTTCTTCCTAATCCCCGCAATGCCTCCCCACCATCAATTTCTCTCCAATGATATCTGATGGTTGTGAATTAACCTCTACTTCTCCTTCATCAGATGGCCCTTATTCACCTACCCTCTGATCCAACAATCCCATATCTCTCTTGATCCCACAGTGGCAATTGCTCCTGAATTTGAAAGGGATGGTCACAATCCTTCAATCCCTTACAAAAGATCTCTAACGTTATAGTTCCTATGTGAAATCTGCAATTCCATTCCTCTCGAGTTTTTCGACTTCAAGGTCAGAATTTGATCTCAACCACAAGAATCTGACCAACAGACCTGACCAATATTGGCCCAATGTTTCAACCAGAAGCTCTGATACCAAACTGTAACATACCCAACCACCCACATGTTGGGCTATGCCACTATATCCAGCTGCAACACACCCAACCACCCACAAGCAAGGTATGTTGCAGTCCAAGGACTCAGTTCTCTGATCTTATCTAAAAAAGAAAGGACTTCTCAGCAATTTTATAAGTATGCACACGACATGCATAAGAAAATTTCTAGGCTACATCATAAATAAGTAAGCAACGTGCCATGCAAAACAAATAGCCAACATACAGACACATTAAAAATACATATATAAGAGATAATTAAATACACAATGGAAATAAACATTACACAGAAAACACAGAGAGCACTTATATTTTCAAGTAAATGTGCACCAACTAGCTCCAGACTAAGGATGTTCCTCCCAACCATATACATTGTTCTTTTACTCTCAACAACATGTCACCCTTGAGCCAGGGCTATGAATCCACAAGGATGGGTCCTAGGCCAAATCTAAAACACACAACAGTTGGCTAACTAGCTCTCAGGTTTCCCAACCACACAACAAAACCCAAATTTCCAGCTCTCTTTCCTTCTCAGCCTGCACCACCTCAAGAAATGAACACCTTTCTCTACCATGCAGTCCCTGAGGTTGTTCCATTTCTCTCCAGGGATCTAGTGCTACTGGTCAGGAAATATCCCTACTGGAAACTCCAAGGACTCTCACCTGTGGAAATTTCCATCTAAACTATCATCAATCTCATAACTAACATGTCTCTCATCACTCAATATATCACAAGCCTTTCATCACTCACAACAATCCAAGTACACCAGCTCTCTTCTACCCAGGTTGCACAACCCCAAGAAAATGGACCCCCTTCTCTACCACAGAGTCCCTTAGGCTTCCAATATCCTTCCAAGGATCCAATGCTTCTGGTTAAGAATCTCCCTGCTGGGACTCTCACGATTTGCAGTTGTGGACAATTCTATCTAAACTGCAATCAAGATTATGCACATAGGCATCCATTCCCTCCTAGAATTATCAATTATTATTACAGCCATTCATCTATGGATATCCTATTCCCTCCATTTGTTTCCATGCTCAACCCAAAAGAAAATGAAATAGAAACAGTGATTGAAGAGGAAATAAGAAAAAGGGAGCAAAACGAAACAAGGGAAGAAGATGAAGAAGAAGAAGACCCAAAACAACTCCCAAGGTATGTTTAAATAACATGAAGACAAGATCCACATGGCCTCCCTCCAAAGAAGTTCATGTAACCCCTTTTCTCCATAAAAAAAATTATAGGTAAAATAAAATAATAATAAAAAGACTTAGCCCCTCAATCCCCCTCTCTCGTGGAATCATAGCCCCCTATCTCTGTTGTCCTTGTCGGTCTTCCAGCCAATGGTGTATTTTATTAATGTATATCAAGTATAACATTTCCTAGGCACTCTAGCCCCTTTTAAACTTTACCGGCTCACCAGCCTAAGTTATATTTACATAATACACTATAGTTCATAAGGGTTAGAACCAGGATGTTACAAGGGTTTATTATGGTCCACACATAACTAACCTCCCATCATAACAATTCATGCACATTGATGGGGGATGGAAACAATTAAAATTGTTTATTTTAAGGTGTAGAACAAATTTTGGGGGTATTATATCTAGTATATGTGTGCACTTTTGGGGGATAATATTTGTGCTAGCCAATTTAGTTCAAATCCAGGGTTTGAATAGGTTTTTTCTGACAAGTTTGACGCCATATGACAATGGAAAGGGGCTAGAAATGAGGGTTATGCATGTCAATAGTGATGTATTTCTATATGACTACTGAAAATATAACAAGTGAGTAGTTTTAGTGTGCTAACATGAAATTTTATGTACCAAATATTTAAAATAACATAATAAACTAGAGTACACATAATGTACACCAAATTTGAGCATGGATCACAACTCCAAAATAGATTATAGAGATGATTCCCACCTAGTAGAGATGAAATCATCACATGTCCCCCTCAATAATGAATGTGTGTGTTTATTCACACTCATTGCACATGTGGTCCCTTTATTACATTGATCCATATTACATCTACAATTACCCCATTACATATATATTAAACCCAAATATGCCCCTTTCAAGGTCATATCATGGAGTGTGTCAAGAAATTAGAGTAGAAGAACCGTAAGTGTTGATGGGTCCAAATTTCATGTCAAGAAGTTAAGGGAGAACACCCGATGGTAAGCCCCAATCAAACCTACTCTTGTTCGGGGTAGAATTTCCGACCAGTATGTGGGCCTGGTTACCACTAAGAATTAAATTAAAAAGAGGGGAAGACAACAAATTCCCCCCAAAAAAATTACTATCAATTCTAAATCTATCCCGAAACAAAATAAAAATAACTAATCTATCTACTTTTAAACTATCTTGCGCAGGATCAAATATACATAATGAACACATCATAAAACAATGTCATTAATTGTAGAAATAGTTCATGTTAATCAATAAAATGTTAAAACAATAAAGTTGCAGATTAAATCACAAATAGTTGCAAACTGAACCGGTAACATTACCATTGTAGTCATTAGTAACCATAAATGTCATACAACTTAAACAACACACACATAAATAGTTCATATGAGATGTTATCAAAGAAAACGTAAAATCCAATTACACAAGTAGAATAGTCCCATATGACAGTGAACACCATTCATGGTGTTGGTCCTAAAGTCTACACTTGACTGCTAAATGGAAAATCTAGGCCACCTCAAGTTTTGGGATGATTATTCTTTTGATAATTTTATTTTTTGGGTCAGTTAGAGGGTTTGTTTCACTAAGACAAGAGCATGGTTGCGTTGGAAAAATGATATGGATGAGGGTACTCCTTGTCTAGTGTCACACTAATGACATACAAGTGAAATAATATAAAACAAAGGGAAACAACAAATTACTCAATGAATAATCCATTGCAATAAGTTCAATACTTAAAATATCATTTCAAGACATTAAACATGTATCAAAAATACAATTTCTCCCACAGGTTGCAATAAAAACAAATCTTCACTAAGAATTAGTTGTTTTCAAAGGTTGCATATCAATGAATACAAGTTATACAATAGCTGAAGGAAATGAAATGTACTTTGCACAAATAAAAAACTGCATTCAAGATAAGATAAAAATACATGAAGATTTGAACAAAACACTTTCATCAAGAGTATATTCACCAGGGAGAGAGATTTAATCCATGCATAGAACATGTCCAACCATTCTGATGTATTGCTATCCTTTCCTAAAAATTGAACCCTTAAAACATACAGAAACTGCATATTTATCAGAGTTGCAAAGGCTCTCGTCCATTTGGTACCGAGACTTAACTCTACATTAACAATTGTAGAATGACTAATTAAATTGACTAAAACACTGCTAGAGTAAAACAATGTATACTCCACACTTGACTTAATAAAAAAGAGTGGTTCTTATCACACATAGAATACCGCTTATTATGCTTTAAACTAAACATAATCTTGAACTGAATAATTGAAAACTGACACTAGTGATAAAACTAGACTACTGTGAGCGTTGGAATGAACTAATACTGTGGTTGAAACTGATTCAGAGTGACAGAGCTGAGTTATGCATTGATCATGGCATGAATGTGCACTGTTGGAAGCCATTGAAGACAATTGGATGTGCAACGTGAAAATCTCTCGAAGTGACGTGGTGACCTGACGTCATATAAGAACGTGATTGCAGAAGTTGTCAAGGGTGTTTTGGATCCACACCACTATGATTCCTACAATCCACCAACAACTCCCATGTACCTCACAAGATATACCATGGTTTCAATTGTGGGACCGCTCTCGAAGATTGACGTTCGAGCATTTTCCATCCCAGCAATGAAGTGTGGCCATCGATCGTTTTTGCAATCTGTGATCTGGGTGACCCTGCTACTTTAGCGCCCCTACTAAAGTTCTATTTGTCTGCCATAATAGAAATTTCTCTATATGATTTAGCGATGGTGCAAATTTATTATAGCTCGGGATATTTTGAACGCGGAGCATGAATATCTCTCGAAGTGACTTTTTCCCGAAGTGACATGGAAGTCTCTCGTCACTTCAGCACTTCAGAGTTCGAGAGATTTTGGGTGAAAAGTTTGTATAAATCCCAAAGTAGTACGAGCCCGGAATGACGTGGAGGCCTGAAATGAATGCCATGTGTCTATATGTATGAGTACCATTTGTCTGAGGCGAATGTGTGCCATGCATCTCTGACACTTTGGGCTTCGAGAGTTTATGAATGTTATGTTTGGAAATCCCCCAAAGGACGATGTCCCAAATATGACGTGGAATCCTGATGTTTGATCATTAACATGTTGTGGAAAGAAGGGTGACACGTGTCACTCTCAATAGCATGGATGAAAGACCAAAGTATATCTGAAATGAGTGCCATGTGTCTCAACAGATGAGCACCACATGTCAGCACCAGATGAATGCCACATGTCTTCAACTCTTCTAGGTTCAAGAGATTCTGAGTGAAAAGTATGAACATCTACAGAATTGTTGAACTCCCAGAGTGACGTGGTGATATGGAAAAGTGTGGATGATGAAATCAAAGGGCCTGACATGAGCGCCATGCATATTTGACGGATGAGCATCGTGCATATGAAATTATGAGTACCAAGTGCTAAGTTGAAAAACATCCATGGAAAGGTAGGGCCCGAAGTGACGTGGTAGATTGACATCACTTCGGGACTTCAGCTCTTCGCGAATTCATGATGTAAATCATGGAAATATCTCGAAGTAGTATGGGCCCAATTGATGTGGCACTCTCTCATCACTTCGGGACTTCAGGCTTTTGGAGCTCAGAATGTAAAGCATGGAAAACTCCCAAAGTGACTTTCTCCTAGTTGACATGGCAGTCTGTCATCACTTTGGGACTTCGGCTCTTCAAGACATATGTCTGGTCATTAATCCTTGCGCAACTTTGAAGCTCTGAATGCATGAGAGTCATTGATATGAACTATTCATGGGATATCCACCGTTGAAAATTGAACATGTCTATTTGCTTGCATTTTAAGCACGAAATGGACTTCTCGGAATGTTGCATTTTTGCTCATGGTTGCTTACTGTGCTTACAAAGGAATTGGCGGACTGTTGGTAACCACCAATTCTGTTGATTTATATCATAATTAAAATTCATCACAAAGGGATAAAATATTTTTGTAGTTGCCTCCTCCTTACATTTACAAACGTTTCTATCTTTTGGTTTCGAGGAGATTCATTGGGCTAGCTTATTATATGAGTATTTTGTTTGTTTTGTTTAATTTCATGTCTGCAAGCATGAAATCGAAACAAAATTTTGGCTTGAGTAATCATTTTGCAGCTTGTGGTTTCTTCGTTTCTTTTTCTAAAGAGATTATACCTCAAGGGGACCTATATGTTTATAAGTCTTAAGGTTTGTAAGCTTATTAATTAATCCACTTCCACAATTTTATTCACTATGGAAAATATGACTTGATCATATCTATGGTTGATTATATGATTTTAATATTTGATATGCCTATTGGCGTAGAACCTTGGATTAACATTTGAAATGTGCTCCTTTCTCTTACCAATCATATCCATTTCATATCACCCTGATACAATACTGATGTACTCACAATTACACATCATTTTGTTGTCCTGTGCGTTTAATGACTCTCATTCATTATTCGAATAGGAAGTTGATAATGGTTTGGGTTTAATGTTCATTGTGCATAGTGGTTCACAATCCTATGCATCCTCTGGTTCTTTGTCATTCAAAGGTCAAACTACCAAGCATGATAGCCTCCCAAGTCTGTAGGTATCGGACCTCTTCTGATTTTACAGACCTCTCCCTATTATTTGTCTATTTGAAAACGAATCCTCCCTCTCGTTACCTTTAATGTGTATGTGTGATAACACCCATGGCTCCCATAGTCAGAATTTAACCTAATGGCTCTCAAGCCCTTCTCACCCATGGCGATGCCATATGCGATTTACAGGCCCATGGATGGGACATTTTCATCCGAAAGTTCGAGGGTTATAACCTGGCAGTCACGCAATATTTTTCTCAATCGTTTGATGGCTTTAGAGCCAAAATTGGGGATCTGCAACTCGAAGTAACAGAGGATGCTATAGCACGAGATATAGGACTTTCGCAGGAGGGAAAAAATGGTTAAAAAATGCCAAGTTAAAAGGTGTACCTTGGAGTCTGTTCATGGTATCTAAGAAAGTGACATGCTTCCCTAAAGGTACACCTATTACTCTCTTAAAACCCAGATAGCATGACCTGCTTCTAATTCTTAAACAGTTTATAACTTGTGAGGGTATGTATGGCTTAGTGTTTTTATATCACATCCGCTTGTTAATGATTTTCCTAGCGTTTAATCTAAATATTCCTTTCTATCTGTTGATGAGACTGCATAAAATTTCTAAGAGTTATCATAAACAAATTTTAAACCCTCTATCTATCCTCTTCCCCCATGGGCTTATTCGAATTCTATTGCTATTGAATTTAGCTCAGATTGGGGATACTTGGGAAGATTTCCTATGAAGGAATAACTTCACCCTACCCGAGAACACAATTGAACCGCCTCTACATTTAAATACGAACCCCTAGTCCCTGTAACCCTACCACCTAAATTCGATATGTTGATCCACTTGGAGACCATGCATCCACTGAACCAAATGCCATTGTTATGCAAAACCCTTTGGGTGAAAAATCGAGATATAATTTTGTGCCCATAAAGTATTTAGATGAGGTAATAAATGTATTAAAGGAGAAGGTTTCTCTTGCTCCTACTATTGAATCGAATCAAGGTTTTATTTACAAATTAGCTGGTAAGAACATTCGCAAAAAGAAGAAACAGGGTAACTCAGATTTGAGTTTTGTAAACAAGAAACCAGGTAGGTTAATTTCCAGGAGTCTGAGAAATATACAACAAGATCATCTGATCTCGATCTCAGTGATCGAGGTTGATGATCACTTGACTGATGATGAGATCAATGAATTCCTTGCCTGAGAAGATGTGGATAATCAATGTCTCGGAAATTAAACCAATAGTGAAGCTATACAATACGATTTTGTTTATAAACTACCTCCATTTCTAAAAAATCAAGAAGTATTCGCTGCTATAGGCCATGATTTGAAACAAGACACAGGAAAGACCGAAGCACCTATTATTGAGTACACTCAACCTCTGCCTACTATAACACCTGTACACTGTGAGAATTGTCTTGACTAGGTAGAACGATACTACAGAGACATACCATATTTATAGGCACAGTTAAAACATTTGGCAGCTCGAAATTCCTTGCTTGAAAGAGAAAATCAAGAATTAAAGGCATGTGTTTATTCCAATGCAAATCGGGCAAGTAAAAGGCCTAAATGAATCGGTAGTGTGATTATCAAGAACGCAACAAATTTCAATGATGTCATCAACTCATAATTATCAAACCCTTCAATGTCTAATCTCTAAAACGGTAAACTGGTTTTGATTTTCTTTGATTTGATTCAGTTGTAAAATTCAAATAGTTAGATTTGTTTTTATTTCATTTGTTAATGTAAGACTAGCTACAAAATCTCATGATTTTGTAGCCATTCTATTTCTAAATATTATTTTGTATTGTTTTCTAAAATTCAATTTTGTTTTGTCATTTTCAGGAGAATATCAGTTATGATGTTATTCACAAGGAGAAGTAATCATGGATCATGCGCTTCATAGTTTAGTAATTTCTTTTTTGTTGATAAAACTATGTCATCTATGTATTTAATTTGGATAAACAAACTCCTATAGGAGTGTTTCTTTGTTGTACTATTTTTGTAAAGCAATCTATTTTTTTGGATTACCCTCTATCTTGCATGATAAGAGGTTGTTAATCTAAGACAAGTTTAAATAGTGATTGTTGTTTAGTGGTAAGACAACTTTTGATGGAATACAATATGGACATGTGATTTTGGGAATGGATATGGGAAAGAAATTCACCATTGGATTTAGACCTGTATGATGCGTATTCCATTGTGTTCTTCTATTTCCTTTGTATTATGAGATATTATTATGATTGATTTAGCTTTATCCTTTTCATCATATGGTGTCTCATATTGTTAAAAATTTAGATGTTGTCCATAATTTGTCATTTCATTTTGTATATGTGATAAATCTATCATTTGATTATTATTGAATTTATTCATAATGTTAAATGACGAAGAATATCAATACTTAGAATTGAGTTTTCTCTCGTTCTTAAATATTGATCATCTTGAGATCTCATGATTATTTTTAATCAGTTATTTTCCTGTTGTTATTAATTTACTCCAAATAGAATACACTTATTTGAATTTATTCTGGAAGTACTAGTATTATTCTGTCATAGGTTTCCCTTAATTGTAGGATAAGAAGGAGCTCAAACGACACAGAAAGATAAACTCAGTTTTATTGATTAGCTACAGGTTAGTGTGTGTGTTACTCTGTTAAACTATTTATTAGTGAAACAAGGATTGCATTAATTATCTTTGGTTGTTTCTGTGTCTTTGTTTCAATTGTTTGTACTTAGTATTTATATGTTTAAAATCTTTAAACATTGAAAAAACAAAAATATGTATGTAATTTTCGTATCTTAGTTAGAAACACTATTATGAACATTCATTTCACAAGATTTCAAGTAAACCTTGCAAGATGTATATAGATTGTTTATAATAATTTGTATGTATTCATGTTTCTATTTGAACACTAGTAATTAGTATACAGATTGTTAGAATCATAGATTTAGATTAGTCTATTTCTTTTATTATTTGTAGGACCTTAGTTGGCTAACAGAGCCATTAAACCCGTCGGGTCATTTCATTCAAAACGTCTTGGGTTAATTAGACAACCTCGATCCGGATTTGACCTTCCAGTTGATGGTGTGTCATTTACGCCTGTCAACAAATGGCACTAGAAGGAGGGCCTGAAATTAATTGTAATGCATAGTCGCTCAGAAAATAACGTTACACTTGACCCAATAACTACCTCAAACGATACCCTTGTTATTCCCGTCGAAACAGTGACACCAATTCCTGAAAGGATTGACGTTCAAGAAATTGTCCGCCAGTCACTCATGAGAGCTCAAAGTGCCTTATCCTGTATTAGACAACCTGGTAGACAAATCAATCAACCCCTTCATTTCACATTTCTTCAAGAACTTGCATATTACACGAAGGCCCTACATAACAACATAGCCATATGGGTTAAAAGGTTCAAAAAGAATACATTGTTAGAAACCTTTGAGGAGGCAAGTCATATTGAGAAAGAAATATTGAGCTTGAAAGATAATCTAAGTAATGAGGATGAAACGGTTTCAGCTTCTAAAAAGAAAATTGAAATTCTCACTAGGCCTCCTCAACCTAAAAATCAACAAGAAACAATAGACTTGGAGAGCTTACAAAATGATTTCCAGAAACTGTCCAATCAGGTCATTGACTTGAAAATATCCACCGAGGAGGAATCTACAAGTAAAGGAAGCTTCAAACCTCCTTTCAGTAAACCTTTCCCTCCAAACCGTCCAAACCCGACCACCTAAGGTCTAAATTTTGAAAGTTTACAGTATGCTTTGAAAACGATATTGGAAGTACAGGACAATTTTGTTTCTGTTCCTCCTAAAAATTATGATGATACAGTTGAGGAAGAGGTACCAGAAGAGGAAGACTCATCTCCTCCCGTTTTCGGGCATTTGTCGGACAATATTTTTCAAGCAAATTTTGAAACTGTTCACCCCTACAACATTAGAAGTAAAACGCAAAACAAGTCTCCACCCGAAACAAGTAAAAATGTGGCTCCCAAACAACCAAAGAAAACTGAAACAAGAAAAATTATAGCTGCCCCAGTTCTAGAGTATGATTTAATTGAAGATCTGAAAAAATTAAGGGCAAATATTTAGGTTTTTGAATTGCTGAAATTTCCTCTTATTTTGCAGAAAATGCTTCAAAGCATTGTTGAAAACAGTAAAAAGAATGGTGTTAGCAACAAAAAATCAGCAGAAATTGACTTAAACACAACTAAAAATGCCCCAAGTAAAAAGACATCTAAAAATCAAGACAAAGGGACTTATCATAAAAAACTATAGGAAACTTAGATAAAACTGTTTAAGGGACAACAATAAAAAATCAGCAAAATTTTGTTGTTTCCGCACGAAAAAATGTCCCCCCATTTTTATTGACGTTTGAAATTCTTAATAGGAATGTACATAATTGTATGGTTGACTCTAGTGCATCATCAAACTTTATGCCTCTGTCTATATGCCAGAAAATTAATGCAGAAGTAAAACCTTATGATTTAAAACTCATTCAGCTAGATCGAACGAATGTCAAAGTCATTGGTGAACTAAAAAATGTGTTGATTATATTATCATCCAATCCCAAAGTTCATCAAGTAATCAATACTATTTTTGTTGACAACCCTGAAGTTTATGGTTTGTTTTTAAGCAGAGATTGGTCAGAAAAACTACATGGTTATTTTTCCATAAACTGGTTTCATTTGTGGCTGCTTGAAAATGGACAACCCAACAAAATCAGAATAAATAGAGAACGTTACCTTAAGCATACTATGACAGATCTGAACGATCCAAATGAGCCTTTCATTACCACTGTAAATTCAATTGAAACGCAAGGAATGAATACCTTTTTTGGTAACTTCATGACTGGAATTTCCTCTATCACTGATCCAAAACAACAATCTGAAGTAACAACCTATACTCAGGCAACAACTCTTCCAAATACACCAAATATTGCTATCAATGCACAAATTTGGTCTGTATATTTTGATGGATCCAAATCCCAAGAAGGGGCAGGTGTTGTTTGTGTGATCATCAAACCTACATTTAATAAAACATTTACTGCTTTTCGATTAGAGTATGAATGTAATAAAAACACAACAAAGTATGAAGCACTTATGCAGGGACTTAGGAAAGCACTGGACATGGACATGCAAAATTTGGTAGTATTTGGTGATTCAGAAATAGTTGTCAAACATGTATGAAATATGATACATTATTTGTCACCGCATCTGAAGAATTACCAAATCGAGGTATGGGGTTTAATGCACAAATTTCTAGCATTTAATATAAATTACATTCCTAGGATGAGTAATTCAGAAGATGATTTACTAGCCAATGTTGCTTCTAAATTGTTGTCCGCTGAGGGTCTTTCTCCTAATGCATTTTCGGTCGAATTGTTATTCAGGCCATCGATTCCGAACAACATCACAAATTGGAGAGTATTTGATGATAATCAACAGATCATCAAATTTTTTCATATGGAAGACACCTTCCAAGATGCAGTTATTGATGAAGGCACTCACAACGAGAATCTCCGATATTTCACGGTAATATCCGATCCTCGATCTCCAGAATTGTCATCCGAGCTGGTAAATTCTATCCCCAAATATGTTGTGATATTAGAGAGGTTTTATGACCTACATGAAAATTTTAGAGGGGTAGTCAATTCCAAAACTAATAGTTCCTCTTTGTTCTACGAAATCGTAAATTTAGGAACACGAGATAATACTCAAAATATTAATCTGGGAAATGGATGTTTTGAACATGAAAGATCCAATTTTATAAAATTATGTAAAGAATTTAAAGATGTATTTTCTTGGATGCACAACGACCTAAAAAATTTTGACCCAAACATCATACAACATGTAATCCATATGAAACCCCAGACTCAGTCATTCCAACAAAAATTGAGGAAAATGCATCCTAAATTGGAACCCACCATTAAAAAGGAACTGAATAAATTACTAACTGCAAAGATAATTTTTCCAGTTAGGAATACTCAATGGGTGTCTAAATTAGTCCCTGCAAGGAAGAAAAGTGGCAAAATTCGACTTTGTATTGATTTTCGAAATTTAAATTGAGCATATGATAAAGACAACTACCATGTTCCACCAATGTAACAAATCATACAACAAGTATCTAGTTCCAAAAAACTATGTTTATTAGATGTTGTTATAACCCTAATTTATACCAGACATACTTACCTGGCATCAGGTCATCTCAGACTCCTTCTTTTCCAAAACACTATTGAACAACTCTTCTTGAAAACCCCCTTTATAAAGGCCCGTGCGCTCTACTCCATTACTTCATGCATGTACACGCTAGCTGCCCCAATACAGCCCACGTGCAACTACAAAAGCACAAAAAAAGGAAAGTTGTTGACAGAACACACAACTTTGGGAAAGTTAACTAAACCTTTCGGCCATGCATGGCCGATCATTCGACCAAATACCTATCTCCTTCTAGCCTATAAAAGAAGGGGTAAGGGTCCCATTTGAAAGGGAGGAAAATCGTAGTAAAGAGACTAGACCCAATTGAGCATTCCCCTTGTCCCAACCTTTAGCCATCCTTGTGCAAAAAGAAGTATAGAGAAAAGTAGTTGGAGGATAGTTGAAGAGGAGCCCATGACCAGTTTTGAAGAGTAGTGTCGACCACATATTGTAAGTTTACTCTTGTGAATATTAATACAAAAAGGAATATTTTTCCTGTCCCTCCATATCATGTGTTCGAGTTGAATGTTTATCTTATGATATTGTCACAACTAACCCAACAATTAGTATATTAAATGCATGTCCACAGCTTGTTGTTTGTTCATGTGTGAATGCAGGTCAGCTTTGGGATGAGGCTTTCAATCAAAGAGCGAGTGAAAGCAAAGGGATCTACATCAAACGAAGGACTTAAGGTAGAGTTACCAAATCTCATTTACACCTTTGTATTGCATGAATGTGGGGTTTTTTGTTGGGAGAATAGGAAAGAGTAGAGGCCTTTGAAATGGTCATTTTCTGCATGCATGATTAGAGCCCTTAAATTCTAAGTCCGTAGGAGGGATTCCCACCCACAACAGAATTGGCAACCATACTAGGGATCTCTAGGGTTTTCTGGGAGTCTTTTTGGGTATTTTTAAAAATTTGGTTTCATTCCTTATTTTTAAAGTTTTTTCAAAAGTCTGAGCTAACAGAGATCCTGGTCTTCCATACCAGTTATCTCTGTTTCTTTGCTTAGCTGCATTGTTTTCTTTTTACAAGACCTACAGAGGTACACACGGACTATATAAGGCCTACATGCATGTACCCGCACCCTACCTTCACAAAGCCCGCGTGTACACGCTAGCTAATGAAGTTTCAGTCACGTGTATGATTTCAGAAGATTTCTTTTACGGAGGAAGTCATCCTCTCCCCTGTCAGAAGTGATCCTTCTCAGGGGTTTTCTGGAACTCATTCTGGGCTCTGTGTTTTCATTTTTATACCTTAGGTTCCACCTCAGATTGGTTTTGTTCTATGAAATTTTCCTTGAATTGTTTTCTTTTTTCTGATAAAGTAAGTTTCTGAGTCTTCAAGAGATTCTAGATCTCAATACTAGTAATCTCTGCTAGTGCTTGATTTCTTGTCTTTCCATTTTTGAAGAGTTTCATAAGTACACGCGGCATGCATAAGGTCTGCACGCGTGTACACGCTCCATGAATTTACACAGCTCGCGTGCACACGTTGGTTGTTGAACTGTCAACAATGTGCCTGTGGAGAATTTTTTTTGTTTAAGGACAGGCATTCATCCTATTCTTTGACAAGAGTTTATACCTCTCAGGTTTTTTGGTCTCTGTCATAACGATCAGTAACTTAGGTTTGATCACAACAATAAATTTCTTTTTCATTAAGAAGTTTTCCTCAAAATTTTCCTTTTATAGGGTTTTTAGACAAGTGTGGGAGTCCATTTTAATCTACTTGTGTGTTATTTTTAAAGTGACTCTTTGCGATCTGCACTTAGGCTAGAAGTTTTCTTGGTCTTTACTTATCGATATTTTTCCTTTTTGCTTTGTGAGCATTCAAATATAAAAAAAAAACTTGTATTTCTTTGTTTGGTTAAGTAGTTATTGGTTTTCATTAATAATGAGGAATTATTTTTTGCTTTCATAAGTTCTTGGTTGTTTACTTAGGACAATAAGTAGCTCATAGTCTAGTGAAATCCTATTTTGATTTTTTTGTTCAAAGATCCTGGGAAAAAAATTTAGTTTGAAAAGTTGATTAAGAATTGTGTCAAGAAGAAGTTATTTTGTTTCCATCTTTCTGTTTATTTTTCTTTCGTCTCTAAAACATCATTAGTTGCACTTTCATAACTTTTGACTTAGACAAGCCATAAAAAATTAATGATTAATTAAAATCAACTAGACTTTATGTTTGTAGGGTCCATCAATTAGTCTAGGCTAGAGGCTTGATTTAGGTTGGAGAGGAAACTCTTCAAGGTTGCAAAACATACATAAGAGTCTGTGCTAGGGAGTGTTAAAAGTCCAGTATCGTGAAAGTTATCTGGGATCCCCCTCTAACACAGGGGCTAAACATGAGGTCGCATGCGGAAAGGTAGTGGAGATAACCCCTCCAAAGCCAGACCAATCATAGTGGAGAACACATATAGAGGTCTTGTATTGGGATTCCGTTGATTGCATTTTCCACAGATCTTCATGGGTCTCAAATCCGTTCGGGGTCCTCAGTTGTCTTCTGAACCACTTGCTTTTGATACCCTTAATAGGTTTCGGGCTCGACACCCTGCTCATTGTGGTCTACCCGACTGTCGATTGTACCCGCCTGGTGATTTTTCGCACGCTAGCAACCTAGTTGCCTATATTTTTTAGAGACATACACATGTGACTTCGGGGGTATACCATGGTACCTAGGAAAGACATCGGGCCATGCTTTGCAAAGTATACCCAGAGGGTGATTCTGCGTTCGAGTTGCACTTGCACCAGTAAGTTTCTCTAGTGTTGGTTGTTGTAACTGTTCTTCCAACTAGTTTAGTGTTTGCTTGTTCTATCTTGTAGGGTGTTTTTTCTAGTGTATGTGGTTTTTGAATGAAAAGAAATCCCTAGTGTGTCTTTGATATTCTCACATAGTGGAGGATCATGAGCTCCGCGGGTCATGAAGGCTTCTTGGCCTGCCACCGGTTACACTAGAGCCACCCCCACCACCACTAAGGCAAAAGATTGACCAACAAGGGTCTTTTGAAGAAACCAGGTCACAGGAAACTGTGCCCGACCAACATCCATAGGAACCAACTATTTCATACCTTGGAGCATAATCTCTCGGTCCACCTGAAACTCCAACCACTAATATTTCGGCACCCATCATCGTACATATTTATCCTTACAAACGCCAGATAGTGTCACACGCAGCAATGGAAAAAAATGTTGCCACTTCTTTTGGGAATTCTTTTATTCCCACTATGGTTGTCACCACAGGGGGTGTTCTACCTCCTAAACCACAGTCACTGGTATGAGCCACCATGGTCTCAATTGCCTCTACCTCGAGCAGTGGTCTGATCCCGTCTTTGGTGGTGACCACTGCTCCTTTCACACAGAGTGTGACAGGCCCTCTGTTCTCATATGAGATACCTAGATCAGGTACAAGCCTTGTACTATCCTACTCCACTTTACAGACTTTAGGTCTAGGGGCAGGGAGCTCTAACGCTCTTCTATAAGGGCCAATGGGGGGAAATTCAACTCCCTTTAATGCTTTCCCTTATAGGGGAGGTCATATACCTCCTTCGTCCCCTTCACTCACCAGTACCTGCCAGCAATCCGTCGGGCCAAACACATACCATAGTTCACTTGGAGTAGGGATTCAAGGACCAACTTCTCATAATATGTCGGTAGGGTCGACATTGGTTTCTTTGTTCGATGCATTTGGTAACAACGCTTTCTCATCAGCTGCTTTCCTGACTGGGAGAAACCCTAGTTATGGCCAACCTAATCGTATGCAGGGTACTATTCCTACACAGGGGGAAAACCCAGGAACTTCTTCTGCATCAGGACCTTGGAATTCTTGGCAAGGATCAATTCCCTCGTCAGGAAGGTCAATATGGGGCAATTCTTTTCATAACCAATGGAACCCCGGGCAAGGTGCAATACCTATTCCAATGGGATCGACATGGGGCAACCCTTCCCAAAGTCCTTCGAATGTAATGTATGCCCAACCATCTACGTCCTATTTCGGGAATCAACCAATAATGTCTCCTCAAACGCAAAATCCGTATGCTGGTCATGGCCATGGTTTTTACCAGAACCCCAGCCAACAACCCAACTTTTCCTGGAAACCTGGTTCCAGTCAAACTCCAGGCCCCTTTTTCCATGGTTATCATCAACAACAAGCAAAACTACCTTTCTTGGCAACCTTACATTTTCCAAACTTGACAAGGTTGTTGAATGACCCCATCTGTCACGATCCACATTGGCCCCCTATGTCGACGAAATTGCCTTCAGACATACCAAAGTTCGAAGCCAGGACTAACGAAGATCCAGGGGATCATGTGACCACCTTCCATCTTTGGTGCTCGTCTAATTCATTGAAAGATGACCCCATACAATTGCAATTGTTTCAACGCACTCTCATTGGGAGTTTTGTGAAACGGTACATCGAGCTCGACCGCTCGAGATATTCTTCCCTCAAATAATTGGCAATGGTGTTCCTAAACCATTTCCAATTACCTATGAGATACGATGCCAGAACAGAATTGTTGGCCAATTTCGAACAGACAAAAGAGGACCATATCTCTGATCACATCCGAGAATGGAGACGCTGGAAGAGTTTGATTAAGGTACCAGTCCCACCAACATTCCTGCTTGAGTGGTTCCTTAAGTCTTTGGTCCCATAGATATCCAAAGACGTCACAACATCAAGAGTGTTTTCTGAAGAATATGCCATCATGAGAACTCAACAGCTTGAGATAATTTATTCTCAGTTTGGTTTACTATACGAGATTTTGTCGGATGCACCACAATACATACTTGATAAAACTAGACAGAGAGTTGGACCACATGCCGATGGTATTGTAGGTTCAGCACAAACAAATCCCACTGAACAACTGACAAAACAATTGCAGCAATTGTCTATACAACACATAATGGCCAGCCAAACCACTTTTTCAGCTGCTCCCCCTACCCAAACATTGGATGTACATAGTGTGCAATCAACAAATCTGAAGGCCACCCAGCAGCCTAATGGAAAGAAAAAACAATGTAAGAAGGGTAAGAGGGATAAGAAACCCACTAATAATGTTGGCGGGGGCAACAATGAGAAACGAAAGGTGAAGTATCTGTGTAACTTGTGCGTGGAAGACCACACAACCCACCAATTCCCTCGGCTTGCAGAGGCCCAAAATTTCGTGTCACAGCAGCAACCTGTTGTATTAACGAATCCATTTCAACATGGGCAAAACCTAACCCAAGCCTCTACAAGTGCGGAAGGGGGCAGTCAAGGACCCTCTCCATCTTCGAACAATCCTGCATTCATGAATGTGTATATGATGAAAGGTGATTCTTTTATATCAACTAGAGAAAATGACTACAATAAGCCAAACACCTCTGAGAAAGGTAAATAAGCTAAAATACCATCTCTTTCTCTCCATATTGAGAATACTTTGGGTGAAACGATGACACGCATCCCAAAAGGTGCGTACACGAAATCTTCTCACAACCCAAACGCAAGGGCCGCCCAAAACTATTCTGTGGTGGAGGATTTGTCTCAAACCCCTTGTGTGATGTCTGCTTTGGAGGTCCTCCAAAGCTTCCCTTCCCATAGGAAATCTTTGTTAGCCACTTTAGGATCTACCGAGACTTGTAATCTGGGTACAATCATGTTGGATACAATTGACTTAAATCCTCATCTCCCTTACCATGTAGCATTTCAGATAGTAGTGTCTTACCCCATGAAAAATTTTACTTGGAACATTTTCCGCACGGTGGTTGATGAGGGCGCCTGGACATGCATCATGTCATTGGCGTTTTGGAATTCCATTGGCCAGCCCATTTTGTCTCCTTCACCTACTCTTCTTACTTATTTCGATGGTCGTTCGTTCCGAACACATGGCATCATCCCCTCTTTCCCCATATAGTTAGGAGGGAATACCGTGTGCGTCAAGGTAGAAGTAGTCAACGCGTCCCTCGACTACAATTTCTTGTTAGGTAGAAGTTGTACCTCTGCCATGTAGGTAGTGGTCGCTACAGTTTTCTGGGTCTTGTTTTTTCTACATGAGGGCCAGATCATGACCTTTGATCAATTTTCCTTCTCTCGACCTGACCCTTCATTGGGGGAATTTGCGGTCCTAATGATTGATAATCCTCAACCAGGCGTCATCAACGTAGGGGTTGTTTTGTTCCCACCTTTGATGGGTACTTTCGATTAACCACCTCCTCAATGCGATGTCATGTTCATATCAGACTACCATAAGGTTGATATTTTCCAGGTGTCATCATTTCGAACGACTTACTTCAACGATCCTTGGATTCTTCCTTCCTCATCGGCCACGATGGAGGGGACAGGAAACCATGGTATGTCCATGCCCTTGTCCACGGCAGAAGAAGCATACTCTTTAGTCCAACAAGATTCAGCCGACACCGATCCAACTCCTTCACAAGAGTTAGATTCAATTCCAGAGCCTATTTGGGCTCAAGGTTCCCTCACTAATACCGATTTGTTAGACTTAGTCTTGCCCTCAGATGAAGCAATCATTGAAGAAATGACTAGTCCGGACAAACCCTGGGATGATCTCCATCACAGATCATACTTCCTCCTAGAGTTAATCAGAATTGAAGTAGGGGAATTCACCTGGACTATGACTAGAGATAGGTCTTGTCCTATCAATCCCTTGGCTACACATGAGGTTTATGCCGAGGGTAAGATGGCAACTATCACTTAAACTATATCGATTAATATCTCTAGAACCCCTGGCATTGTGGAGAATGTTTTCGTCGGAGCTGATTGTTCTCCCGAAGAGATTCAAATCTACACAGACTTATTTAGCGACATTTTTTCCTGGTCTTAGAAGGAAATGCCAGGCATTGATCCAAAAATAGTCGAACATGAAATCACAACTTATCCTGATGCCAAGCCAGTTCAGCAAAAGCTTCGTCCAGTTAATCCCAGGAAAGCAACAACTATTAATGTTGAAGTAGAGAAACAACTCAAAGTAGGTTTTATCTATCCTATCCATTTGACCCAATGGGTCTCAAATCCTGTGTCGATCAACAAGAAACAAGGCACGATTCCTGTATGTACAAATTTTCGTGATTTGAACAAAGCATGTCCAAAAGATAATTTTCCCACACCATTCATTGACCAGATAGTCGATGAATGTGTCGGTTGCAAGGCTTTTTCTTTCATGGATGGTTTTTTGGGATATAATCAGATACAGATCAAACCCAAAGACCAGCACAAAACAACTTTCATTTGTCCATGGGGTAAATTTTCCTATCGTAAGATGCCTTTTAGTCTCAAAAATGCTGGAGCTACCTTCCAGCGGGCCATGTCTTTTGCTTTCCATGATCTCAAGAATATAGTCAAAACCTATTTAGATGATTTAGCATCACGATCTCGTAAGACAGCGGATCATCCCACACACCTTCGAATTATCTTTGAGCGGTGTCGCTACTTCTGGATTCGCTTGAATCCAAACAAATGCAACTTTTGCGTAACGTCAGGATGACTACTCAGTTTCATAGTCTCAACAACAAAGATCATGGTCAATCCTCTCAAGGTGGAAGCAATAATTCAATTGCCTACCCCGCGTACAATCCTTCATCTTCAAAGTTTATAGGGAAAAGAAAATTTTTTGAGGCGTTTCATAGCCAACTATGCCAAGATCACAAAGGGACTTATGCGTTTTCTAAAGAAAGACATCCCTTTTCATTAGGACGAAGCTGCTCAACACTCTTTCAATGCATTGAAACATGCCCTCACGACTGCCCCTCTGCTCTGGCCACCTAATTATAACAAAGATTTCTTATTGTACTTGGCTATGGCAGAGTCGACTATCAGTATGGTATTAGTTTAGGAGGATGACTTCCTCTTAGAATATCTGATTTATTACCTGATCCGAGGCCTAGTTGGACCGGAACTCAATTATTCCCATATTGAAAAACTGGCATTGGCATCCGTTCATGTTGTTCAATGGTTCTGTCATTATATTTTGTTTTGAAATACCACCATCATTTCCGTTGTGAATCCATTTCAATACCTATTAACACGATGCGTCATTGGAAAGAAGATCAGTATATGGATAGTTGTCCTCCAGGAATTTGACTTAGATTTTGTTTCGGCGAAATCCAAAAAGTCATTGGTCTTTGTGGAACTCATCTCAAAAATTTTAGTTGAATCCGGTGAGGTTATGCCTGAAGAGTCTCCTATTAGAGGAGACATGTTTTTGATCACATCTTCGGATCCCTAATATGGAGATATACTTGTCTATCTCTAGACTTTGAAGTGCCCCACCTTTGCTTCTCGTGATGATTGTCACCATATATGCCATCAGGCTAAGAGCTATCTCATACTCGACGACACTTTGTATCGCCGAGGTGTAGATTGCATCCTTCGTCGATGTCTCACTCATGAAGAAGCAATTATCATGCTTAACGACTGCCATACTAGAGCATGTGGCGGTCATTTGTCTGGGTTGGCAACAACCCAAAATATTTTACGAGTTGGTTACTTATGGCCAACGTTAATCAAAGATTGTATCGAATCGGTCAAGAAGTGCCACCCGTGTCCGATCTTCTCTCGGAAGATGAGGGCACATCCCACTCCCATGTTTCCTATCATCATAGTTGGTCCCTTCACCAAGTGGGGGATTGATTAGACTACATGCAACCCTCCTTCAGCAAGGGGGCATTGTTATATCATTGTAGTCGTAGACTACTTCACGAAGTGGGTCGAAGTTATGCCAACGTTTAAAGATGATGGAGAGACTGCAACTCTCTTTTTGTTCAACCAAATAATCGCAAGGTTCGGCGTCCTGAGAGAGATTGTCATTGACCATGGCAGTCACTTCCAGAACCAAATGATGACCGAATTAACATCAAATCTTGGGTTGTGGCAAGAACATTCGTCACCCTACTACCCCCAAGCGAATGGTCAGGTGGAAGTTGTAAATAAATATGTTAAGGCCATCCTACAACGAATGATCAATTAAGCCAAGTCAAATTGGCATTTGATGTTATGCTCAACATTATGGTCTTACCAAATGTCTGTTAAGAATGCAACCGGTTTCTCACCTTTTCAACTCGTTTACGGGTTGGAATCAGTCTTGCCTATAGAATGTCATATCCCATCCCTAAAATTGGTAGTACAGTTACTGCCAGACACTTCTCCACTTGAAGAGTGGTTATTATACCTTGAGTAGTGTTGTGATGCAGCCCTGGCCAACGAGGCTCACAAACAAAAATTCAAGTGTCAGTATGATTGGTCCGTTCATCCTCAGATTTTCTCTGAAGGTGACCTTCTCCTGGTCTATGACTACGATAAAGACTCCCTAGGGGCAGGAAAATTCAAACCCATGTGGTTTATACCTTTCATCGTAAAAGAGATTCTAAAAAAGGGTGTTTATCGTCTGGTAGACTTTGAGGGAAATTCTTTGGCGGAGCCTAGAAATGGGCTCTACCTCAAGAAGTATTACTCATGGGTAGGTCACCTTGGGTAACTTTTTGTAACATATGTATAGTCTTTGTACTATTACTTTTTGGTTTCTTTTGGTTTTATGGACGTGTTATTTTTGATGTTATCTTTTGTCACTGTGGAAGATGTCAAGTGAGCCAAAGGTGTTCATTAGATACGTAGACGAAACTAGCCGGCACACTCAGAGGCTTGCCTCGGCAACTTGGGTAATTTTTACACCTCAGGGCCAGTTATTATCCTTAGGAGGTATATGTTTAGGCGACACCACAAACAATGTCACCGAATACAACACATTTATTGAGTTGCTTCATGATGCTCTGTCATTTGGTATCTCTCACCTCTGGGTCTATTTAGATAGTCAGTTGGTTGTGTCTCAGTTAAATAGAGTCTATCATGTTCATGTTCCTACTTTACATCGATGATTCCTTAGGGTACGTCTCTTAGAATGAAGCTTTGATTATATTACATATTTTCATGTTCCTAGGAGATTAAATCAAGTCACAGATACTCTAGCTAATCAAATCTTAGATTGACATCTCACACACATATAAGAAAGACATACACATGCACATGTAAATACATTTTTAAAGACAAATATAATCCATAAGACATAAAACGACATAAAAATCCATATATAATATCAAAATCATCAGAGTACATAGGTGGGCATATGTGCCTCAAAAATATGACCAATAACAAGTCATGGGGCTTATGCCCTCAACAAATATACAAGTAGTTCCCTCGGCACGTGAAAAGTCCAACCTAACTAAGGACGGGGCCTATGGGCCCTGTTGTAATAATCACTGGCATTTTCCAAACTCCAAAAAATATGGACCCATGTCTGTGGCGCCCCCACTACATGAGCCTGCATAGATGGTGGCAGATCCTCAATCTCTGCTATGGGGACTGTGTGAGTGAGCGAGGTAAAATTTTGCTCTACTCGTCTCAGAACCCTCTCAACCTCGTCGGCTAGAAGCTCTCCTACTACTGCTAGTCCCCCTGTGGTAGCAGGTGCGGCCCTAGCTAAGGACGTCACCTGTTCCTCGCATAATCCATTGGTGGCACTAGCCCCACATCGACACATAATAGACACATATCTGTCAAATTCTCTGGTATAAAAAAAATGATATATATAAAAAACAACATAAAAATTACATATGTTTAACAAAGAAAAAAAAACAGACAATGCAAACTTACCCATCTCTCCTCGCTCCTCGTCAGGAGGTACTGGTATCTTAGGGTCTCTCAAGAAATCAATCCTAGTATAAGGGTAATCCTCTATGATTGGGATCTGTCATTACAACCAAGAAACAAAGTCGGCATCAAAGGACTCATTGGTCCTTTCTCCCCCTTGTCGTGGTAGCAACACTTCCCATCTGCATATCGTAGGAAGAGAGGCCTGATGCCCTCGTACCACCTCTTGAGGGCTGAAATTGGGCACTCGTTAAAAGAAGAAAGAGCAAAGAATCATTCCAAACCCGAAGTTCCTCTAAGTCTGCAACCGACAGACTATTAGCTACCTCTTCATACAATCTAGTAATGTGGTGCTCCAATCACAAATCTGTGCATTTAAGCACTGAATGACACAGATCATCTGTGCACAGGACACCTAATGCAAAGCCACATACCTAGTAATCCATCCAATGAGAAACATGATTGCCTGCAGTGCTAAGTCTGAGATCTTTCTTATCGGCACTTGCGAGATCGTCAAGTTTGTACCCGCCTCACAATGGAGTCCAATCAACTCCGATATATTGTGAGGCCCAGAGGAAAATGTATAGAAGTTGATTGGTTTCCCTCTCCTAGAGAGGCCAGTCAGAAATTATATGTCCTCTATCGTTGGAAATAGCGACTGCCCCTCTAGCATAAAGGCCTTTGCGTCGGGATGCCAATAGTCAACCAAGGCATTCAGTAGCCTAGGTTGTGCTCGCATAAAAGGACACAGAAAAAATTTCAACAATCCACATTGCATTAATGCAACAACAGGATTAGGGTCTTCCCTAACCAGTGCACTAATATCCTCATGCTCTCTTTCTCTCCAGTGCACATACATCCTTCACATGGGCAAAGTTTAGGAGGGTTAACTCTTGATTTTTTAATTTTTTTGCACTAAATGGAGGGTCCACGCAGGCTGTTGTGATGATAGTCATGTGTATATGCAGTCTGCCATAAGACAGATTGAGTGTACATGCGGTTTGTCATAGGACAACCCACGTGGACGTAGGGCCAACCTTTTAAAGGTCGACACCCCCCCAAAAAATGAAACTAAATGCCTAAATAAAGAATTATATTGTAAGATGAGGTATTTTATACATACTTGGTCCAAGCGGATGGTTGTTTCGTCCACTGAGGCTCCCAGAATCAATAATTTTCACAAAGGGGCAATTTTGGCTTTTAGTCAATTTCTGAATTAACAATGGTGATAATGAGCTGCCAGCTTCTATTTATAGAGGTTTTGGCCTCTTTTTGTCAATTTTCGGACCCTTTTGTCATTTTTTCTAAACTGAAAATCATTTAAGATGGTTCAAGAGTCTTCTTTGGATGGTCATGGGAAGTATTTCTTTGGATATTGGGAATGTTTTTTGAGATTTGGGCATTTTGATGGTCCTTTGGTAAAAAGTCATTTTTTCCAACTCATTGCATTTAAGTTAGGATTACACCTCCACTTTTTGCATCTCATTGTCTTTTCTAATTTTCCATAGGATCGATCCCACCAAGTTGTGACACAAAACCATTATTGTTGCTTTAGAAGTGTCGTAATTTGGTGGTAGAGCTTACCGTAACATGGATGCCCTAGGTAGATCCTGGTTGCATTATAGTGTCCATGCTATCACTAAAGACTATAGGCTCGGGATTCCCTTTTAGTTTTTCCTGATTAGGAGTTTGAGCCTCATTTGCATGATTCCTTATCACTCTTGACCTCACCCTTGGGACTCCCAAAACACAACGGGTCTTCTTTTAAGCCCTTTTCAGACCCTCTAAACATGAAAGGGTTTTCGAGCGATATCGTGACCTTTCACGCTCGTTAAACTTAAATTTGAAGTCACGTCTATCCGATGGTAGTTTACCCCTTTTTCGGTCTGAATGGTCAATTGTACGAAGAAAGGTATACTCTAGAGAAAGGTATAGTCTAGAGGCCTCGGATCTCTAGAAGAGTACCCTCAGGTATAATTTTAACCCTTTTTTGGGCATGAGGGACTAAATTTACGAAAAAGGAACCCCCACAGAGTCCATAGTTAAGCTCTTTTCAGACTCCCTAAAATTGAAAAGATCGTCGAGTGAACTTATTCTTTCACACTCGTTAAAATGGTCCAGAAGAACATTCCTGACGGAGTCCATAGTTAAGCTTTTTTCAAACTCCTTGAAAATGAAAAAATTGTCGAGTGATCTTGTCTTTATCACACTCGTTAAAATGGTTTTGAATAGACGTCTTGTTAGTGCTAGTTTACCCCTTTTTCGGACCGACTAGACTACCT
This sequence comes from Picea glauca, assembly GCA_000966675.3. Classification (NCBI taxonomy): domain Eukaryota; kingdom Viridiplantae; phylum Streptophyta; class Pinopsida; order Pinales; family Pinaceae; genus Picea; species Picea glauca. The sequence continues at coordinate 375,073 of JZKD02S0782131.1, forward strand.
TCGAAAAGGTACCCCATCGGAGTTTCCTTTTACATTTTTTCAAACTCTCTAAATATGAAAAACCGTTGAGCTTACCTTCTCTGGGCTCATTAAACTTACATCGAAGGATGTTACCATTGTGTGTCTTATTAATTGCATTTGCATACCTGCGTCTTTGGCCTAATGCCGGCTCCATGTTTCTCTCAACCAAACCATCTGAAACATGCCTTATATGCAAGCCCTGTAGCACTCTGCCTTTGTGTCTTGACACCTTTGGCCCCAAGAGGGATTTTTTCTAAGTGTCCTTGCTTTGAACATCATTCTTTTCCTTGTTCCTCGAACTCGTATGTTTGCGACACTCATGCCTCCTTTGTAACGTAGCATTCTTTTATTATTTTTCCAAAATTATTGAAAAAGACAAAAAAAATCAAATATACCCCAAAAAGAGGAAGGGAAAAGTATTTTATTTGTATTGGCAGCACAATGAGTCACCCTTGGATAAAGTAGATACTTTTGTTTGTCCGTCAAGCCCTGGGATTTCATATGACTTTAGGAAGTTGTTCCCGCTACATTGAGTTGTGTCCTCCTCCGTTTGGTTATCCTTCCAAACATATGGAGAGTTTGTGTTGCCTCTTGCCTCGTGAACTTATGTTAATTCCATGCTACCCGAGTCTCATTATTTGTTGTTCTATTGTCCAAGGGAATTTTTTACCAAGCCTAATTCGGCCCCTCTACAGTTTGTCTCTTTCCCTCATTCCCGGCCATCCCAAAAGTCTAATCAAGTCTTTGTTCGAAATAAATGAAGCCTTCAGTCTAATCATTAAAGATTCTCTAGTCCATGACCGACGAGTTGTCAAAAACCTCTAGGTAGTGAAGTTGTACACTCATATTACACTCCTACCCAAGTTTTGAAGATTTTGAAGTTGTTGCTCGAGATCTGAAGACCTCATCTCCATCCATCAGGCCTTATCAACTTCTAGAAGATGGATACTATACATGTATATCTTTTTGATTTTGAGATGTAGATTCGATGTGTATTTCTCATGACTGCACTTTCTATGGTTAGATGACATGGATCTACAGTGTATTTCATTCGTATCCATGATGTTATTTCATCCCGAGCATGGGTATGCCCGCCTCGGTGAGACAATTTTTATTTTGCAGATGGCACCTCCCGAATTCTGGTCCATGGTCTCATCGGTTTTGTATGTTAATAAATATTGATAATGTATTTCGGCCATCAGATTCTCTTCTGACCTCACACATTAGGGGGCATCTGTTATAACCTTAATTTTCACCAGACATACTTACCTGGCATCAGGCCATCTCAGACTCCTTCTTTTCCAAAACACTACTGAACAACTCTTCTTAAAAACCCCCTTTATAAAGGCCCACGCGCCATGCTCCATTACTACATGCATGTACACGCTAGCTGCCCCAATACAGCCAGTGTGTACCTACAAAAGCACAGAAAAAGGAAAGTTGTTGACGGAACACACAGCTTTGGGAAATTTAACTAAACTGTTTGGCCATGCATGGCCGATCATTCGACCAAATACCTAGCTCCTTCTAACCTATAAAAGAAGGGGTAAGGGTCCCATTTGAAAGGGAGGAAAATCATAGTAAAGAGACTATACCCAATTGAGCATTCCCCTTGTCCCAACTATTATAATCCTATAATTTATAGGATCAACTCTTGATTGTATTTTTGTCCCTTCAATGTTTTTGACTTGCAGAGACTACTACATCCTGAAAAAGAAAAGAAAAGAAAAGAAAAGAAAAAGAATAAAAGAGGGCATAAAAGAAATTAAATAAAGCCCCATGCAATAACCATGGCTTGATCCATACAGTCTAAGCATGGCCAAGCCCTTTTAAATTGATGTTGATACGATTAGTGAATAATCTTGGCTAAACTGTTTAATCTTGGCCAAGTAGATAGGCTATCTAGTGAATAAATTTGACCAAAATGCCCAATCTTGGTCAAATAACCCTAAGGTAGATTAATTTCTTAGTCCAACAATTTAAACTGGGCTAAATGTCATAGGGAAGTAGGTTAGAACTTAGGTTAGAGCATAGGTTAGTTGGCTTGATTTCAATAAAACATGCATGATGATCGATGTTGATTCATATCTTTGAAGTTTGAAAGTATGATTTCTTGACCTCCATGGTGATAAAAGCAGGGAAAGATGAGAAAACTCAAAAAAAGGTGCAAGCCTAAGTCCCCACTGCAGATATGATTTCATGCTGGCAGATTAAAGAGAGAACACAGATGAACAACTGAGACA
>JZKD02S0782131.1:396921-438847 GCA_000966675.3 Picea glauca
CGCAGATGGACGGGTGACAATACTTTTCGGACCCCCTCGACCATTCTCTTTTTAACATTGGGGGGGGGGGTCTGGAATGAAATGGTTTTCTGGTGGGCCCCCTACTCTAACATGGTAGGAATCTATTGCACTTTTCTGGCAAACCACCACCGTATCATGACATCACTTTCCACTTATTCCCCTACAAGTCCTATCTCATAACTCTATCAGTCCATCCCCCCTTTTCACCCGTCACAAGTCCCCTCACCATTGTTGGTCTCCAATCAACACCCTCCATGTCACCTGGTCATACTCATCAACCGTTTTTCACCTACTATCTCAATCTCCAAATGACCCGTTGCCCATTTATTACAGGTTAACTTATCTGTTAAACTTGTTGATCTGTCCCCCGCGCCCAACGGGTATCCGTTCACCCAAAACTAGCCTACTCCTTCATTCACCCATTGCTCATCTTATCCTCACACCAGAAAATTTCCTTGTCTCCTCTTCGATTCAATCATCATCCCAACCACAGCCATTACCACTAATGTTTTCTTTGAATTGCAGGTATTCTTGACAGCGATGGTGCCAAAATCCAAGAAAGAATAATCCAGGGAAAATCCTTTCCTCCCACCTCCTTTTGACCTCGACAAGATCCCATTGGCCGACAAAGATCATCTAATATCAGACAAAAGGTGCGAAGTTGACTTCCCGGATTTGCATTCGGGGCTCAAAGACACTTTCTTAGATCAGAGCAATGAAATCGAGATCTGGGAGTCCAATATTCCTCTATATATTTTGCCCCAAGTCCATCATTTCCCTAAATTTTCCCTCAAATGCTAGGCTCATTACCTTCCCAACAAAAGAGCCATAGTATCGTCATCGGGAGAAACTATGTTCTTCATCACACCAGAGGCCATTGATCAAATGATGCAGATACCCAAAACTGAATCTGTCTCCCCTTTCAATCTCAAAATCATAACAGAGTTATACTCGAAACTATATTTTCCTCAAAGAGCCCAGATATTTGAATTTTTCCTCCCACAGGATGCTCAGTTCCCCAATTCAAATCCCCCGTATTTTTCCTCCTTTTCTCAGAAAATGGAAACCAATTCATTTCATCACTATGTTGTCTTCTTGTTTATTTTTCAGATGAATGGGTGGATGAACCTATATTGGGTTTTATGTCCATTTTCTCTACCGAGGAAAAACCCACCACTCAGTTCGACTACAGCACTTTCCTAGCGGAGAACATTCATGAGCAGTTTTCAAAGTTCGCCACAGAGGGCATGTTCTGGTACTCCTCCATACTGGCTTACATTTTCGTCTTCTTTCAAGCGGATAGGTTCTCTTTCTTGATGCAGAAAATGGACAAGGACGGGAAGCCATAGGCGGTAACATATTGGACTTTGTTGCTCAAACGAAATTCTACAAAGTTCAGTTTCAAATAGTTCATCGAGCAGTTTTACCACCCAGTGGTGAGCATGCTCAGTAGTAGAATAGAACCAAGAATAAATGAGGAGATTCAGAGGATTTTACACCTCTCAGACCTTGCAAAAACCGGAGATTGGTATATTTACCAAAATCACACTGATATCAGAATATACGGATGCGAGTTAGCTCCATACAAGTTGCCCAAGTATTTACCCATGAAGATTTTTTCCCTGGAGTACATAAGACAGATGATAAATTCAAATGACATACACTTTGTGTCTCTGAAGAAGAAACAACAACTCAGAATTAAAGGGAAAATAAGGTCTTTTATCTGCAATAGCCGAGGCACCGGGGAAGAAGCAGACATGTTTTTGAAGGAAATGAGGTTCGATGCTAGTTTCCTGTGGCAATATGACCCATGAAGGATTATTTCGAAGATGAGGGTTAAGAATAAAAACATTCCATATGTTCATTCACCCAATCTCGAAATAGAGAGGTTCACAAATCAAATGGAGTGGGAGGTGAACACTCTGGAAGAGACAGAACAACAATATCCTCCTATTTTTATCTCACAAACAAGCATGCCACAGGTTCCAAGGGAGAAAAGGCCCAGGAAGGATACTTCACCTTTTTTCACCGAAGTCTCGGCCAAAGATTTCCAATTACACACCAAGAGGCCAAAACCCAGCCATACAATTGACATGGCTAGTGAAAAGGGAACCCAATCCACTACAACTATGAAAGATGACCAGTCACCATTTATCTCTGGTAGCCAGCAGATCACATCTACTTCTTCATCCAAGAAGCAGACGAATACTTCATTAATCAACCAGCCAAAACAATGAGGCATCAAATTGAGCATTTTTGAGAAATATGACCTAATCAAGAAGAGGAATCAAATGTTGACCATCAACACTTAGGCTCAGTTTTGGAAACAGACATCCACGACACAACACAGACTATTGTCTGCATTTGATACAGAGAAAGGTAGAATGCACATGGATTTTCTGCAGGCATAGGTTCCTGACCCAAAGGAAATCACTGACTACAAAAGGGAAACGTTCGAGTTCCACACCAGAGATGTGCACCCGACTGATCAAATGGATCTGCACAAGAAAACTGGAGAAATGGTTTTCTCCACTTTGGAAAATGCTTCTACTTCGGCTGCTAAACTACAGGTCTCTCTGAGCAATGTTCAGACATAGTTAAAGTTAGAAAATATATCATCCTTTGCAAAGGATAAAAAAAATAAAACATTGGAAGAATTGGTCCTCAAGATCAAGTATGACCCCTTGAATGTGAAAGCAGTCAAAGAGATGATCAAAAAGAAAAATGTTGATATAGAATCTCTGAGGAAACAACTGAAACTACCACCAATGGAAGATGCACAGGCAAAAGAGATAGCTGAGACAGAAGGTGAGAAAAATGATATGCTCAAGTTGATCATGGATCAGAATGCATAGTTGAAAGAGATGGAAGCAGAACTGGAAAGGTTAGTGAAGGAGAAGGAACAATCAATGCCTATGAAAGTCATTCCATTGAGCATAGTTCCACTCACAGGGGTAAGCACAACATCTGTAGCAAAAACCTCCACAGTGGAAATTCCCTCGACAACTCCACTGACAGCTCTGGAAAATACAGTGGAATTAGCTAAATCCATGGAGGAAATGGACTTGCAAGAGACAGAAATTAGTAGACTAAAAAAGGAGTTTGAGGATGTTTAGCAGCTCAAGTCTTCCTACCAAACAAGCTACTCCATGGAGAAGAAAACATTAGACAAGCTCAAACAGGAATTGCAGTAGCTTCAAAAGAAAACAGTGGCGAGCAAGACACTTTCTGAGGCCAAGGAAAATATTTGGATGGATATCTCCAAATCCATAAATGAAATATGGCCTATGGTGAAAATCATGTTCGAGCAAAAAGAACTGGTACAGAGGAGCAGGTAGGCTATTGAGAAAATAAAAGGAGAGTTGGGAGAAATGCCCACAGAAGCCACTGAGATCATTAGAATCCTGAATTTGAAAACCAAGGAAGAATTAGAGGATTTGAATATTGAAGACAGGACATAAACCATCGTCGAAGTCAAGAGGGTTCTGACCAAGAGAGGACTTATGCTGCAGTTGGAAGAGAAAGTCCGAACCATGGACGTAGGAGTTCAAAGATTTTTTAGTAAGATCGGAGCTCTGTAGAAGAAAGGTCTCCTGGACTTAATGGTCCTAAACGATAAGTTAATGACCCTTCCTGATTATAAACAAAAACTAGCCATGGTGGCCAAAGATAGTTCAAAATTTTTGGGAATACAGGGCAGCATAACAGGCAAGGCATTCTTAGAAACTTTGCAGCCAGACATCAGCATACAACACGAGATCCATTATGTTTTCATCGTCAGGCCAACTTTTTACAAGTACACAGAGATGGATGAAATATATAGAATATTACTCAAAGTCATTATTCCCAGTCAACTATGATGGGAAGAGCTATGCAATTTGATCGAGTAGGAGATGAAGTGTCCAAGTCTAGTCAAAAATCAGATCAGACAAAGTCGTGCAGATGACTCACCAACGACCTTCCCCAAAATCAACTTGAAGAATTTGACACATCATTAACAGTCCCTAATGTTTTGTATCTTGTTGAGTTAGTTAGTTAAATTTAGAATCTGCCACGTCCTGATCATTAATGACAGGGTCTTTGTAACTTTTATTATAAATATTTCCAACTTAGAAGTATTGAGGGTTGTTGATCTTTATGCCCGAGCAAGCTCTAGTTGTTGTGATTTTTATCAAGAAGTTATTCCAGTAATACAAAGAGAAGTTTCATAGGATTCATGCATGTCAATTGTTGGTGAAGTTCCCTCTGTCTGCGTACAAGTTTTTCCTTCTCAGTTATCATATTGTCTTTCTAAATCTAATCTTTAAATGAAGTTAAAGTTGCAGAATTTACCATTGTGTACTATGTTCTTAATATTTTATAGATTTAAATGTTTTTCCTCTAATGTTATAACAAAGAAATTCTTAAATGCTTTTTTGTTTTAACTGATATCTGACCTTTTCAGCAATACTCCTTTTTTATTCCTAAAGAATCCAACATTAGCACTATATCGCCCTGTGAAACGTATCTTGTAAAGGTTGTCTTTAACTTATATCTTTTAAAAACAGACCCCATAGCCCAATGGAAGAATAACTGATATTCAATCACTTCATTCAAAAACAATACAAACAACTCGGTTATATTCTTTTTAACTAGCCTAAAATCTTAAAAATCTAAACAAATCTAAAACTCACAGAGAGATCCCTCTCTGAAACTGGTAAGGCTAGCTCCCAGTTTCGAAGCAGTTGGTTAAGGTTACCTCTGTTAGATTTCTTCTTACCTCACAACAACCTTTGGGAATTTACAAAGTGATAACACCAACCTTTAGCCATCCTTGTGAAAAAAGAAGTATAGAGCAAAGCAGTTGGAAGACAGTTGAAGAGGAGCCCAGGACCAGTTTCGAGGAGCGGTGTCGACCACATATTGTAAGTTTACTCTTGTGAAGATTAATACAAAAAGGAATACTTTTCCCATCCTGCCATACCATGTGTTCAAGTCGAATGTTTATCTTATGATATTGTCACAACTAACCCAGCAATTAGTATATGAAATGCATGTGTGCAGCTTGTTGTTTGTTCATGTGTGAATGCAGGTCAGCTTTGGGGGGAGGCTTGCAATCAAAGAGTGAGTGAACACAAAGGGATCGACATCAAACAAAGGACTTAATGTAGAGTTATCGAATCTCATTTACACCTTTGTATTGCATGAATGTGGGTTTTTGTGTTGGGAGAATAGGAAAGAGTAGAGGCCTTTGAAATGGTCATTTTTTGCATGCATGATTAGATCCCTTAAATACTAAGTCCATAGGAGGGATTCCCACCCACAACAGATGGTTTTTTAGGATACAACCATGTCCTTATGTCTCCTTTGGACCAACTTAAAACCACCTTTCGTACCCCGTGGGGCACTTACACCTACAAGAAAATTCCTTTTGGACTGATAAATTTCGGTGCCACTTTTCAGAGAGCAATGGATATTTATTTTTGTGGCCTCATTAACCAGTCAGTTGTGTTATATTTTTATGATGTTTCTGTCTTTTCAAAAAACAAGAAAGATCACTTGTCTCACCTTAAGGCTGTCTTAGAACGGTGTTGAAAATTCACCATATCTCTCAATCCCAAAAAATCAGTCTATACAACAGAACAAGGGAAACTTCTTGGGTTTATAGTATCTAAATATGGAAGGATTATTGATCCCAAGAGAACCCAAGCCATTTCTAAACTTCCCCCTCCTTCTTCCAAAAAGACCATGCAATCCTTTTTGGGAAAAATTAATTTTGTCAAACGATTTGTCTCGAGTTTATCTGAAATTATTAGACCTCTACAAAACCTAATTAAAAAGGATGTTTTGTACAAATGGGGACCACAAAAAAGTCAAGATTTTGATTCAATTAGAAAATCCATAATAGAAGCTCCTTCCTTGATGAGTCCCGATTTTTCTCAGGATTTCACTCTATACACTTTTGTCTCTGACAGATCCTATGTTGTTGTGCTTACACAAAAAAATGTTGAAAGAAAGGAGATATCCATTTCCTTCATGAGTTCTGATTTTAAAGGAGAAAAACTTAATTACCCCATATTAGATCATCAGGCATATGTTGTTTTTAAAGCAGTTAAACACTTCGAGTCTTACCTGTTGAAATCCATAACTAAAGTTTTTGTTCCCTACCCCGTTGTAAGAAATCTGTTAGTACAAAAAGAGCTAGGTGAGAAAAGGGAAAATTGGATGACATCACTACAAGAATATGATATTGAAATAATCCCCGCCCAAATTGTTTGAGTTCAAGGCCTATGTAAATTAGTGGCTTATTTAGTTGAATAATTAGAAAGTCGAATAAATACATCAACTGGAAATCAACATTACGAAAAACAGATCAGTTGTGCACAAACTACACTCAATTCATGGTATGAGAATATCAGGTTTTATTTGTTGCATGGAACTGCTCCTCACAATATTGATCCCAAAAATAGAAGATCACTTATGCTTAAATATGCATCTTTCCAATTAATAAATGATATGTTATTTCAAAAAATATTTGATGGTGTTTTTCTACGTTGTTTAGAAAAAGAGGAGTCTGGAAAAGTGTTGGCTAAACTTCATTCCGGTGATGTCGGAGGTCATTTTGGTGGAGATACCACTACCCACAAATTTCTAAGGGCTGGATACTATTGGCCTACCTTGTTTAAATATGTCCATACGTTGTCCCATAAGTGTATAATCTGTCAAAAGGTTGCAAGACGGGTGAATAAGGAAGCTTTTCCTTTGCAACATGTTACTGGAGATGCACCTTTTCAGCAATGGGGCCTAGACATTATAGGGCCAATCAATCCCCATTCCTCACAACAACACAAGTAAACCCTCACAAAAACATACTATTTTACAAGATGGTCTGAATCTTTACCTTTAAAAGTGGTCAACACAAATCAGGTAGTTTCATTTCTGAACTCCCATATCATCACTCGATTCAGAATTCTTGAATGTCTTGTTTTTTACAATGCTTCGTATTTTTCTTCCCTAGATATGAATGTTTTCTCTCTGGAAAAAGGGATTAAACTTAAGTATTCTACCAACTACTACCCTCAAGGGAATAGTCTATCCGAATCGAAAAATAAGAATTTAATCAAGATTATAAAAGGGACAGTTTCAAAAAACCACAAGAATTGGCACAACGCATTGTACAAAGCACTTTGGGTTGATAGGGTAACTCCAAAATCCTCCATTGGTAATTCTCCTTTCTTCCTCATCTACGGAAGAGAATCCATTCTCCCCCCTCATGTCTTGCTTCCTTCTCTGCAGTTATCATAGAAAATTCAAGAAGAAGAGTGTCCTCCTCTAGAAAATCAGATAAATTGTTTATTAATATTAGAAGAGGTGAGAACACAAGCAAAACATAAACTGGATCAGCACCAGAAAATTGTGAAGAGATGGTTTGATGCAAGTTCATATTATGATAGAAATTTTGATGTTGGGGATTTGGTTCTCAAGTGGGACAAATCACACGAGGGTAAGGGGGGACATACCAAGTTCCAAAACCTGTGGTTGGGACCATTTGTAATTTCCGAAAAAATTTGGTCCTAGTTCTTTTCATCTCCATAACTTGGAGGGACAGTTGGACACTTTCCCAGTGAAGGACCAAGATCTCAAGAGATATTTCGCTTGATTTCTGATCCACCCTTTTGTAAATATTTTTTAATTTTCCTTTCTTTTTTTATTTTGGTTCTTTTCATTTTGCTTGTTTTTTATTTGTTTTCTAAATGATTATGTCTCAAATCACCATTCATTTGTTGAAGGGAATCATAATTCTTATTCATTAGCAGCATTTGATAACAGTTCAAGCACCTGCACAATAAGTGCTAAACTCATATCAGCGAAAGTCAGTTTCTGTCCAAATTTTTTTCTGGTTTCAGTTTACGTCCAAAAAAATTTCTGGTTTCTCATTAAAATCACAGGAAGATACAATTATCCTTAAAAAAATTTTAATGTCGTCCCTGTTTTAATGAGAAAAAATCAATGTGCTTCCCCATCCTAGAGATGATTTCTTAACAGAAATATAATTGTCCAAATCATGATGAAAGTCATCAGAACAGAAAAATAATTCTTAAATGATCAATTCTTTCATTACCAAGACTGTGAGATCTTCAGTATCACCCCGCGCTCTTAAATATCATGAAGTTTCTTGAAATTTATAAACTAATTTTAGAGAGTTGGAAGCACTGTAATGTGTGGGAATTGTATGTAAACCCTTCAGGACAATGGACAGGTCTGCTGGAAACAGGTAAATGCACGCATGATACCAAGGCAACTTCGTCGGGGTACTGAACATGCCTGCTAGCAGCGAAGCAATGCTGGGTTTAAGAGGATCCTCAGGTATGCTTTTTAATTTGATCAAGTGTGAAGATGTTTTTATCATGAATGAAAGACTCTTGCACGGGATAGAGGTACTAGAGTGGGTTAAATGAAATCCCTGCCGAGGCTAAAGATGCCTGCTGGAAGTAGTGGCCCTGTCAACAGTATCGAAGACATCTGTATAAACATCGCTACACCTATGATCTAAACAAGATACCATATTACAATTTTGGATAAAAATGCATGAAATACTATGACTATGTTTTTTCTGAGTTATTGTCAAAAGGCTTGATCTATCGTTAACTGTCTCTAAAATTGATTTCATCTCTACCCTTGATATAAATTTTCTGTTAATGCAGAGATAACTTCTTCGCTCAACATGTTGCCATTGTTGGCAGCCACCAATTCTGTTGATTTTTATCATAATTAAAAGATATCGCAAAGGGATAAAATATTTTTGTAGTTGCCTCCTCCTTACATTTATAAACATTTATGTATTTTGGTTTCGAGAAGATTAATTGGGCTAACTGATTACATGAGTATTTCGTTTAAATTTTTGTTCGTTTGTTTAATTTCATGACTGCAAGCATGAAATTGAAACAAAAGTTCAGATTGGGTAATCATTTTGCAGCTTGTGGTTTCTTCGTTTCTTTTGCTAAATAGATTATACCTCAAGGGGACCTACCTCATTCAAATCTCAAACTGCCAAGCATGATAGCCTCCCAAGTCCATAGGTATCGGACCTCTTCCAATTTTACAGACCTCTCCCTATTATTTGTCTATTGGAAAATGAAGCCTCCCTCTCATTACCTTTACTATGTTTGTGTGATAATTTTTTCGGATTAATCCCTAAGTGCGGACACAAACCGATCTCCCTAGATCCACCTGGATCTAGAACAAAGCAGGACAAAATAATACTCTTTCCCTAGATTTAGACTAGTGAATGGACTAAGAGGCAAGAATCATGAACATACCTTGTGATCGCTTCCTTGGGTCTCTATTGTCCAGCTTCTCTCCAATGCTCTTGTTCCATCAAGATCACAATAGTACAAACCAATCGAAGTGAAGACAACTCAATATATTCAATAGCTAATCTATACATATGATCAAGGAGTTATGTAATAAAGTGACATTATCTTTATGGGAAAGGGACATATTATTGTATTAAATTGATATAAAGTAAGACTTAGAACCTGAGCCTTCATGTTGAAAACCTCCTTTCGATGGCTCTTAGCTCTGACACACACACTTGCTCATGCATGAAGAAGATCAACCACTTTTGATAACCTTGCTGGTGTCTCTAGCTGTTGTAGCATCAGTCCTTCATACAATCTTACACTAATTCTCCAATAAATCTCTTGTTAGTTTGCTGCTAACCTTTTCCATGAGAATCCCATCAATTTATAAGAGAGAATGGATTAGTTACTAGGATAGGAATGATCCGAAAATATCAAGAAAGCCAGTACTTCGAACGCCATCTCATCCTTCTAGAAGATTCCCTTCTAGAAGGTTCGAGAATTTATCTTTTTCCCTTCTTAAGAAATAGTTCGCACCCTAACAGTTAGGTATAGTGTGAACCTACCACACCCTATCTTAAGGTAGCCTGCGAGAATCATGCATTCTCGTAGGAAAATGTATTGACAACCTGTGAACCTTCCTCAAAACTGTGATTTTTGGAAAGAGACAAAGGTAACTTTTCTCAGGATAAAGTTCTAATGAAGAGCCTGAGTTCACCATAATCATTACATCATCATGACGACCAAATTTATGGATAACAGATAATGCCCATGGCTCCTGTAGTCATAATTGAACCTAATGGCTCTCAAGACCTTCTCGCCCATGACAATTCCATAAGCGATTTACAGGCCCATGGATGGGACATTTTCATCTGAAAGTTTGAGGGTTATAACCTGATAGTCATGAAAGATTTTTCTCAATCGTTTGATGGCTTTAGAGCCAAAATTGGGGATCTTGAACTCGAAGTAACAGAGGATTCTATAGCACGAGATACAGGATTGTCGCAGGAGGGAGAAAAATGGTTCAAAAATGCCAAGTTAGAAGGCATGCCTTGGATTTTGTTCATGGTATCTAAGAAAACGACATGCTACCCTAAAGGTACACCTAGTATTCTCTTAAAACCCAGATGAAACGACCTGCTTCTAATTCTTAAACAGTTTATAACTTGTGAGGGTATGTATGGCTTAGTGTTTTTATATCACATCCACATGTTGATGATTTTTCTAGGGTTTAAGCTAAATATTCCTTTCTATCTGTTAATGAGCCTGCATAAAATTTCTAAGTGTTATCAGAAAAAGAGTTTAAACCCTCTGTCTAGCCTCTTCCACCATGGGCTTATTCGAATTCTGTTGCTATCGCATTTAGCTCAGATTGGGGATACTTGGGAATATTTCTTGTGTAGGAATAACTTCACCCTACCCAAGAACATAGTTGAACTGCCTCTACATTTAAATAGGAACCCTAGTCCCAATAACCCTACCACTGAAAGTCGAGATGTTGATCCACTTGGAGACCATGCGTCCACTAAACCAAACTCTTTTTCTATGAAAAACCCTTTGGGAGAAAAATCGAGATATAATTTTGTGCCCAAAAAATCACTAGATCAGGTAATAAATGTATTAAAGGATAAGGTTTCTCCTACTCCTACTGTTGAATTGAATTAGGGTTTTATTGACAAATCAGTTGGTAAGAAAATTCACAAAAAGAAGAAACAAGGTAACTCAGATTTGAGTTTTGTAAACAAGAAACCAGGCAGGTTAATTTCCAGGAGTCTGAGAAATCGACAACAAGATCATATGAGCTTGATCTCAATGATCAAGGTTGATGATCACTTGACTGATGATGAGATCAATGAATTCCTTTCCTGAGAAGATGTGGATAACCAGTGTCTTGGAAATGAAACTGATAGTGAACCTATACAATATGATTTTGTTTCTAAACTACCTCCATTTCTAAAAAATCAAGAAGGCTTCACTGGTATAGGCCATGATTTGAAACAAGCTACAGGAAAGACCGAAGCACTCGTTGTTGAGTACACTTAAACTCTACCTTCTATAGCACCTGTACATTGCGTGAATTGTCTTGAATGGGTAGAACGATACTACAAAGACATACCATATTTATAGGCACAGTTAAAACATTTGGCAGCTCGAAATTCCTTGCTTGAAAGAGAAAATCAAGAATTAAAGACATGCGTTCAGTCTAACGCAGATCGGGCAAGTAAAAGGCCTACACGAACTGGTAATGTGATTATCAAGAATGCAACAAATTTCAATGTTGTCATTAACTCAGAATTATCAAACCCTTCAATGTTTAATATCTAAAACGATAAAATGGTTTTGATTTTCTTTGATTTGATTATGTTGTAAAAGTCAAATAGTTAGATTTGTTTTGATTTTCTTTATTAATATAAGACTAGCTACAAAATCTCACGATTCTATAGCCAATCTATTTCTAAATATTATTTTGTATTGTTTTCTAAAATTCAATTTTGTTTTGTCATTTTCAAGAAAATATCAGTTATGATGTTATTCACAAGGAGAAGTAATCGTGGATCATGTGTTGCATAGTTTAGTAATTTATTTTTTGTTGATAAAACTATGTCATCTATGTATTTAATTTGGACAAACAAACTCCTACATGAGTGTTTATTTGTTGTACTATTTTTGTAAAGCAATCTATTTTTTTGGGATTACCCTCTATCTTGCACGATAAGAGGTTGTTAATCCAAGACAAGTTTAAATAGTGATTGTTTTTTACTGGTAAGACAACTTTTGATGGAATACAATATGAACATGTGATTTTGGGAATGGATATGGGAAAGCAATTCATCGTTGGCTTTAGACCTATGTGATGCTTATTCCATTGTTTTCTTCTATTTCCTTTGTATTATGAGATATTATTATGATTGATTTATCTTTAGCCTTGTCATCATATGGTGTCTCATATTGTCAAACATTTAGATGTTGTCCATAATTTGTCAATTCATTTTGTATATGTGATCAATCTATCATTTGATTATTATTGGATTTATTCCTAATGTTAAATGATGGAGAATATCAATACTCAGAACTGAGTTTTCTCTCGTTCTTAAATATTGATCATCTTGATATCTCACGATTCTTTTTAATCAATTATTTTCATGTTGTTATTAATTTACTCCAAATAATAGATACTTCTTTGAATTTATTCTGGAAGTACTAGTATTGTTCTGTCATAGGTTTCCCTTAATTGAAGGACAATCAGGAGCTCAAACGGCACATAAAGATAAACTCAGTTTTGTTGATTAGCTACAGGTTAGTGTGTGTGTTACTCCGTTAAATTATTTATTAGTGAAACAAGGATTGCATTAATTAGCTTTGACTTTTTCTGTGTCTTTGTTTCAATTGTTTGTATTTAGTATTTATATGTTTAAAATCTTTAAACATCGAAAAAAAAAAAATTTATGTACTTTCTTTATCTTAGTTAGAAACACTATTATATTCATTTCGCAATATTTCAAGTAAACCTTGCAAGTTGTATATAGATTGTTTATAATTATTTGTATATATTCATGTTTCTATTTGAACACTTGTAATTAGTATATAGATTGTTAGAATCATAGCTTTAGATTAGTTTATTTCTTTTATTATTTTTAGGACCTTAGTTGGCTAACAAAGACATTAAACCCGTCAGGTCATTTCATTCCAAACGGCTTGGGTTAATTAGACAACCTTGGTCCATATTTGACCTTTCGGTTGATGGTGTGTCATTTACGCTCGTCAACACAAACCTAGATATCTCCTGTGCACAGAAAAGGCTTGGTGGGCTCGTTCAATGCTCAATTAGAGGAAAACATGATGACAAGTATTTCAAACTCAAACCAGACATGCAATTATATTTCAAGGAGAGCATAAATAATTCGGCACAAAAAATCATTCAAGCAATCCATAAGGAAAACCAAGTCATTGAATAGATGAGAAATTGACTTTATCAACTAGAAGAGGAAAAACTTGACGAAGGCATAGGGAAATGAGAGAGGAGAGGAAGGGGTTTAGAACTAGGTTACAACATTGGCTCCAACTGAGGATAACTCTTCCCTGCGAGGTGCTAAGAACAACAGATCAGTTCCTTTGAATTTAATATATTTCCCCCCACCTCCCTTTTCTTACCTTTGTTCTGTCTGCCAGCCATGCATCTCTGAAAATTAATGCCGAAGCTAACCCGAGTGCCTTTGTTGGGCTATGGAGTATTTATTCGCACACAACTAACTAATCAAATGCAAAAACAAAAGGAAATCATTTATGTTACAGGAGGGACCTTCCATCATCCTTAAACAAAAAAGTGTTTCAGGAAGCACCCATTTACTGGGCCTCTGAAGATCTCTATATTGTCTAGATTGTGTAAGATAAATGTGTTATTTTTCAAAGCCTCAACCACCTTAAAAGGTCCAAACCAAAGGTTATCAAACTTACCATTCTTGGACTTGTCATCCCTTCTGGCATCCCACCTCAAGACTAGGTCACCTTCTTGAAATATCTCCTTCTTGGTTTTCTTGTCAAAGGTTGATTTGATATTGCTCTAGTATGCTTCGGTCCTCCGATCCAGTGCTTCTCTCTTTTGTTGAACCTCTATAATCTGGAAGATTTTACTTTGGATGTCATTTGGCTCCTCAATCTCTTCCTGGGTGGGAAAAACAACATCCACACCATAGACAAGCTGAAATGGCAATGTTCCCAAATACTTTTTGGTGTTGATTTTGTCGACCCACAAAGAATATTTGAGTTTAGAGTCCCAAGATTTATTGTTCTCAGTCAACAACTTCTTGATAATCCTGATGAGAGTTTTTTTTTATGACTCTGTCAGACCATTCCCTTGAGGGTAATAGGGCATGGAATGTGTCAAGGAAATGTTATGACTTCCACATAAGTCAATCATGGATTTGGACTTGAATGCTTGGGCATTGTTTGTTATAGGCTTGTTGGGGCAGCCGAATCTGGCAAAAATATTGGTTTCCATGAAATTCATGATCACCTTGTCAGTTTCATTCCTGGTGGGCACAAAATCTATCCACTTGGTGAAATATTCAGTAGCAGTGAGAATCCACTTGTGTTTCCCACTATAGGGTGGATTTATCTCACCTATGAAGTCTAACCCCCATTGTTGAAATGGACTACTAGTAGTGATGGGTTTTAGGGGTAGTGATAGTAACTTTTGTTTTCCTGCAAATTTCTGACATTCATTGCAAGCCCTAACAGTAGTAAATATATCAGAGAAAAGGGTGGGCCAGTAGTACCCTACCCTTAGTATCTTGAGAGTTGTGGCCTTCCAATGTTGGTGTCATCCACATACTCCTCTATGCATTTCTATTGTGACTTGTCTAGCTTCATTTTCGTCAAGGCATTTTAACAGGATGCCAATAGGATTCCTCCAATACAAGTTCTGGTTTGAGATGTAGAATATGATAGTCTTCTATTTGAGGGACCTGGCCTTTGTCTTCTTCAGATCTGGTGGACATTCAATATACTGCATAAAATAAATGATGTTTCTATGCCAAGGTGAAGAGGAGTAATTTTCAAATACCTGCATGTTGTCTTGTCCATGATGTATGATGGGTGCATCTGATTGGGTAAATATTTGATGTAATTTTAGCACCTTATAGTTTGATTCTGATAAAAACTTGGAAAGTCCTTGTCCCTTTATCAACTTGGTGGGTTTTATGTGAAATTCATACTCCAATAGTTTGACAATCCACTTCCCTCTTTTCCCCTCACTGTCTGGCTGGACCAGAATCTCTTTGACACTGCTGCTAGGAAAAAAGGTTGTTATGATAGACTGTAACACATATACCCTGAAGGCCTTGAGTGTTTTGACCAGCACATAAGCCTACTTTTCTAATATATCATACTTTATCTTAGCATCTCAGATGGATTTTCTAAAAAATTCTATGGGTTGTTCATGCCCTTCTCCATTTTTCTACAGTAGTACAACAAGAATGGTCTCCTCGTAAGAAAAAGAAAAAATGAAGAAATACTTGATATAGTCAAGAATGGCTAATACAGGGGCTTCAACTAAAGACCACTTGATCCTTTGGAATGTTGATTTTTCCTCTAGCTACCATTTTATCACAACATATTTATTCAACATGTTAGTGATAGACCTTAGGATTTCGACGAAATTTGGCACAAAGCGCCTTAAGAAGTTTATCTTGCCAATGAAAGACTGGATAACCTTTTTATTTCTAGGTATTTCAATCTCTTGAATGGAATAGACTCACTTCGGATCAATTTTTATACCTCCTACTGATATGATGTGGCCCAAGAGCTTCCCTTCTGGCATGGAAAAGTGAGACTTCCTAGGATTCAGAGATATTTTGTATCTCTTGCATTTCCAAAAAAACCTACTCCAAATGTTGCAAATGTTCATCATCAGAGTTGGAGAAAATGGTTATTTCATCCAAATATATAACCATAAATTTTTCTTTTCCCCCACGAAAGCTATGTCCATGGCCCTCTAAAAAGTGGCCCCTACATTCATCAGCCCAAATGGCATCTTGTTGTACATGAATGTTTCCCATGGGGTGGTGAATGTTGTTTTTTATTTGTCCTCTTCACACACTGCTATCTGGTTATAGCCAGAGTATCCATCTAACAAGGATATCCCGTGGGCACCTACCACCCTCTGTAAAATATGATCTATTTTGGGGAGAGTGTAATTGTCTTTTAGAGAACACTTGTTGAGATTTCAGAAATCAACAAACAAACGTATCTCCCCATTTTTATTTCTCACGGGTACCAAGTTGGCCACCCAATTTGAGTACCTGAATGGTACAATAATCCTTCCATCCAACATCTGTTTCAACTCTTTCTCGATTATGGACATCAACATGGGATTAAATTGTCAAATATTCTATCTAAATGGCTTGGATCCATCCTTCAGAGGTATCTTGTGTTGGATGATGTTAGTGTCAAATGTCTTTAAATCATCATACGACCAAGCAAAAGTATCAACAAACTTTTTGATGATACTGGCATACCTATCCCTTTGTTTCGCAACTAATTCTTTAGACAAATTGATGATCTTGGGATTCTTAGTGGTCCCAATATTGCAATCTATTATCTTTTCTTCTTGATTCTTCATGGAAGCTTCTCTGGAAACATCATTTCTGTCAAACAACCTCTCAAGTGGAACTAGTCCACTTGGAATGTGATTGGTTTTTAGCTCCACAATATCATGTCCAACTACTGTCTTTAGCAGATGAGATGTTTATTGATTTTCTAATTCATTATTTTCACCCTCTTGGATTTCTTAGTCGATTGAGATGTTGGAGAATTACTCAATGGTCTGTAGAAACCTCTGCAGCTCTAGATCCTCGCTAAAGACTTTCTAGTGCTTTATGTTGTCTGGTATGGTTGTCCTATGTATGATTTCCCCCTGATATTTAATATTTGGACCAAGGGGAGATCTAAAAGTACTGGCATCCAAGGCCATAGAATCTTCCTTCTGATTCTCCTCTTTGGGGATGAACGATATATTAAATGCTAGAAAGAAATTGTCGATCAGGTCTCATACCTGGTTTATGTATTTCTTGAGCCTCTGTTGTTTATCTTGATAGATGTTCTTAACTTGATTGATGATTAACTCAAAATCACCAAAAACTACAAAACATTCAATGGCCATGTCTTTGGAAGCCCTCAATCCTAGCACCAAAGCTACATATTCAGCTATATTGTTATTAGTTTCAAACTCCAACTTATAAGAGAGTGTTATTACCTCTTGTGAAGGGGAAATGAGGAGTATACCTACCCCAAATCCTTCCTTTGATGAAGATCCATAGAAATACATCTCCCATACTTTGTTTTGTTGATCTATCAGTGGCTGATCTTTGCATTGGCTAACTAATATTTCAGGTTCATCATCATTTAAATGAAAAAAAAACGAGTTGATCTCATTCTCAACAACATAGATTGAGTGATTTCTTGGGTTCTGGTGGTCATTGACGATGTAGGCTAACCTTACTTCTCTGTATATCCTCCTATGTTCCCCTCCAAACACATGGATGGTGGCCTAAGTGAGGTCCATTTGTAATTATCCTCCAACATTCTTAGCCCAATTTATGGATAAGAGCATGCCAAATTTCGAGGGAATGTCAACCACAAAAATGTCCATCACTACACTCTTCATTGGTAATTGTGCCAAAGAAACCACCATATCCTTTATCAGTCCCAAACATTTTACTTTCTTATAATCAAAGGAGTACAAGTCCTGGTAGGGTTTGGTGATATCTAGACCTAGTTCTTCCATAAAAACTTTGGGCATAACATTGTGCGAGGATCCTGAATCCATAAGACAGTTATGCAAGATATTATCATGGAAATTTAAATATATATAGAATGGTGGAGAAGCATCAAATCCATCCACAATGTGTGGACCCAGAGTAATGGCTGGGTTCTCATCCTGTAGACTAATTATATTAGAAGACACAATAGAAGGAATTAGCTGCAGAACTTTCATGATGGATTTTTTGAAAGGTTCATTCTTCATCAGTTATGTCAAAGGAACATGGATCTTGATCTTTCTCAACTCATGCTCTAGGCTAAAAGAGGTTGGTGGCCTATTAGCTTCCTTTATCTTAGGGACTGCATGTTTAGGTGTGGGAAGTTGTTCAACTTTAGATGACATATATTTCCTTGGATTTGGCTTGGGAAGAACTTCAGCCTTTTTGTTTTGATCAGAGGTAGTGGCTTTGGGAGCCCCCCCTCTTGTCCTCAAATCGTAGTTTTTATGGGGTTGGCCTTTCATAACTCCCTCTTCCTCTATCTGATTATCAAATTGATTTGACAATTGTGCTACCTCATATTCTTGTTGCGTTAAGTGACTAGTATAATAATCTGTTTCATTGAAAAGTACATCAGTATCATCTACAACATTGTTGTCTACATCTATCTCCTCAATATAATTTTCTTGGAAAGGAGGTGCTACCCTTTGATCATCAAAATTCCTCCTTTCTCTCTGCATTAGCTTAAGGGCATCATTAGGCCTTCTAAACTAGTTTGGATTTCTATTTCTAGCCCCTTGAAAATATATGTTTGGTTGTTTAGATTCCCATTTCAACTTAGTTATTTTAGATGTCAGATCCTTCAAAGTTTTGGTCATTTCATAAAGTTTGGTATTAGATGTGGCCAGGTTAGAGGAGGTAGGGGAATCTTCTCTCTATTTCTTCTTTTCTTTATCAGAACTAGTCTTTAACTTGTATGATGCCAAGATATTGGATTCAACCTCAATGGTTGCTTCGTGCATGGACAACAGTGTGGTGGATCTTCTCTCCCTCAAAAAAAGGGATAAATTTGCATCAAATGCATTGACATAATGATCTTGGCAGAGGATTTAGTTTCGTTGATCTCATATGGGATTCTACCATACATCTTATTGAATCCATTGGTGAAGTCTAAAATAGATTCAACATTCTTTGTCTTTAGAGCCCCAAACTTAGTGATGTAGTAGAGATAATATCTCCTATATCCCCATTTATTTATGAAAGCTTCATCTAATGCCTCAATATCTGCGATGGAGGATGGAGGAAGATCCCAGAACCATTCCCTTACTTCCCCATCCAAACTCTACACAAACAACCTCATCCACACATCTGCATAGTCAATGTTAAAGTTGTACTCTATTATTTAGCACTTATAACTTCATATGTATCAATGCGTACCTACAATAAATGTTTCACAAATAATGGATATTCAATGTGCTCAATAGGTGAAAATACGATACCCTTTCTCTATTATTTATACTCTCCAAGTAGCTTCCTCAAGGGGTTACCTTCTAACTAACTTAACCCAACTTCCTTCTTTTGGGGCTAACCCACTTCGAACCACTTTGTCCACAAATAGTAAACTCACCACTTCTAGTTTCAACTAATTTATTTTTAATTATTTTCTTTTTGCAACAAATTAACTCATGATTAACTCCTAGTAACAACCACTTTGACTAGTAAACTTATTCTGGGCGATTCTAGAATAAATTGACTTCTTTAACCTTCTAGGGTCTTCTAGATTACTCATGAGGGTTATCCAACTTCACAAGGGAATAAATCTCTAACCATGAGGAGTTATGTGGCATTCCACATATCACCGGAAATGGCATGACATGTAATGTCCATCTAAAATAGTCTTATCTATAAATACATTGATATTGATACCTTTATACCTCAAACAATATTGAGTCCCTTAACCATATTGTTGGGGCTACCAGACTTGCTTCAAGGATTTACATCAATGAAAACCAACCCAATTAATCAACAACATCCATATTTTGTGTCTTTATTATTGTTGTGAATTTTTCCTTTGTCATTGGCTTGCTGTAAAATTTTAGCCTAAATCCATTTACTAGGAAGGGAATTTTTTACTCATGAATGGTTTTTATTTGTACTGAACCATTATCATAGAATTTTAAATGGTGTAAGGCCCTAACCATCTATTAATTAGTTTCCCTTTGAAGTTTTTGAATCTTGAATAATATAAGAGGGCTCAATCCCCCTATTTGAACTTGTTATGCTTAATTTTCTTTTCATGTCAATCTTTTCTCTCTTGTTGCACTACTTCAATGTTGAAGAGTGCTTACATTTTGTACTCATCTAAGGAATTTAGTTGAATCGGTATTTCTCTTTGTGATGATGGTAAATCCATATATAAGTCATTTGTTTTCCTTAATGTATGGTATTCAAATTCAATAACGAGCATGACTTTCTTACCATAGATTAACTCAAAGGGTGTGATCCCAATGGTAGTCTTACATGTGATGTTGTATGCCCATGTTACTTCTATGAGTTTTGTTGACCATTTTTTCTTGTTCATGCTCACTGTTTTGGTGAGGATGATCTCTAGCTCTTCATTGGTGACTTTGTCCTGCCTATTTTCTTGTGGATGGTAGGGTGTTGATTTTATATGACGAATGTTTTGTTCCTTCATGATTTCTTGAATAAGCCTGGATGTAAACTGAACTCCTTGGTCTATGGCTATCTCTTTTGGATAAAAAAACCTTGATAATATGCATTCTTGGAGGAATTCATCTACATTTTTTTGGAGGGCATCCTTCATAGATTTTACTTCAACCCATTTGGTCACATAATCAGTGCATACCAATATGTTCCTATTTTTCCCTGATGGAGGATCAATTGGGCCTATAAATTCCATGCCCCACTTGTCAAATGGTTCAAATGATAATTGGGGTTGAAAAGGAATATCATTCCTCTTTGTAGGCTTCCTCGTTCTTTGACATTCATCACAATGTGAAGTGTATTGTTGAGCATCTCTATGTAGGGTCAACCAAATTACTAATAGTATCCAACTTGTAATATCTTGTAAGTTGTCCTCTTTGTCGCATAATGTCCCCCACATGGTTTATCATGAAAATCATGGAGGATATCATGTATCTCATCTTATCTTATGCATATCCTCAAGAATTGGTTTGGGAAAACTTTGAATAGATAACCATCTACCCAAGTAGGGGCTAATATTTTTTGGACAAAATTGCATCTTTCTCTATAGGAGCAATGTTGAGGAAGCTTCCCTGTTGTTGGATAATTTTCTATGTTAGTAAAATAGGGGGTTTGTGTTGATATGAAAAAGAGGTTCTCATATGGAAATAGATCATCAATCATGTATTCTTTATTAGGAATTGTCAACCTAGACAAAAAAATATAAAATTACATTCTACTTTCTAGGCTTATCAAGAATAGTAAGATCGAATTGTTATAATAACAAAAACCATCTAATAATTCTACCATTTATGTTAGGTTTTTCATCAATTATCTAATGGAAACATGATCTGTATATACAAAACAATTCATACCCTATAACATAATGTTTGAATTTATTTAGAGCATGAACTATTGTTAATAGTTCCTTTTCTATGATACTGTAGTTTAGTTTTTCAACGGCCAAATTATTACTTGTGAAATATATAGCATAAGTCTTTTTATATTCATCTTGTCCTAAAACTACTCCTACATATTTATCTGATGCATCAGTGTGAATATGAAATGGAAGAACCCAATTGGGACCTTCTAATATGGGAGTAGTTGAGAGTTTTTATTTTATGGTTTCAAAATCTTGTTGGAAGTTTAGAGTCCAACAATAATGTACATCTTTTGATAGTATTGTAAGAAAGGGAGAATATATCTTACTTAAATCCTACATGAACCTCCTATAATATCATCCATGTCCAAGAAAACTTTTGATATACTTTGGTTTTAGAGGTGTAGGAAGTAGGGTGATGATTTTGATTTTATTTTTTTCTACTTCAATCCCCCTAAAGGATAGATGGTGTCCTAAAAAAATCCATTCATTCATCATCATATTACATTTTGCATTGCTAAGGGACAAGTTCATTTCTCTACATATTTGGAGAACCTTATCTAGATTTTCTAAGGCCTTATCAAAATAATTTCCATAAGGGGTAAAGTCATCCATGTGGATCTCAACTTTATCATGGATTAGTTCTGAAAAAATGTTGACCATTGCTCTTTGGAAAGTGGTTGGCGAATTACATAGGTCGAATGGTAATACTTTGTAGGTAAATGTACCCTAGGGACAAGTAAATGTGGTTGTGTCTAGATCTTCAGGACTGATTTGAATTTGGTTGTATCCACTAAATCCATCCTGCAATGAAAAGTATGCATTCCCTACTAAGACATCCAAGACTTGGTCAATAAAGGGTAAGGGAAATTATCATTTTTGGTAGCCTTGTTTAACTCTCGGTAATCCACACATATCCTCTATTTCCCATTCTTCTTTGGGACAATAAATAGAGGAGAGACCCATTCACTATCTGAGATTGGATATATGAATCCAACATCTAACAACTTTTTGTTGATTTTTTGGTAGCATCAGACATGTACTTACACATAGGCATGTTTTTTGCATGTGGAAGTAGTCGAAAATATTCCAGTCTTGAGTTTACTTTAGTCAGAAGGAATTAATTAAAGTAAAATTGTATTTATTAGTGAATTTAATTATTTAAGAACATTCTTTGTTATAAAAAACAGGATCGTTGAACAATAAAATAAAACAAATGAGGAAATAAAACAAATAAGATACACAATACAATAGAGACACAGATATATGTGGTTCACCCAATGTGGGCTACGTCCACCATAGAAATTGGAAGGTCCTTCCTTTTTATTATCGAGCAAAATGAAGGGATACATCCTACAACACACCCGTTGTAACTTCCTCTTATTTCTCTCACAGTCTCCTCTCTAAGAATACAATATTGGAAATGATACAAGCCGCAATACAATTCCCTCATAAAAGAGTGTTTCCTTCTAGGGAAAAACACCCTAACATAACTTATACCATCAAATTTGTCACCTTATAATGAACGATCCAGATTTACTATGAAATTACAACATACATTTACAAGGAAATTTTTCCTTCATGGGCTTCGCCCCTAAACCCCCGCCGGGGGCCCACTTGCCCCCATACCCCCCAGTCGAGGGGATGAGCCCCCCATACCCCATGGGGGGGGAATACCCACCCACGTGATGGGGTGTACAATCTTCATGGGGTATAAAAAAAGACCTCTAGATTATGAAGATAATCAAGCTCCACAACCAACAATATCCCACTTGAAGACTGATCACAACAAATCCATTGTTATTGTATCTATTGGAATATGATCCTTCTTGGACTCGAAAAATTTATCGTCTTCACCTTCATTCTTGAATACTAACTGAAAAAGCAGGAACTCAGTTTCTCCCTAGTTACTTCCTTTATTAACATGTCTGCAAGATTATGTCTAGTATGTATCTTTTCCAACTTCAAATGTCCATCTACTAAGACAGATCGTATGAAATGGCACATGAGTTTTATATTCTTAGTATTTGAATGGAAGGATGATTTATTTTCAAGATGAATGGAACTCTCACTATCACAGTACAACATGTTGTTCTCCTGCTTCTTTCCCAATTCCTCCATAAACCTTTGTAACCAAATCATTTCTTTACTAGCCTTTGTAGTAGCAACATACTATGCTTTTGTTGTTGAAAGTGCAACAAACTTTTGTAGTTTTGACATCAAACTTATTGTTGTTCCACCTTGTTAACAGGTGTTTATGACACACCGTCAATGGAAAGGATAGATCCGGACCAGGGTTTTCTATTTAACCCAAGTAGCTTGGTATGATCTAACCTGACAGGTTTAATGGCTTCGTTAGCCAACTAGGGTCCTAAAAACAATGAAAGAAAATAAACTAATATAAAGCTATGATTCTAACAATCGACATACTAATTAAAAAATGTTGAGTTAATATTGTTAATATACAATGATTATATACAATTTACAAGGTTTAAATAAAATCTTGCAAAAATGATTATTTGATTAAGTTCTAAACAAGATATGAATAGTACTCTTTTTTATGTTTAAATATATTAAACTAATAAACACTGAGTGAATACGATTGTAACGATGACACAAAAATAGACAAAGATAATTAATGCAATCATCATTCATTCGTATGTAAACAACTTTAAATAAAATAAAATGATACATCTACTAACCTCTAACTGATCAGCAATAAACTAAGTTGCTCTCTCTGTGTTGTATGAGATTCTTATTGTCCTGTATTTAAGGGGAACCTATGACAGAAACAATAAATAGTGCTTCCTGAAGAAATTCAAGGAAGTGTTTCATGCTTTGGAGTGAATTTATAATAGCAAAAAGATAACTAATTAAATATCATGTGACCTCAAGATAACCAATAGTTGAGGATGAAATAAATATCAATCCTGGGCATTGATATTATCAACCATTTAATATCAGAAGTAAACTCAAAAATAACTAAATAGTTGTTCGATCACAAGTACAAACTAAACCAACAGATCATGGACATCATTCAAATAATCAACAATATGAAATATCATGTGGAGACAATACTAAAGCTAAATCAACACAAATAACATCTCATAACATAGTAATAATAGGAGAATACAATGAAACAAGCATTGTATAGTTTAGACAGGGCTAAAGCCAACAACAAACTACTTTCCCATATCACTTCCAAAATTATATATCCATATTGTGGTCCAGCAAAAACTGTCTCAACACTAAGCAACAACAGCTATTTAAACATGTCTTGAATCAATTATCTCTTATCATACAAGATAGAGGATGATCCCTAAAAATACGTTTGTTTTTCAAAAATAGAATAACAATAGGAATAATCCTGTAGGATTCCTTACATAAAAAATAATTACATTAATGACATTGTTTTTTTTTTTAAATGGGAAATCACTTAAGCTAATTGAACCATATGACCATGATTAGTTTTCCTTAAACATAGCATCATAAGTTGTTGCTTACCTGTAAAGATAAAACACAATCATAGTTTAGATAATAATAGAATTAAATAATTTTAAATAGGCTGGCTACAGAATATTTTGATTATGTAGATAGTCTCAAAATAAAAACAAAATCAGAAGTGAATCTATTTCTTATTTCTCAAACAGAACCAAATAAAAAATAATTAAAACAAATATTTATCATTTCAGATATTTGATAAAGAAGCATCTGATAAATGTGAATTTATGATGGTGTTTAAATTCTTTGAGTTTTTAATAATTACATTACCATCCTATTTAATCCTTTTGTTTTCCCTGTGAGCATTCGATCGAACGCATGCTTTCAATTCGTCATTCTCCCTCTCAAGCAATGAGTTTTATGCTACCATTTGGTTTAACTATGCTTGGATATAGGGGATATCCTTGTAGTATCTCTCAACCCAATCAAGACAGTTTTCACATTGAACTGGTTCTATGGTAGGTAGAGGTTGAGCTTGTTTTGTAGAGGGAAACTTAGTGTTTTCTATAATTTTCTTCAGATTGTGTCGTATACTAGAGAAACCCTCCTGGTTCTTTAGGAATGGTGGGATATTAGAAATGAAATCGTACTGTATTGCATCAGTATCGATTTCGTTTCCCAGGAATTGGTCATCTACATCCTCTTGAGAAATAAAATTATCGATATCATCTTCATCAAAATGATCATCGATCTCGATCAATGGGGTCGATTTCTCATTACAATGTTGTTTATTTCTCAATTTCCTAGATAGGAGTCGGTTTGGCCTCTTATTCGTAAAATTCACATCTGGATTAATCTGTTTCTTATGCCTGCCATTTTTCTTGAAAATTGATTTGTTTAAAACAGCCTAAGTCGTATCATGAATAGGAACAGTAGAAATCTTGTCTTTTAACACATCTAAGACCTCTTCCAATGACTTTCTAGGCATGAAATTTCATCGTGGTTTTTTTCTCGATGGCTTTCGAATAATAATAGAGGTTCGATCTGTGGTCACATGGTCTTCTTGTAGATTAACACAGTTTTTCGATAGTAGGGTTAGATCTAAAGGGACTGGGGTTTTTATTGAGATGGAGAGGTGATTCTATTTCATTTTCAAGTAGGGTAAAATTATTCCTAAACAAGAAATTTCCCCAACTATCCCCAGTCTTAGACATATGTGAAACTACGAGGATTCGAATGAGGCCATGTTGAAACAAGCTTGATTGTGGGTTTAATACTGCCTCTGATAGAACTTAGCCATTTTATGTAAACTCCTATGTAGATAAAAAGGAACATTCAATTTGAAACCTAGAAAAACCATGAGCAAGCAGGCATGATACAAGAATATCAGGCCATATCTTCCTTCACAAGTGATAAATTGCTTCAGCATTAAGAGAAATCCATGCCATCGGGGTTTGAAAAGAGAAATTGGTGTACCTTTTGGGTAACAAAACAATTTCTTGGAGGCCATGAGTAAATGCCAGGGAATGCCTTCAATTTTGGCGTTTTTGAACCATCGATCTCCCTCTTGGGATAGTATTGTAGCTTTTGCGATGGAACCCTCTGTTACCTCTAGCTATAAATCCCCAATCTTATCCTTGGTGCCATCAAAATTATGAGAAAAATATTGAGCTATAGTGAGTTTGAAACCCTCAAAACATCTGATGAAAACATCCTATCCTTGTGCCACAATGTCGTCCACGACATTGTCATGAGAGAGGATGGGTTGTGAACCATTGGGTTTGATTCTTACCATAGGCATCATTAATATGTTCGTATAGAAAAATAAAGGGTACTGAGAGGTGGGTTGTGTTCTCCAACACATGAAAAGTAGGACGAGGTCTGCATAATCAGGAAAAAACCTATACCTAAGGATTCGAGAAGCTACTATAACAAACATTTGTAGTTTTGAGTGGGTAATAACCAGAGGATGCGCAGGACAGGAAACCATTCTGACAAATGAATTCCAAACCCAAAATACCACAACTTACCTCTTACAACAATGAATGCAGTCTCGAGTTATGCATGACAAAGGGATGATGTTTGAAGGTAAGTGTCTCAGTCTTGTACTAGGATAACAAGATCATGATACGACTACTAGGAGTAGGATTCATATTTCGAATTAACCCAAAGTTATGCTAGTTGCGTAGCCAAGCATATGGAAAATGTAGAAACCATATGATCAAAGATAGAAATGACTAAGTCATAACTCTAAGGAAAATAACTCAAGTGTTATGGTAATGGATCAACAAGTGAAAAATATAGACTTACAAGCTTTAAGGTTCATAAAAATATAGATTCCCTTTAGGTGTAATCCCATTTGCAAAAGAAACAACAACAAAAAAAAACACAAACTGTATGATGACCACTCAAACCAAAATTTGTTCTAATTTCATTCTTTCAGTCATGAAATTGAACAAAACAAAATGATATATTGAAAATGATGAACTCTTACAGACAGCTAGGCCAATGAATCTTCTCAAATCCAAAAAGATAGAAAAATTTTGTAGGGAGAAGGAGGCAGCTGCAGAAGAATTTATCCCTTCGCGGCGACATTTTATCATGATAAAATTTGACAAGAGATGTTGGTTTCCAACAATGACGATATGTTGGGTGAATAAGTTATATCTGCATCATCAGAACTTTATATCAAGGAACATATGAATCAGAAATAATTAATAGACACAATAAAATAAAAAAGATCAAGCATTTCGACAATAACTTAGAAAAAATAACACAGTCATAGTATTGGGTAAAGTTTTGTCCAAAAATTGTAATCCAGTATCTCGTTTAGATCACAAGGGTAGTGATGTTTATACAGATGAATCCAATACCCCTGACATGACCACCAATAGACGTCCATAGCCTTGGTAGGGATGTCATTTAACCCACTCTGGTACTTCTATCCCATCCAAGAGTTGTCCATTTATGAAAAAAGCAACCTGACATCTGATCAAACCTTCAAAACATACCTGAGGATCTTCGAACCTGACATTGCTTCACTTCCAACATGCATGTTCAGTACCTCGATGAAGTTGTATTGGTATCATGTGTGCATTTAACCGCTACCAGCAGACCTATTCAGAATCCCGGCGGGTTTACACACAATTCCTACACATTACAGTGCTTCCAACTCCCCAAAAATGTTTATAATATTTTCAAAAACTTTGTGATATCAAGAGAGCGGGGCGATACTGAAAATTTCACATTCAAGTAATGAAAGGATTGATCTTTTAAGAATTATTTGTCTATTCTGATGACTTTCATCACAATTTGGACATCTAGGTGTCAATTAAGAAATCATCTCTGGGATGGGAAAGCACTGTGAGTTGTTTCCTTTAAAACAGGGACTCCGTTAGAATTTTTTAGAGATAATCGTGTTTCCCTGAGATTTCAATGAAAACCGGGAATAATGACTTGAAAAAACTTACCATAATTGATATGATTTCAGATGCTTCAAACTTTTCTCAATTGTTGCTAATGAAAAATCCAATTCACTTCAATAATGAATAATGATTCAGACATAATCATTCAGAAAATACAAAAAATCAAGAAAAATGAAAAGAACTAAAATCAACCAAGAAAATGTAATTAAAATATTTACAAAGGGGTGGATCTAATTTTCTTAAGTGAAGTATTTTTTTAGAGATTGGTCATTCACTGGAAAAGTGTCTGGTTGTCCCTCTAAGTTGTGTAGCTGAAAAGAACTTGGACCCAATTTTTCAGAAATGACAAAAGGCCCCAACCACAGGTTTTGGAACTTGGTATGTTCTCCTTTATTTTTGTGTGCTTTATCCCATTTGAGGAACAAATCCCCTACATTAAAATTTCTTTCAAAGGATGAACTTGTATCGAACCAAAGTTTTACAATCTGCTGATGTTGATCCAATTTTTGTTTTGCCTGCGTTCTTACTTCTAATTTTAATAGAGCGTTAATCTGATTTTCTAGAAGAGGACATTCCTCTTCTTGAACTTTCTACGATATTTTCAATGAAGGAAGCAAGACATGTGGGGGAAGGATGGCCTCTCTTCCGTAAATGAGGAAGAAATGAGAATTCCCAATGAAGGATTTTGGAGTTACCCTATCATCCCAAAGTGCTTTGTAAAACACATTGTGCCAATTCTTGTGTTTTTCTGATCAGATTCTTATTTGTTGACTCGGCCAGACTATTCCCTTGAGGGTAATAGATGGCAGAGTACTTTAGTTTAATACCTTTTTCTAGAGCAAAAACATTCATATCTAGGGAATAAAAATAAGAAGCATTGTCAAAAACTAGACATTCAGGAATTCTGAATCGAGTGATAATATGGGAGTTCAGAAATGACACTACCTGATTTGTATTGACTACCCTTAATGGTAAGGCTTCATACCATCTTGTAAAATAGTCAGTTGTTGTGAGAATGTACTTATGCTACTGTGAGGAAGGGGGGTTGATTGGTCCTATAATATCTAGGCCCCACTGCTGAAAAGGTGTGTTTAACGTAACAGACTACAAAGGAAAAGTCGTTTTCTTCACCCATCTTGCAACCTTTTGGAAAATAATACATTTATGGGACAACGTGTGAGCATCCTTAAACAAGGTAGGCCAATAGTATCCAACCCTTAGTACTTTTTGAGTCCACCAAAATGACCCTCGGTATCACCGAAATGCAGTGCATCCAACACCTTTTCAAATTCCTCTTTTTCTAAACGCAGAAAAACATGGTCAAAATTATTTCGAAATAATATATCATTAATTAATTGGAAAGAAGCAGATTTAAGCCTAAGTGCTCTTCTATTTTTGGGATCAATATTATGAGGAGAGGTTCCATACAACAAATAAAATCTGATATTTTTGTACCATGAATTGGGCACAGTTTGTGTACAACTGATCTATTTTTCATCATGTTGATTTACAGTTGATGTATTTATTTTAATTTCTAATTTCTCAACTGAGTCAGATACCAATTTACAAAGGCCTTGACCTCTAACCATTTGGGTAGGTACTATTTTGAGGTCATATTCTTGAAGTGATGTCATCCAATTTTCCCTTTTCTCACCCAGATATTTCTGCACTAACAGATTTCTCACAGCAGGGTAAGGAACAATTTTTGTCCTGGATTTTAACAGGTAAGACCTGAAATGTTTCACAACTTTAAAAACAATGTATGCCTAATAATCTACTGCGGGGTAATTTATCTCTGCTCATTTAAAATCAGAGCTCATAAATGAGATGGGTATTTCATTGCTTTCAGCATTTTCTATGTAAGTACAGCGGCATAAGATCTGTCAGATGCAAAAGTATATAATGTAAAATCCTGGGAAAAATCAAGGCTCATCAGGGAAGGTGCCTCGATTATGGATTTTTTGATAGAATCAAAATCTTGAATCTCTTGTGGTCCCCATATGTATAAAAAATCCTTTTTAATCAGATTTTGTAGAGGTCTTACCATTTCAGAAAAACTCGAGACAAATCATCTGAAAAAATTAATTTTACCCAAAAAGGATTGCATGGCCTTTTTGGGAGAAGGAGGGAGGAGGTTGGAAATGGCTTGGGTTCTTTCAGGATCAATTATCATTCCATCTTTAGAAACTATAAAACCAAGCAATTTCCCTTGTTCTACTGCACAGACTATTTTTTTAGGATTGAGTGAAATGTCGAACTTGTGGCATCGTTCTAACACATACCTAAGATGGGACAGGTGATCTTTCTTGTTTTAGAAAAACACAGTGAAAACTTCTAGATAGACCACAATTGACTGGTTAATGAGGCCATGGAAATCAATGTCCATTGCTCTCTGAAAAGTGGCACTAGCATTTATCAATCCAAGAGGCATTTTTCTGTAGGCGTAGGTGCCCCAGGGGGTGCAAAATGTGGTTTTCAGCTGGTCTGAAGAAGACATAAGGACCTGGTTATATTCTGAGAAACCATCTAATAAAGACAGTCTTTCAGAAGCAGATACTTGTTGCAAAATTTCTTCCATTGGAGGAACAAGGTAGTTGTCTTTATCAGAGGCTCAGTTTAAATTTCAAAAATCGACACAAAGTTGAATTTCTCCACTCTTCATCCTTACAGGGACTAATTTAGATACCCATTGAGTATGCCTAACTGGAAAAATGATCTTTGCAGTGAGTAATTTATTTAGTTCCTTTTTTATGGTGGGTTCCAATTTAGGGTGTATTTTCCTCAATTTTTGTTCGAAAGGTTGGGTTTGGGGTTTCATAGGAATTACCTGTTGTATTATGTTTGGGTCAAAATTCTTTAAATCGTCATACGTCCAAGAAAATACATCCTTAAGTTCTTTGAACAATTTTATAAAATCATATCTTTCTTGTTCAGAACACCCCTTTCCTAGATTAATATTTTGAGGATGATCTTGCGTCCCTAAATTTACAGTTTCGTACAACAATGAGGAACTGTTTTTTTTACAATTGACTACCCCTCTAAACTTGTCATGTAGGCCGGAAAATTTTTCTAATCTAACAGCAGATTTGGGAATAGAGTTTACCATCTCAGATGATGATTCTGCAGATCGAGGATTGGATATTACCATGAAATCTCAGAGATTTTTGTCATGAGTGCTTTCATCTATTATTGCATTTTGGAAGGTGTCTTCCATATGAAAAAAATTGATGATTTGATTATTATCATAAAATACTTGCCATTTTGTGATTTTTTCAGGAATCAATGGTCTAAATAAAAATTCAACCGAGAACATGTTATGGGAAAGACCTTCAGCAGGAAACAATTTAGAAGCAACATTAGCTAGTAAATCAGCTTCTGAATTACTCGTCCTAGGAATGGAATTTATATTGAATGCTATAAATTTGTGCATTAAACCCCATACCTTGGTTTGGTAATTCTTCAAATGTGGTGACAAACAATGTATTTCATTTCTTACCTATTTTATTACGATTTCAGAATCACCAAATACTACCAAATTTTGCACGTCCATGTCTAGTGCCTTCCTTAGTCCTTGTAGAAGTGCTTCGTACTCTATTTTGTTGTTAGTACATTCAAACTCCAATCGACAAGAAAAAATTGTTTTATTACCTATGGGATCGATAAGCACACAACCAACACATGCCCCTTCCTGGGATTTGGATCCATCAAAATATAAGGACTAGATTTGTTCGTCATTGGCAAGGTTCGGTGTACCCGACAAAGTTGGTGTCTGAGTATAGGCGGTTACTTCATATTTTTGTTCTGGGTTGGTGATGGAGGAAATTCCAGTCATAAAATTACCAAAAAAGGTATTCATTCCATGTGTCTCAATCGAATTTGCAGCAGTAATAAAAGTCTCATTTGGGTCGTTTAGATCTGTCACCGTGTACTTGAGGTAACGTTCTATGTTTATTCTGATCACTTTACGTTCCCATATTAGAGTATTGTGCTTAACTTCTTTCCATTAAAAAAAAATCTCGTTGGTGTTCCAAAACTTCATTTCTGAGCCCCTGGAGATGAAGATGCAAATTGGGTCGACTTATACAACCGAATTTATCGAGAAAGATTACTTTTTTTGGCTCAGGATATCAATCACGAGATTGCAAATCAACTCATGGGTCTCATGGTATATTTGAGTGAAGAATATGCAAATAAATATATGTTCTCATTTCTCAACTGTCTCGATGGATCAGTAATACCGGAGGTAGGTCTTTTCGATATTATGAAAATAATAGTACCAGCTATCCATTTTCTGGCAGCCATAAATGAGACCAGTCCGTAGAAAAATAGTCATGTAACTGTTCTAACCAATCTCTACTAAAAAATAAATCATAAACTTCAGGAATGTCAACAACAATAATAT
The DNA here is from genome assembly GCA_000966675.3 of Picea glauca. Classification (NCBI taxonomy): domain Eukaryota; kingdom Viridiplantae; phylum Streptophyta; class Pinopsida; order Pinales; family Pinaceae; genus Picea; species Picea glauca. The sequence continues at coordinate 429,393 of JZKD02S0782131.1, forward strand.
CAATTACTTGGTGAACCTTGGGATTGGATGATAATCTTATCAACACGTTTTTAAGTTCACCAATAACTTTGATATTAGTTCGATCTAACTGAATGATATTTAAATCAGAAGGTTTTACTTCTGCGTTAATTTTCTAGCACACAAACAAAGGAATCACATTTTACGATGTGCTAGAATCAACCATATAGTTATGTACATTCCTATTGAAAATTTTGAAAGTTAATAAAAAAGGAGGCTCATTTTTTCATGCAGAAACAGTAGAATTCTGCTGATCTTTTATGGTTGTACCTGAAACAGCTTTATCTAAGTTTCCTACAGTATTTTCTGATGTGTCCCTTTTATCTTGGTTGTCAAATGAATTTTTACCTGGGACATATTTAGCTTTGTTTAAGTCAATTTAAGTTGATTTCTTGTTGATAAGATCGTTATTTTTATTATTTTCAACAATGCTTTGGAGCATTTTCTGTAGGATAAGTGGAAATTTCAGCAATTCAAAAATGAAATATTTTCCCTTAACTTTTTAAGATCTTCAACTAAATCATACTCTAAAAATGGGGCAGCAGGGTTTGGTCTCATTTCATTTTTCTTTGGTTGTTTTGAAACCACATTTTTACTTGTTTCGGGTGAAGGCTTGTTTTGTGTTTTACTTTAAGTGTTATAGGGATGGACAGTTTCAAAGTTTTCTTGAAATATGTTGTCCGACAAGTGCCTGAAAACGGGAGGGAAGGAATCCTCCTCATCATGTGTTTCTTCCTCACCTGTATCATCGTGATTCTCAGGAGGAGCAGAAAGAGGATTTTCATGTGCTTCCAATATTGTTTGCAAAGCATACTACAAACCTTCGAAGTTTAGACCTTCTGTGGGCAGGTTTGGCCGGTTTGGAGGAAAAGGTTTTCTAAAAGGTGGTATAAAACCTCCTTTACTTGTATATTCCTCCTCAGCAGATATTTTTAAGTCAACGACCTGATTGGATAATTTCTGGAAAGCTTTCTGCAAACTCTCCAAGTCTAATGTTTCTTGTTGACTTTTAGCTTGAGGAGGCCTAGTGAGAATTTATATTTTCTTTTTAGAAGATGAAGTTGTTTCATCCTCACTACTTAGATTATCTTTTAAGCTCAAAATTTCCTTCTCAATTAGGACTTCCTCCTCAAAAGCTTCTAATAATGTGTTCTTTTTGGACCTTTTAACCCATATGGCTATGTTGTTATGTAGGGCCTTAGTATAATATGAAACAATCAAATTTTTTGTTGGCATTGAGTCTACAGGGATTTTTTTTTTTAACGTCAGGAATCTCTGGTTGAAATACTTAACCTTTTCTTTAGAGTTCATCTTCAAACTAGAGAGTTCCATTACCAAAACTTCTGGAGATTTGTCATCTTTGAATTTTTCTAGAAAACAAGTTTCAAACTTGTCCCAAGAGACAATGGTCTGAGGTTATTGTGCAAAATACCACATTGAGGAATTCCCCTCAAAAGTGTAAGGGAATGATCTTCACATGACATATTTGTGTTCGACACTCTGGAGTCTAACAACTAGTATAGATTTCTTGATGTGATCCTCAGCTAATTGCTTCAAATCTGAATCAAATTTGGGCAAGCATTTCTCTGTATGTTTAGGCAATGGGTGTTGGGGTCCAGGCACAACCACAACATCTTGATCGAGCCAAGGTCTAGCGGGATTATTTTGGTTTTCCATGGGAGATGGTGGATTCAAAGGTTGAGATGGTTTAGATGAAGAACTTCCTTCGTCCGAGGATTCCCCTCCTGAAGAAGGTGGAGAAGAACCAAGTGGGCATGGTGGGATATCAGATCCTCCAGCACCAAGGATAATTTCTTCATTAGGATTGGTAATATTATCACCTAAAGGGTTTTCCAGCAGATCGATGTCTTGATATTGTACTCGGGGATTTTTGAAATCAAGGGGTTGATTAAGTTGTCTACCAAGTTGTCTAATTTGGGATAAAGCACTTTGAGTTCTTATGATCGACAGGCAAACAATTTCTTGGACGTCAATCCCTTGAGGAACTGGCATCACTGGTTCAACGGGAATGTCAGGGGTAGTGTTTGAGGTAATAGCTAGGTCAAGTGTATCGTTATTGTATGAGTGACTACGCGTTATGACAGGAGCGCGATTGTTTGGGGGAGTCTTATGGCCTCCACATGCCATCAATGAATTCCAGGCCCTCCTTCTAGCACCATTTTTTGACAGGCATTTATGAAACACTATCAATGGGAAGGATAGATCTAGACTGAGGTTTTGTATTTAACCCAAGTCGTTTGGTATGATCTAACCTGACGAGTTTAATGGCTCTATTATCCAACTAGGGTCCTAAAAACAATGAAAGGGAATAAACTAATCTAAAGCTATGATTCTAACAATCGACATACTAATTACAAAATATTGAGTTAATAGTGTTAATATACAATGATTATATACAATTTACAAGGTTTAAATAAAATCTTGTGAAAATGATTGTTTGATTAAATTTCTGAACAAGATATGAACAATACTCTTTTTGATGTTTAAATATATTAAACTAATAAACACTGAGTGAATACGATTGTAACGATGACATAAAAACAGACAAAGCTAATTAATGCAATCATCGTTCATTTGTATGCAAACAAATTTAAATAAAAGAAAACAATACATCTACTAACCTATAACTGATCAACAATAAACTAAGTTCCTCTCTCTGCATTGTATGAGATCCTTCTTGTCATGTATTTAAGGGGAACATATGATAGAAACAATCAATAGTGCTTCCTGAAGAAATTCAAGGAAGTGTTTCATGCTTTGGAGTGAATATATAACAACAGAAAGATAACTAATTAAATATCCTGTGACCTCAAGATAACCAATAGTTGAGGACAAATAAATCTCAATCCTGGCAATTGATATTATCCACCGTTTAATATCAGAAGTAAACTCAAAAATAACTAAATAGTTGATCGATCACAAGTAAAAACTAAACCAACAGATCATGGACAACATTCAAATAATCAACGATATGAAATATCACGTGGAGATAAGACTAAATCTAATTAAACATAAATAACATAGAAATAATAAGAGAATACAATGAAACAAGCATTGTACAGTTTACATAGGTCTAAAGCCAACAACAAACTGCTTTCCCATATCACTTCTAAAATTATATGTCCATACTGTGGTCCAACAAAAACTATCTCAACACTAAGAAACAATAGCTATTTAAACATGTCTTGGATAAATTACCTCTTATCATACAAGATAGAGGATCATCCCTGAAAATAAGTTTGTTTTGCAAAAATAGAATAACAACAGGAATAATCCTCTAGGAGTCCTTACATAAAAAATAATTACATTAATGACATTATTATTTTTTTTTAAATGGGAAATCACTTAAGCTAATTGAACCGCTTGACCATGATTCCTTTTCCTTAAACATAGCATCATAAGTTGTTTCTTACCTGAAAAGATAAAACAAATAGTTCAGATAATAATAGAAATAAATAATTTTAAATAGACTAGCTACAGAATCTTTTGATTCTGTAGCTAGTCTCAAAATAAAAACAAAATCAGAAGTGAATCTATTTCTTGTTTCTCAAACATAACCAAATAAAAAATAATTAAAACAAATATTTCCCATTTCATATATTTGATAAAGAAGCATCTGATGAATCTGAATTTATGATGGTGTTGAAATTCTTTGAGTTTTTAATAATTACATTACCATCTCATTTAATCCTTTTGTTTTCCATGTGAGCATTCGATCGAACACATGCTTTCAGTTTTTCATTCTCCCTCTCGAGCAATGAGTTTTGTGCTACCATTTGGTTTAATTGTGCTTGGAGATAGGGGATATCCCTGTAGTATCTATCAACCCAATCAAGACAGTTTTCACAGTGAACTAGTTCTATGGTAGGTAGAGGTTGAGCCTGTTTTGCAGAGGGAAACTTAGTATTTTTTGTAATTTTCTTCAGATCGTGTCGTATACCAGAGAAACCTTATTGGTTCTTTAGGAACGGTGGGATATTAGAAACAAAATCATATTGTATTGCATCAATTTTGATTTTGTTTCCTAGGAAATGGTCATCTACATCCTATTGAGCAATAAAATTATCGATATCATATTCATCAAAATGATCATCGATCTCAATCACTGGGGTAGATTTATCATTACCATGATATTGATTTCTCAATTTCCTATATAGGAATCGGCCTGGCCTTTTATTCGTAAAATTCACATGTGGATTACTCTGTTTCTTATGCCTGCCATTTTTCTTGACAATTGATTTGTTTAAAACAACCTGATTCAGCTCATGAATAGGAATAGTAGGAATTTTGTCTTTTAACACATCTAAGACCTCTTCCAATGACTTTCTGGGCATGAAATTGCATCCTGGATTTTTTCCCGATGGATTTTGAATAGCAACAGAGGTTCGATCTGTGGTCACATGGTATTCTTATAGATTAACACATAGGTTTTCGATAGTAGGGTTAGATCTACATGGAATAGGGTTTTTATTGAGATGGAGATGTGATTCTATTTCATTTTCAGGTAGGGTAAAATTATTCCTAAACAAGAAATTTCCCCAAATATCCCCATTCTTAGATAGATGTGAAACTACGAGGATTCGAATGAGGCCATGGTGAAACAAGATTGACTGTGGGTTTAATTATGCCTCTGATATAACTTAGCCATTTTCTGTAAAATCCTATTGAGATATAAAAGGCACATTCAACTTGAAACCTAGAAAAACCATGAGCAAGCGGACATGATACAAGAATACCAAGCCATATCTGTCTTCGCAGGTAATAAATTGCTTCAGCATTAAGAGAAAGCCATGCCATCGAGGTTTGAAAAGAGAAATTGGTGTACCTTTTGGGTAACAAAATGATCTCTTGGAGGCCATGAGTAAATGTTAGGGCACACCTTCAATTTTGGTGTTTTTCAACCATCGATCTCCCTCTTGGGATAGTCTTGTAGCTTTTGCGATGGAACCCTCTGTTACCTGTAGCTGCAAATCCCCAATCTTAGCCCCAGTACCATAAAAAGTATGAGAAAAATCTTGGGCTACAATGAGGTTGAAACGCTAAAACCGTCTAATGAAAAAATCCTAGCCATGTGCCACAATGTCGTCCATGGCATCGTCATGAGAGAGGAGGGCTTGTGAACCATTGGGTTTGATTCTTACCACGGGCGCCATTAATACATTCACATAGAAACAACAAGGGTAGTGAGAGGTGGTTTGTTTTCTCCAACACATGAAAAGTAGGACAAGGTCTGCATAATTGGGAAGAAATCAATACCTAAGGATTCGGGAAGCTACCATAACAAACATTTGGATCTTTTAGTGGGTAATAACCAGAGGATGCGCAGGACAGGAAACCATTTTGAGAAATGAATTCCAAACCCAAAACACCACAACTTACCTCTTGCAACAATGAATGCAGGACTAAGATATGCAAGACGAAGGGATGATGTTTGAAGGTAATTGTGTCAGTCTTGTACCAGGATGACAATATCGTGATACGACTACTAGGAGTAGGATTCATATTTCAAAATAACCCAAAGTTATGCTAGTTGCACAGTCAAGCATATGTCAAATGTAGAAACCATATGATCAAAGATAGAAATGACTAAGTCATATCTCCCAAGGAAAATAACTCAAGTGTTATGGTAATAGATCATCAAGTGAAAAAGATAGACTTACAAACTTTAAGGTTCATAAAAACATAGATTCCCTTTAGGTGTAATCCCATTTGCAAAAGAAACAACAAAAAAAAAACCACAAACTGTATGATGACCACTCAAACCAATTTTTTTTCTAATTTCATGCCTTCAGTCATGAAATTGAACAAAACAAAATGATAGATTGAAAACAATGAACTCTTACACACATCTAGGCCAATGAATCTTCTCAAATCCAAAAAGATAGAAAAATGTTGTGAGGATAAGGAGGCAACTAAAGAATAATGTATCCCTTGGCAATGAAATTTTGTCATGATAAAATTTGACAAGATTTGTTGGCTACCAACACACCTATAGTAAAAAAATACCTTGTGGTGCTCCTCCTGCTATCTTTATCACCTGCCATATCTTAATCAACATATCCCTATAGAACAATGTCTGAACCTCCAAAACATAATGCATGAGTATAAGTACCTCTCAAATACTTGAGAATCCACTTTACTTCCTCCCAATGTTCTTTACCTGGATTGTTCATATCTGCTCACAACTCCCACTACATGTGCAATATCTAGTCTTGTGCAAACCATCGCATACATCAAGATGCAAATTGTTGATGAACAAGGGACTCTGGACATGTATTTTATCTCCTCCTATCTCTTGGGACACATTTCCTTGGTTAATTTGAAATCGTTGGCCAAAGGTGTACTAATTGTCTTTGCATTTTTCATTCTAAACCTCTCCAACACCTTCTCTGTGTACTCACCCTGAGACAATGTCAATTTGCAATTTTTCATGTCTCTTGTTATTCTCATACCAAATATTTTCTTTGTAGTACCCAAATCCTTCAACACAAATGAATTATCTAATTTCTTCTATAGCGCATTTATATCCTGCATATTAGACCCTGCAACAAGAATGTCATCTACATACAATAGAAAGATAATATAGCTTCCATTTTCTATCCTTTTAAATAAACACAGTGCTCAAAATGACATCTACTGTAACTGTGTTCTGTCATAAACCTATCAAACTTCAAATACCACTGCCTTGGAGCTTTCTTTAGGCCATACAAACTCTTCTTCAACCTACATACCAAATTTTATTTCCTTTGACCTCATACCCCTTTGGTTGTTGCATATAAATATCTTCATCCAAATCCCCATGGAGAAACGTTGGTTTTACATCTAACTCTTCAAGATGAAAATATTATACTACCACTAGACTTAAAATAGTCCAAATTGAAGTCATCTTAACAAGAGAAGAAAATATTTCATCAAAATCTATACCTTTCTTTTGTGCAAACCCATATACAACAAGTCTAGCCTTGTACCACCTTTTTCCTCCATCTTCTTCCTTCAACTTGTAAACCCATTTATTCTACAATGATCTTTTTCTGGTAGGTAACTGAACCAAGTACCAAGTATGGTTATTTACCAATGAATCAATTTCCTCTTTCATTCATTTCTCCCATTTCTTTTTGATGTCTACATGCATTGCCTCTTCATAACATTCTGGTTCATAAGAATCAGTCAACAATAAATAATACAATGAAGGAGAGTATCGTTCAGGGGGTCTACTTAACCTGGTAGATCTTCTAAAAACACTTGTAGGAGTTTGAGGTACATGTTGCTCCTATTGTTGTATATTTTGATTTTCCGGTACCTTTGGAAAAAAAATTCTAGTGATCTCATCAAGCACTATGTATTCTGGTTTTTCTTTTTCTTTTTTCTTTCCCTATAATTGATCTATGTACATGACCTTCTCATTGAATATGAAATATATACTCCTATTGATTTTTTGATTTTCATAATCCCATAAGTGATAACCAAAATCATTAACATTGTATCCAATAAAGGTACACTTATTAGATTTTGCCTCAAGCTTTGTTTTGTTTTCTTTATCAATATGGACAAATACTTTACAACTGAAAGTCTTCAAAAAATAATAGTTTACCTTTTTACCTATTGTTGGCACAGGGGAAGACCCAGGGTTCAGCTTCAGGAGTGCACCAACAAGCCCTAGATACTGGCCCTTTTGGTAGCACCTACGAAGCAGATGCAATCTCACCCGAAGCAGCTATGAGGGGATTGCAAGACAGAGATGTCTACAACCAGGGGAATATCAAGTGGTTCTTATTACAACAACAACATAACATGCATTTACCATTCAAATAGCTATATTTATCCTTCATAGCCATAGATATGATCTAATACAATGATGCAGATAACAATATAACAACAACAGAGCTCAGAGCATCAATCACACACACACAACAGCAAATGTACGTGGTTCAACCTCTCTCTAGGGCTATGTCCACAGAACTTTGCTTATGATATATTAAGATAAATCTTACAGTTCTAATATGCACTCTTGGCCAGCAGATCCTCTCTTCTTCGTCTCTCTTCCTCTCTCCCTTCCTGTGCACTCAGCTGCAGGACTTGATCTTCACACCTAGCTGAAGATTTTACAATACAAGAAGGCTCTCTCTCTCCCTCAGTGCTTCTCTCACCCTCAATACAATATTCTCCTAATGAATAATAATTGACAACAAAGCTCAACCATAGTACCGACCCAACCTAGGTCCTCTCGACCTCTATTTATACATTACAATCCCTCACCGACAGCCTTAGGTTGAAACCTAGGTGTCAAAAACCCTAATTACCAAAACCCTAGGTGTCTACAACCCTAGGTCAACTTGACCGATTCTTTCTGAGCTTCACAATCCTGTACTTCCTTCTCCATCTCGCGGTGCTCCAAGGCATCTAATGTTTTCTTTTTCCACTTCCTAATTCATCCTCATTCCATCTTCCTTTTTGATATGTCATCCTCGATCTCCTCATCCAACAACTTGCTTTTCCACACTTCGCTCCATCTTCTCTGTTGTTTTTCTCACTTTGACCCAGTGGCAGCCACTGTGTCTCCCACAAATCTCACTTTTTACCTTTTCTTCCTTGTTCTTCTCTTCCTTCCATAACCCAAGGCCAACACACCCCCAACACTCACATGTGACTCGTCCCGAGGCACTTGAGATCTGATCCTCTTGTTTTTCTTTGACTTTCGACTGCACAGTGCAGCCCTTGATTTCTACTTTATGCCTCCTTCCCATCCTTATGCAAGCTGTCTTTTCTGTGTCTGGTACCCAGTTCCAACTGTACCTGGTACCTGGACCCTTGTCTTCTTGATTCTACTGAGAGTTGCGAGGTAGCTGGTTGTCATAGTACAACTTCAGCCGACTCCCATTCACCAAGCCTTCCTTCTAGTGTCCTTTCAATGTCTTCAGTTGCGCAACTCCTCCCTCTGTAACATAGACAATCTCATATGGTACGTGCCAACACATTCTGAACTTCCCAGGGTGTTTGATAAACTTACTGTCATATAGCAGGACTAAATCACCTTGTCTAAATATATTCTTCTTGATGTGTCTGTCATGATAGGCCTTTTCTCGTTCCTTCTGAATTTGTTGATGGAAGCCTACAATGAATCTATCTTCTTCTAGTTTGACCAACTATGATAGCCTCTCCATGGATGATTTTAGGGGCTAAATTTCGCTCATGGGCTAATTTTCCATGTTTTTTCCAAAAATGAGATTCTTTATTTTAAAAATGATTAGCCCAAATTCTATAGGATAAAATTACTTTACCTTAAAAATCGCTAAAATTTTAAAAAAACTATATAAAATCCTTATAGATTTGAATATTTTTACAAAAATATCGCCAAACATTTATAGTTGGCATATGAAGGATTAGTAAGATTCGCCAAGGTTTCTACATTTTAAAAC
>JZKD02S0782131.1:458573-475238 GCA_000966675.3 Picea glauca
AGCTTCAAGTTAATGAAGAAAAAATATTAATTTTAGTTTTTTACAAAATCAAACAAATGATAGATAATTCTTTCATTATTATTATTTTGAAATGAGATGCAAAATGAAAAAAGAATTTAATTAATTAATATCACCAAATGATTTCATGAAAATGAGAAACCAACCAAGAAATTATTTGATAAAGTATTGAACACATTATTCAAAATAGTCAAACTTGCTAATGAGCAAAAGAATGAACACATAATCATAATTTAAACGAAAGTAAACATTTGATAAAAATTAACGTTTTGTTTAAATTGAGATTTTTATGCTCATTTCTAACTTTTGACATATACTCTTGTAATGAATGTTTAATACTATAGTGAATGTCTTAAGTTTGTATCAAAGCAAGCCAAGGCATGGAACTATTTGAAATGGTTGATTCTGTAGATCATTATAACTATCAAGATTCTAATAGGGGCCCTTTCAATTTTGTGAAAATATAAGGGGAGTTATTGGGGCCCAACATGGCTCTGTTATCCAACTAGGGTCCTAAAAACAATGAAAGGGAATAAACTAATCTAAAACTATGATTCTAACAATCGACATACTAATTACAAAATATTGAGTTAATAGTGTTAATATACAATGATTATATACAATTTACAAGGTTTAAATAAAATCTTGCGAAAATGATTGTTTGATTAAGTTTCTGAACAAGATATGAACAATACTCTTTTTTATGTTTAAATATATTAAACTAATAAACACTGAGTGAATATGATTGTAACAATGACATAAAAATAGACAAAGCTAATTAATGCAATCATCGTTCATTTGTATGCAAACAACTTTAAATAAAAGAAAACAATACATCTACTAACCTACAACTGATCATCAATAAACTAAGTTCCTCTCTCTGCAATGTATGAGATCCTGCTTATCATGTATTTAAGGGGAACCTATGATTGAAACAATCAATAGTGCTTCCTGAAGAAATTCAAGGAAGTGTTTCAAGCTTTGGAGTGAATTTATAACAACAAAAAAATAACTAATTAAATATCCTATGACATGAAGATAACCAATAGTTGAGGACAAAGAAATCTCAATCCTGGGAATTGATATTATCCACTATTTAATATCAGAAGTAAACTCAAAAATAACTAAATAGTTGATCGATCACAAGTAAAAACTAAACCAACAGATCATGGACAGCATTCAAATAATCAACAATATGAAATATCATGTGGAGACAAGACTAAATCTAATTCAACACAAATAACATCTCATAACATATAAATAATAGGAGAATACAATGAAACAATCATTGTAGAGTTTACATAGGTCTAAAGCCAACAACAAACTGCTTTCCCATATCACTTCTAAAATTATATGTCCATATTGTGGTCCAGCAAAACCTATCTCAACACTAAGAAACATCATCTATTTAAACATGTCTTGGATCAATTACCTCTTATCATACAAGATAGAGGATCATCCCTAAAAATAAGTTTGTTTTGCAAAAATAGAATAACAACAGGAATAATCATGTAGGATTCCTTACATCAAAAATAATTACATTAATGACATTGTTTTTTGTTTTTTAAATGGGAAATCACTTAAGCTAATTGAACCACTTGACCATGATTCATTTTCCTTAAATATAGCATCATAAGTTGTTGGTTACCTGAAAAGATAAAACAAATAGTTTAGATAATAATAGAAATAAATAATTTTAAATAGACTGGCTACAGAATCTTTTGATTCTGTAGCTAGTCTCAAAATAAAAACAAAATCAGAAGTGAATCTATTTCTTGTTTCTCAAACATAACCAAATTAAAAATAATTAAAACAAATATTTTCCATTTCATTATTTGATAAAGAAGCATCTGATAAGTCTAAATTTATGATGGTGTTGAAATTGTTTGAGTTTTTAATAATTACATTACCATCCCGTTTAATCCATTTTTTTGCCATGTGAGCATTTGATCGAATGCATGCTTTCAATTCGTCATTCTCCCTCTCGAGCAATGAGTTTTGTGCTACCATTTGGTTTAACTATGCTTGGAGATAGGGTATATCCCTGTAGTATCTATCAACCCAATCAAGACAGTTTTCACTGTGAATTGGTTCTATGGTAGGTAGAGGTTGAGCCTGTTTTGCAGAGGGAAACTTAGTTTTTTTTGTAATTTGCTTCAGATCGTGTCGTATACCAGAGAAACCCTCCTGGTTCTTTAGGAACGGTGGGAGATTAGAAACAAAATCATACTGTATTGCATCAGTTTCGATTTTGTTTCCTAGGAAATGGTCATCTACACCCTCTTGAGCAATAAAATTATCAATATCATATTCATCAAAATGATCATCGATCTCGATCACTGGGGTATATTTCTCATTACCATGTTATTGATTTCTCAATTTCCTATATAGGAGTCGGCCTGGCCTCTTATTCATAAAATTCACATGTGGATTACTCTGTTTCTTATGCCTGCCATTTTTCTTGACAATTGATTTGTTTAAAACAACCTGATTCGTCTCATGAATATGAATAGTAGTAATCTTGTCTTTTCACACATCTAATACCTCTTCCAATGACTTTTTGGGCATGAAATCGCATCCTGGATTTTTTCCCAATGACTTCTGAATAGCAACAGAGGTTCGATCTGTGGTCGCATGGTATTCTTATAGATTAACACATAGGTTTTCGATAGTAGGTTTAGATCTACAGGGACTAGGGTTTTTATTGATATGGAGATGTGATTCTATTTCATTTTCAGGTAGGGTAAAATTATTCCTAAACAAGAAATTTCCCCAAATATCCCCAGTCTTAGACATATGTGAAACTACGAGGATTCAGATGAGGCCATGGTGAAACAAGCTTGACTGTGGGTTTAATTCTTCCTCTGATATAACTTAGCCATTTTCTGTAAAATCCTATGGAGATAAAAAGGCACATTCAACTTGAAACTTAGAAAAACCATGAGCAAGAAGACATGATACAAGAATACCAAGCCATATTTGCCTTCACATGTAATAAATTGCTTCATCATTAAGAGAAAGCCATGCCATCGGGGTTTGAAAAGAGAAATTGGTGTACCTTTTGGGTAACAAAATGATCTCTTGGAGTCCATGAGTAAATGTCAGGGAACACCTTCAATTTTTGTGTTTTTGAACCATCGATCTCCCTCTTGGGATAGTCTTGTAGTTTCTGCGATGGAACCCTCTATTACCTCTAGCTGCAAATCCCTAATCTTAGCCTCGGTGCCATCAAAAGTCTGAGAAAAATCTTGGGCTACAACGAGGTTGAAACGCTAAAACCGTCTGATGAAAACATCCCAGCCATGTGCTACAATGTCGTCCATGGCATCGTCATGAGAGAGGAGGGCTTGTGAACCATTGGGTTTGATTCTTACCACGAGCACCATTGATATGTTCACATAGAAACAACAAGGGTAGTGAGAGGTGGTTTGTTTTCTCCAACACATGAAAATTAGAACGAGGTATGCATAATCAGGAAGAAACCGATACCTAAGGATTTGGGAAGCTACCATAACAAACATTTGGAGCTTTTAGTGGGTAATAGCTAGAGGATGCGCAGGACAGGAAACCATTCTGAGAAATGAATGCCAACCCAAAACACCACAACTTACCTCTTGCAACAATGAATGCAGGCCTAAGATATGCAAGACGAAGGGATGATGTTTGAAGGTAATTGTGTCAGTCTTGTACCAGGATGACAATATCGTGATACGACTGCTAGGAGTAGGATTCATATTTCGAATTAACCCAAAGTTATTCTAGGTGCACAGTCAAGCATATGTCAAATGTTGAAACTATATGATCAAATATAGAAATGACTAAGTCATATCTCCCAAGGAAAATAACTCAAGTGTTATGGTAATAGATCAACAAGTGAAAAATATAGACTTGCAAACTTTAAGGTTCATAAAAATATAGATGCCCTTTAGGTGTAATCCCATTTGCAAAAGAAACAACAACAAAAAAAACACAAACTGTATGATGACCACTCGGACCAAATTTTGTTCTAATTTTGTGCTTTCAGTCATGAAATTGAACAAAACAAAATGATAGATTGAAAACGATGAACTCTTACACACATCTAGGCCAATGAATCTTCTCAAAGCCAAAAAGATAGAAAAATGTTGTAAGGAGAAGGAGGCAGCTAAAGAATAATGTATCCCTTGGCAATGAAATTTTATCATGATAAAATTTGACAAGAGTTGTTGGTTGCCAACACACCTATAGTAAAAACATACCTTGTGGTGCTCCTCCTACTATCTTTATCACCTGCCATATCTTAATCAACATATCCCTATAGAATAGTATCTGAACCTCCAAAACATAATTCATGAGTATAAGTACCTCTCAAATACCTGAGAATCCACTTTACTTCGTCCCAATGTTATTTACCTGGATTGTTCATATCTGCTCACAACTCCCAGTACATGTGCAATATCTGGTCTTGTGAAAACCATCGCATACATCAAGATGCAAATTGTTGATGAATAAGGGACTCTGGACATGTATTTTATCTCCTCCTATGTCTTGGGACACATTTCCTTGGTTGATTTGAAATCGTTGGCCAAAGGTGTACTAATTGTCTTTGCATTTTTCATTCTAAACCTCTCCAACACCTTCTCTGTGTACTCACCCTGAGACAATGTCAATTTGCGATTTTTCAAGTCTCTTGTTATTCTCATACCAAATATTTTCTTTGTAGTACCCAAATCCTTCAACACAAATGAATTATCTAATTTCTTCTATAGCACATTTATATCCTGCATATTAGACCCTGCAACAAGAATGTCATCTACATACAATAGAAAGATAATACAGCTTCCATTTTCTATCCTTTTAAAATAAACACAGTGCTCAAAATGACATCTACTATAATTGTGTTCTGTCATAAACCTATCAAACTTCAAATACCACTTCCTTGGATCTTTCTTTAGGCCATACAAGATCTTCTTCAACCTGCATACCAAATTTTCTTTCCTTTGACCTCATACCCCTTTGGTTGTTGCATATAAATATCTTCACCCAATCCCCATGGAGAAACGTTGGTTTTACATCTAAGTCTTCAATATGAAAATATTATACTACCACTAGACTTAAAATAGTCCAAATTGAAGTCATATTAACAAGAGAAGAAAATATTTCATCAAAATCTATACCTTTCTTTTGTGCAAACCCATATACAACAAGTCTAGCCTTGTATCGCTTTTTTCCTCCATCTTCTTCCTTTAACTTGTAAACCCATTTATTCTACGATGTTGTTTTTCTGGTAGGTAACTAAACCAAGTACCAAGTATCGTTATTTACCAATGAATCCATTTCCTCTTTCATTCATTCCTCCCATTTCTTTTTGGTGTCTACCTGCATTGTCTCTTCATAACATTCTGGTTCATAAGAATCGGTCAACAATAAATAATACAATGAAGGAGAGTATCGTTAAGGGGGTCTACTTAACCTGATAAATCTTCTAAAAAAACTTGTAGGAGTTTGAGGTACATGTTGCTCCTATTGTTGTACATTTTGATTTTCTGGTACCTTTGGAAAAAAAAATTCAGTGATCTCATCAAGCACTATGTATTCTAGTTTTTCTTTTTCTTTTTTCTTTCCCTACAACTGATCTATGTACATGACCTTCTCATTGAATATGAAATATATACTCCTATTGATTTTGTGATTTTCATAATTCCATAAGCGATAACCAAAATCATTAACATTGTATCCAATAAAGGTACACTTATTAGATTTTGCCTCAAGCTTTGTTCTATTTTTTTTATCAATATGGACAAATACTTTACAACTGAAAGTGTTCAAAAAAGAATAGTTTTCCTTTTTACCTGTTGTTGGCATAGGGGCAGGCCCAGGGTTCAACTCCAGGAGAACACCAACAAGCCCTAGCTACTAGCCCTTTCGGCAGCACCTGCGAAGCAAATGCAATCTCACCCGAAGCAGCTATGAGGGGGTTGCAAGATAGAGATGTCTACAACCAGGGGAATATCAAGTGGTTCTTATTACAACAACAACATAACATGCATTTACCATTCAAATAACTAGATCTATCCTTCACAGCCATAGATCTGATCTAATACAATGATGCAGATAACAATATAACAACAACAGAGCTCAGAGCATCAATCACACACACACAACAACAGATGTACGTGGTTCACCCTCTCTCTAGGGCTACGTCCACAGAACTGTGCTTATGATATATTAAGATAAATCTTACAGTCTTGATCTGCACTCTTGGGAAATAGATCCTCTCTTCTTCGTCTCTCTTTCTCTCTCCCTTCCTACGCACCCAGCTGCAGGACTTGATCTTCTCACCCAGCTGAAGATCTTACAATACTAGAAGGCTCTCTCTCTCCCTCAGTGCTTCTCTCACCCTCAATACAATATTCTCCCAATGAAAAATAATCGACAACAAAGCTCAACCATAGTACCGACCCAACCTAGGTCCTCTCGACCTTTATTTATACATTACAATCCCTCACCGACAGCCTTAGGTCGAAACCTAGGTTTCAAAAACCCTAATTACCAAAACCCTAGGTGTCTACAACCCTAGTTCAACTTGACCCATTCTTTCTGAGCTTCACCAGTCTGTCTTTCCTTCTCCATCTAGCGGTGCTCTAAGGCATCTAATGTTGGCTTTTTACACTTCTTGAGTCATCCTCATTCCATCTTCCTTGTTGATCTTTCATCCTCAATCTCCTCGTCCAACATCTTGCTTTTCCACACTTCGCTCCATCTTCTCTGCTCTTTTTCTCACTTCGACCCAGTGATAGCCACTGTGTCTCCCGCGAAGATTTATTTTTACCTTTTCTTCCTCGTTCTTCACTTCCTTCCATAACCCAGGGCCAACATGCCCCCAACACTCACCTGTGACTAGTCCCGAGGCACTTGAGATATGATCCTCTTGTTTTTCTTCAACTTTCAACTATGCAATGCAGCCCTTTCTTTCTTCTTTATGCATCCTTCCCATCCTTGTGTAGACTGTGTTTTTTGTGTCTGGTACCCAGTTCCAACTACACCCGGTACCTGGACCCCTGTCTTCTTGATTCTAGTGAGAGCTACGAGGCAGCTGGTTGTCATAGTACAACTTCAGCCGACTCCCATTCACCAAGCCTTCCTTCCAGTCTCCTTTCAATGTCTTCCACTACACAGCTCCTCCCTCTGTAACATAGACAATCTCATATGGTCCGAGCCAATGCATTCTGAACTTCCTAGGGTGTTTGATAAACTTACTTTCATATAGTAGGATTAAATCACCTTGCCTGGATATCTTCTTCTTTATGTGTCTGTCATGATAGGCCTTTTCTCGTTCCTTCTAAATTTGTTGATGGAAGCATGCAATGAATCTATCTTCTTCTAGTTCGACCAACTATGATAGCCTCTCATGAATAGCACCAGTATCATCCATGTCTGTAAATGCAGAAATTATTAAGCTTGGTACCAAGTACTCCATTGGGACAACAACTTCAAGACCATAAACCAACTTGAAAGGGGTCTGCATTGTTAATTTCTTGCAAGTGGTTCTATAAGCCCAGAGTACTGTTGGTACTCTTAAATCCCAGTCATCCCTGTTCACACTGCAAATCTTTGTCAATGTTGTCTCCAAGATCTTGTTGAATGCTTCAATCGTTTTGTTTGCTTGTGGATGATAAGGTGTACTATTCTGATGGTGGACTGCAAATTGTTCAGTCAGGGCTTCAACTGTCTTATTGATGAAGTGTGTACCTTGATCACTCATAAGGACCTTAGGGCATCCAAACCTTGTTATTATTTCATCGAATATAAAAAGCGCAGTTGTAGTTGCACTACAGTCCTTGACTACTCTTGCTTCGGCCCATCTAGTCAGGTATTATGTCGCAGTGATAATATACCTTGCTCCTGTGCACTTTCCTGGTGGGTTTATAGGTCCCACGAAGTCAATGGACCATTTTTTAAATGCTTATAAGGTCATATGTGGTGCTAATGGAATATCATCTCTTCGGGATGGTTTTCCAACTCATTGGAATACATCGCATGCTCTGGCATATTCTTTAGCATCTTTGTGTAACGTAAGCCACCAAAGGCCAGCTCGCAGAACCTTTTGTACAGTTGCTTTTCCTGCATAATGTCCTCATGCAATGCATTCATGAGCTTCTTCGAGGATCATAGGGAATTCTTCTTCCATCACACATCTTCTTAGGATCTCATCAGGTCCCATTTTATATAGCTGACCAGCTATCAATGAAAAATCTGCAGTGTGCACCACTAGTTGTTTCTTCTGTGGAATTGTGTATTCGGCTGGAGCTATTCATGTTGAAAGGAACTAGACTATGTCTACAAAGTGGTCATCAATATTTCTAATGGCGAGCAACTGTGGATCTGGTAGTGTATCCTCCAAATTGGTAGGTTCTTCACCGTGATCCAACCTCGACAAGTGGTTTGGGCCCTTATTCATTCTTCATGGCTTAACTATGATTTCAAAATCATATTCTTGAAACAGGAGAAGCCATCTACATATTCTTACCCCCAACACTATCTTGTTGACTAGGTATTTCAACACGGAGTGATCGGCAAACATTTTAAAGTGTCCTCCCAACAAGTAGTGGCGGATTTTTTGCAATGCATACACCATGGCTAGTCCCTCTCTCTCTCTGTAGTAGTGTAATTGATTTCAGCTGTGGAGATATTTCTGCTAGAAAATGCTAATGGATGATCAATGTTTCCTTGTCCAGGTTGTGCCAGTACTTCTCCTAATTCAATAGAATATGCATCAACATGCACATGAAATTCCTTGCTCCGGTTGGGAAAGACTAGAATAGGCACAGTGACCATATTTTCTTTCAGTGTGTCAAAGCTCTGTTGGCATTCGTTTGTCCAACCAAACTGACAATATTTCTTTAATAACCTCTCCATTGGCATAGTAATCTGAGCATATCCTTTGATAAATTTCCTGTAATAGCCAGTATGTCCTAGCACAGTCCGTAGTTGTTTGACTGATGTAGGTGGTGGTAAATCAACTATAATTGCAATTTTGGATGGATCCACCAACAATCCTTGCTTGCATACAATATGACCTAATAATACTCCAAATGGTGAGAAGAATGTGCACTTCTTCAAATTCAAAGAAATTTGACACTGCCTGCATTTATCTAGCATTAGCCTTAGACATTCAATATGATTTTCCAACAAACTAAAAACAGTCTAGTCATCAAAGTATGCTTCTAAAAACTTATGCAAAAATTCTTTGAATGCTTCAACCACCACCCTGGAAAAGATGGTTGGGGCATTCTTCAGTCCAAATGACATAACTGTATATTGGTAGGATCCCCACTATGTGGAAAATGTAGTCTTATGACAGTCCTCCTTGGTGATGTGGATCTGGTGGTATCCTGAAAACCCATCTATAAAAGAATATACTTCTTGGCCTCCCACATTATCTAGCACTTCGTCTGTGAAAGGTGTAGGGAAAGGATCATGTAGACAAGAATCATTCATCTTCCTGAGATCTACACAAATCCTAATCTCACCATTCTTCTTATCTTGCACTATCATGGGGCTAATCCACTCTGACTCTTTGACAGGTTCAATAATCCCTGCTTCCAGCACTCTGTCGAGCTCAATCTTCACATTTTCCTTATATTTTGGATTCAATCTGTAGGGTATTTTCTTGATTGGATTTGCGTCTGGTTTCAAAGGTATTCTCATTTCTCCCATAGGTCCTTTAATTCCCTTCATATCAGTGAACTTGGTCAGGAACAAGTCCTGATACTCATGCAATAATTCTATGATTTTTTCAATGGTAGCAGCATCCCAGTAATCTCCGGCATTGGAAAGATTTGGTGTTTCCTATGTCCCAATATTGACTCTATTTATCTTTATCAGTTGTCCAATGAATGGAATTTCAACTCGTGGTCCTTCCACATATCTCTGACCTTCTGTTTATGGGATATTCACCTTTCTTGGGTCATCGTCTTCGTCGACATTAATGTTGTAGCAGGTCTGCAATTTTTGGAGGGGTGCAGTCCATTCATCCTCTTCTTGCTCCAAAGGGAGGCCATATGCCTCCTCAAATACTTTCTATCTCACCATCTGTAGTGCTTGATCTACAGAAGGAAATTCATTGTCAAACAAAAAGGTGGTTATAAAATTCTGGATCATACCTTCCCATTCTGAAGTGACAAGGCGCAGCTCTGCTTGAAGGTACCAGTTAATCGAGGTGGTATCCAGTGTATTGACGAATTTGTGTACCCATTGTTCTCTAGGAATGTCACTCAAAGCCTCTTCGCAGCTTCGTACATGGTCCGTTGGATAGCTTCGACTTGTGTATCGTGCTTCATAGCTTCCTACTTGTGCTGAAAACCACATTGTCATCAGAGTTCAGCATTGTGTCCAATCTATAATATTGCTTTTATGTGTCCCCCACCATCTTGCTAGTGTGGATTTCATTTCCTCCTCCATTTCCATCAACCTCTGTTGTGTTGGTACACTTGTCTCAAATTCTGATAAGAAGTTCTCTAAGGGGTTAAGCCCATCAAATGTGGGTAGATTACTCACAATTGTGTCAATCCAGCGAACTTCTCTGGTTAGCCTAGCACATCTTCTTGTAGATACTTCATACATCTGGTTCTTCCAGTTCTCCAACTCTTCTTCTAAGTCGGATGAGTATGTGTTGTCACTTCGCCAGCTCATATTTTCGTCAGTTGTAGGGTTGATATAATCGTGTTGTCTAGATGTTAATTTGTAGATGTTTTACAGTTCAAATGTGTGGTCCTCTTCTCTGATAGGTTATGTGTATCATGGACCTTCATCTAGGTATAAAGCTACAACGAACCTAAGGCCATCTTTCTCAAATGTCATGCGTATTTTCTTTAAATCAACAACAGTGGAATTGTCGAAGGCCCAATCAATTCCTAACAATGTAGGGTAAGGGCAGTTATCATCAACGATTTCAATTACCTCAAAATCTGCAAAGGTTCTTACTCCAATGATGTTCATTGGGACATGCTCTAATCGTCTAAATGGGCTGATAGCTTGCTGATTAGCCATGTGAAGCCTGATAGGGGAATATTTCAGCTTGGGTTTTCCCATCAGTGCCCAAGTCTTCTTCGTCATGACATTGACTTCTAACCCTAAGTCAAGGACCACATAGTCTATCTCATACTCTCCTATCTAAGCATTCAAGTGTAATTCTTTGTTTTTCCTTCTCCTTCTTCCAATTTGGTTCACTTCTCTATTCAGTAAGGGGTCTATTTTTCCTAGTTCATACTGCTTGATTAAATCTTGCAATTCTTGTACAACGCATTTATCTTGAATCAACTTAGCACAAGTGTGAAATAATTTCATGAGTTTTCTTACCTCTTTCTCTTATGTTGGTGATGCAGACGGATCAAACGCCTAAGGCATGCCGTATTCTTTGATTTCTGGTTGTATCTTTGATGAAGATCCTTGTTTTCCTTTGAACTCTTTTCTTACCTCCTCAAATATCTGTCTTTCTTTATTAGCATCAAACGTTGGGGTCTTTTCTATAGCTTTCATGACTCCGTGTTTGTTTTTAGTCTTTCCTTGGGCTGCTCTATCTTATCCTGTAGTAGCACCTCCTCGAGTAATAACAACAACTCTAGAGTCTTCTCCACAAGGTTCATCATATATCAATTGTACTTGTGGGTTCTGCTGGGGTCCTCATCTTTCCTGAAGTTTAGCCAACAACACAGGGCATTCTTCTATGACATGCTCAAAGGATTTACAGTAACTACAGGTTGTGCAGGAATTTTGACAATCCCTTGCTAAATGTCATGGTTGTGCGCAGTTGTAACATATTATTTGTCCTCAGCCTCGTCCCATACCTCCTCCTTCTCCTCCTCCTCTATAGCCACCGCGAGGAGTGAAATTTCCTTTGCCCAGAGAGTTGTACTACGGAGTGTTTCCCTCTTGTTATACTTCGCCTTGAATCTTGTATATGTCTCTCGACCTTTCATGCATGAGATCATAAGCTCTACAATTCCAATTATCATGCCCCACTGACTTACAAAATGTACAATACAAGTTTGTGGGTGTCTGGACATACTTTTTCATATAGTAGCACACACCTGGGTGATGCCTATTTCTGCAGACATCGCACCAGGGTAGGTTAACTTTCTTTAAGGGGATCGGATCCCCTGATGCCAAGTACTCATGAAATAAGGGATATTGTTCCTTATCATGGCCTTCATATATGCATCTTATACACCAGATATCTTCCCTTTTGTCTTTTCCCTTATCGTTTTTCATATCCTCGACCTGTAAAGACAAACTAGTTAGCTTGCTCATGATCTAGCTAATGCCTGAGCTAGATTCTCCCATCAGTGTTGATTCAAGCTTCATGGCGATCTCCAAAGCTTCTGCCTGAGATGCAATATTCTATTGCATCAAAGGAATTCTTATGTGTGGTAACAGCGCAACGATGAACCACTCTTTGTTATGTTCATCGAGGATCTGGAAATTTAAGCGGCCTGTCAGGGTCTTGAATCTCTGGTCGAACTCCCAAACAGGTTCAGCTACCTTTTTTTTAATCTCTTTTAGTTTCGTATTACATTGTGACTCCGACTAAGGTTTCTTAAACTCTGCAATCAACGCATTCTTGATCTCATTCAGGGGCTTAGGCTGTGTCAGTCCTTGGACAAGTTTCATGTACCATCTCAGTGCGCGATCCCTTAGAGTAGTGTTGAATTGGGTTCTCTTGATGGCTTCATCGGTGATACTTTTAATATTCCATACGGCCTCACACAGAAACCAATGTTGATCTGGATCTTCAGATCCATCTCCTCTAAAGATAGGGAGTCTCATCTCATTTTCCATAAAGCTAACTAGGGTTCTTGTCTGAGTAGATGTTGGGCTACTGGTAATAGTACTCTAAAGACTCTGGTGGTTCTGACTATTCTGACTACTAAGTATTGTTGGGAAAATAGGAGGATTAACATTACTTACTTCAATAGTTCGCGCAGTTCCTGAGGTTTTTGGCTCGCTTGGTGCAGTTCTTCAGCTCCCCCTTCTTCTGTTCTAGTGGGCTCTGGATGCTCTTCATCAGTTAGATCTACCTCTTATCCACTATAGAAACCTTCTTCTCCGTAGTTTTTCTTAAACAAATTCTCAAGGTGAGCTCCTCGGAATACTTTCCCACTATGCATATGCTCTTCTTTTGTGTCGTTGTTGTTGTCTGAGATCTTGAACATTAGCCTTTTCAGGTCTGATCAATCTACTGTATCTTCAAGATGTGGTTTTCATGCAAGAGCATCTTGATTCTTAGCTTCAGGAAGTGCAAAAATTTTCTTCTGGGTCCCTTGAAAAAGTATCTCTCGGCTTGACTATACGATTATGTTCTGTCAACAGCAAACTCAGTGATATACCCTCCAATGGTACTATCAAACCAGTGATCTACTACTCTGGATACAGCGTTTCCGACTCTCTTGACCTTCTGGATCAATGTTGGTGTCCAAACCACAGGGGGTCTAGATCTAATTTCAAACTGTGTGTCAGCTAACCTAGCCAACCACTCATATAGCTCCTGATGGATTCCTCCAAAGAAGATATCCTGAATGTCGGTGAAGATGTATATCTATAACTAATCTTCAGTGCTTATTTTAGGGTTCTTGTTCTGGACTTTAGCGAAGTCCTTCTCTTGATCCTCTACCCACTTTTGAATCTTTGTCTTTGATGGGAACCACCTTGAAATTCCCTTAAAAAGATTCAAGTCCTGGCAATGGAACCATTTATTGGCACAGGGGTAGAACCAGGGTTCAACTCCAGGAGCGCACCAACAAGCCCTAGCTACTGGCTCTTTCGGCAGCACCTGTGAAGCAGATGTAGTCTCACCCGAAGCAGCTGTGAGGAGGTTGCAGGATAGACATGTCTACAACCAGGGGAATATCAAGTGGTTATTATTACAACAACAACATAACATGCCTTTACCATTCAACTAACTAGATCTATCCTTCACAACCATAGATCTAATCTAATACAATGATGCAGATAACAATATAACAACAACAGAGCTCAGAGCATCAATCACACACACACAACAACAGATGTACGTGGTTCACTCTCTCTCTAGGGATATTTCCACAGAACTATGCTTATGATATATTAATATAAAGCTTACAGTTCTGATTTGTGCTCTTGGCCAGCAGATCCTCTCTTCTCTGTCTCTCTTCCTCTCTCCCTTCCTATGCACCCAGTTGCAGGACTTGATCTTCACACCCAGCTAAAGATCTTAAAATACTAGAAGGCTCTCTCTCTCCCTCAGTGCTTCTCTCACCCTCAATACAATATTCTCCCAATGAACAATAATCGACAACAAAGCTCAACCATAGTACCGACCCGACCTAGGTCCTATCGACCTCTATTTATACATTACAATCCTTCACCAATAGCCTTAGGTCGAAACCTAGGTGTCAACAACCCTAATTACCAAAAACCTAGGTGTCTACAACCCTAGGTCAACTTGACCCATTCTTTCTGAGCTTCGTCGACCTGTCTTTCCTTCTCCATCTTGCGGTGCTCCAAGGAATCTAATACTGGCTTTTTCCACTTCCTGATTCATCCTTGGTCCATCTTCCTTGCTGATATGTCATCCTCGATCTCCTCATCTAACAGCTTTATTTTCCACACTTCTCTCCATATTCTCTGTTATTTTTCTCACTTCAACCCAGTGACAGCCATTGTGTCTCCTGCGAAGCTCGCTTTTTACCTTTTCTTCCTCATTCTTTGCTTCCTTCCATAACCCAGGGCCAACACCTTCCCATGCCTCTTATGTAATTCCACCATCCAAAGATATTGAAGTTTCTATGTTTATTAAGTAAACAATATTATTTACAACATCTTCCCAAAATTGTAAGGGAAACCAAGCATGCAATCTCATACTCTTTGCATGCTCCATGATTGTCATGTTCATTCTTTCTAACACACCATTTTCTTGTGGTGTTCCTGGAACTATTTTCTCTCTACCAATCTGATGGTATGAACAGTAATCATAAAACTCCTTGCTGAAATATTCACCTCCATTATTTGATCTGAGACACTTCAACCTTTTCCTATCTCATTCTCAACCAAATCTTTCAATTTCTTAAAAGTATCAAAAACATCAGATTTTTGTCGAATGCAATAAACCCAAGTTTTTCTAGTTGCATCATCAATAAAAGTTGTTGGAAAATGTTTAACAGGTAGCATATGCTTGTCATTGATGGCAAGTACAATAGTGAAGATGGCATGAGTATAGGGAGAATGTAACATATGGGCATTAGAAGCAGTTTGGGAAGACACTGCAGGAAGAATGTAACAGACGGGGATCAGAAGCAGTTTGGGAAGACACTGCAGAGGATGGTTGGCATGCTTTATAGGCAGTATGGGCTTGTCATTGATGGCAGGATCAAAGTGTGCATCGATGGAAAAACAGGAACAACGTAAGCTTAGGAGGAATTAGCGCAGAGTCGAATGCAGTGCGTAGGTGTGCACCAGGGATGAGGTTAACTCATGGCTAAAGCTCAAGGGAGATAGCGTACTTAGGATCATAGACGGATCAAAGGTCGAGGCCTTTGACACTTAGAAATTATTCCAAGTAAGGAGAATGTGTAAGCTTGGAGGATAAGCATCAGTGATTGTTGGATCCCATCCCGAATTCCTGATGACCGTCAGATCTCAATGTAGACAAGAGGAGCGCACAGATATGGAGGATAGATCTCAGGCGTTAGATCCGAGTGCAGGGTTCGACCACCATTGGATCAAGGAGAACCTGCACGTTCTTTAAATTGCAAGGAGTAGAGGGCTCACAAAATCCCGAAAGAAGGAGGACCGTCCATCTATAGGAAGGACACGTGGGGATAGATCGTCAGGTCGCTGACTGGAGAGTCAAAGGAATGATGTTCCCTAACCTCTCGAAATCGCGATATCTGAAATCACGATTTAATCTCAGCCATCAGATTAAGGTTGAATCTGGACTGTTGATTCCAATCCATGTCGGAGTTTCAGGGATCGAGAGTTGGAGATGTCAAGTAATATCATCCACAGAAATCTTGATTTCGCGATATGAAAAATCGTGACTTCATCATAGCCGTTGAACCAAGATCAGATCTGGACCATTGATCCAACTCCATATTGAAGTTTCACGAATTGCGACATGGAGAGGGAAAAGAAACAATGCAACAAGAATTGTGAAATCGCGATTTAATCGTAGCCATTGAATCAAGGTTTGATCTGGACCGTCGATCTCATTCCATTTCGGAGTTTCGCAGATCAAGAGTTGAATATGTCAAAGACCAATAACCACAGGAATCCCAAAATCACGATATGCGATATTGCGATTTAATCACAGTCGTCAGATCAAGATGTGATCTGGATCGTTGATACGACTCCATTACGGAGTTTCGTGGATCGGGACTTTGAAGTGACAAAAACACTGAACGTCAAGAGTGTTGAAATCGCAATGTGTGAAATCCCGATTGAATCTGAACCATCAGATCAAGATGTGATATGGACCGTCGATCCGACTCACGTCAGCATACCATGTCAGCTAGGAACGCGTGGCACAACCAGGTAATGAAAAGTGTCAGACTGATTCAACATTTTAGTCACATGTAAGTCACGAATCAGAGTGACACGTGGCAGTATTCAACACGTGTGACGACAGTAGAT
>JZKD02S0782131.1:504810-551335 GCA_000966675.3 Picea glauca
CCACGAATTACAAAAACATGTCCCTGGTCTTTGGAAGGGGTTCTTCGGTTGGCTAATTCTCTCATTCGTTTTGGTAATTCACTCACTCTCATTCCCTTACCCATTATAGTGTTGTTGTTGGTCGCCTCACACGTTCATTCACCTGAATTTTTCATTGTTCATCCTCTCTCGTGGATTCTCCACTCCATTATTTTTTGTCACCCACTCATATTTCCTCATTTTCGTGTCTTGGCTTGGGAAAGGAAGACGAACTATTGAAGAGAAGCCATGGTATTGTTGGTTGTAGAGATTTCTAGTGTAATCCAACCATGATTTGAGGCCTGCATGTATGAGATTATTTGGCCTGTGTCCATATTTTCTCACAGTTGTGAGTCCTAAGAGTCTCAACATGGAGATTCTGAACCAGTTGCACTAGAGCCTTGGAAGGAGAAGGACTGGCTGAGGGACTGCGTGGCAGAGAAGGGTGGAGTTTCATTCTCTTGGGTGGTGCAGGCTAGGTAGAATAGAGATGGTTACTTGGATGGTTGTGAGTGTTGGAGAAGCCTGTGAGAGCCTGAGTGCTGAATGGTTGGGAATCCAAGTAACACTCTCGAACCGTCCTTGTGGATTCATATTCTGGCTCAGGGGTGACATTGTTTTTGAGAATTGGAACAGTAGTGTCTATGGTTAGGTGGAACGTCCTTGGTTTGCAACTAGTTGGTGTCTTATTTTATAAAACATGAGTGCTCTCTACTATGGTTTCATTTTCTTGTGTATTTATTTATGTTGTGTATTAAATTATTATATCTGAGATTTGTACTTATAATATGCATGCTTGCTAGTTAATGTTGTGCATGGTATATTGTGCATGTATTTTATGTTGTAGTATGAATATTGATCATTGCATGTATGTATTGCATACTTATTTATTAATTAATTATTATCAGAGATTCGAAATCAGCCAAGAGGTGTGTTATTGGTGTGGCATGCTCAGCCTGTGGGAGGCTGGGTATGTTAAAAGTTGTTATTATTCCAGGAATTTGAATTCAACATAATAACATTCGACCCGACCATCTATCTCGAATTGAAATAGGAGAGGACCTAACAGGCATAGATGATGACCTCCTAGAAGCACATTTATTTTGAGTCGAAGCTGACCCAAAATATCTGGAGGATTTAGAAAACGTTTTTGGAAGACAAAAAGGATCCAGAGGATTTTACAACAAATAAAAGAAAGTGCTAGCCCTAAAAGAAGTACTATTCACCCTTATAAACGGATATTTGTACAAAATGGGACCTAATGATATCCTAAGGAGATGTTCTCTTGAGAATCAAAGAGAAGACATTATTAATGAGGCCCATGCAGGACCAACTGGAGGTCACTTCCAAGCCAACACAACAACTCGGAAGATACTTCAGGCAAGTCTGTGGTGGCCAACTTTACATAAAGACTGTTGGGATCAATTTAGGAAGTTTGATAGTTGTCAAATTCTCGCACGACCTCTATGGAAGAATGAAATTCCACTAAGATTAGTGAAATCCAATCGATCATTTCAAATCTGGGCTATCGAATTTGTTGGCCCTTTTCCTCGGAGAGAAAAAAGAACCAACGTGAAATATATTATTACTGCAGTAGAATATGTGACCAAATGGGTAGAAGTTGAAATAGTTGAATCATGCACCAAAGAAGTTGTGTTGAAATTCATTTATGAGAACATAATCGCAAGGTTTGGATGTCCACTTACACTAATCAGTGACCACAGGACACACTTCATAAATGAAGCAATCCAAGTCCTACTAAATAATTTTATGATTGATCATACATGAACAACAGCATACCACCCCAAAGAAAATGGGGTGGTTGAATCATTTAATAAAACACTGCATAAAGGACTCACCAAAATCTATGGCATTGAAAAAGTGACTGGGATGATAAAATTCCTACAGTCTTATGGGTATATAGATCTTCACATAAATGATCGACCAAACAGACTCCATTCATTTTAGTCTATGGGAAAGAAGTTGTTATTCCATTGCATTGTTGGTCCAACACCGATAGGGTAGCAGTTGTGGCTAAATTCGACCAAGGCAGAAGCATGAACGAATGACTGTACCAATTAAATCAGTTATAATAAGGAATATTAATTGCAATGCACCATCAAGAAGTACAAAAACAACAAAAGAAAGCATGGAAAGACCGTCATTTAAAGAAAAATGACATCAAAAATGGATATATGGTTTTGTTATATGACAATTGAATAAAAGGCAAACCAAGAAAGCCAGAGATAGTATGTCTTGGGCCTTATGTTATCGAAGATTCGACCAACCGGAACAGTTCAACTTCGAACCTTATTAGGGAATCCATTCAAGAAATTAATTAATGGAGCATGTTTAAAAAGGTATTATACATAGAATACGAGAAACCTTGTTGGCAAAACATAGCAGGAAAAATGTCAATAGGGAACAACCATATCTGGAAAGGAAAATCTAACAATCTAGTCGAAGTTGGAAAAAAATAGACTAATCACATAATTAAGGAAATAAATCTTGCTTGTACTAATAAACCAAAGTCAGTTATAAATTTCAGGTACATAAATATAGGTATATGAAACTGCTAGACGATAAAGATAAGTATTAAAGAACTTTCAAAGCCTCAAAGAAAAGTAATGAAAATCATAATGGAGAGAGAAAGAATCCCTTGGTCAAGCCATAGATTATGCATAAGAAGACATGATCGATGCACCACTCCATCTCCTGAATTAAGAGAAATCCTCATGAAAAGGAAGTCAAGTGATAGAGACAGATCCCAATCAAGAAAGTGAGATTCAAGCGAGTGTGGTTCAAGTGAGCGTGGTTATCATACAAATAGTGGTAAATACAACAAAATGGAGGAAAAAACTAACTTTCAAGAACATCGACTAAGTATATCTGAAAATAACAAACTTGATGACTCAAGAGAAACAATCTATCAATCCATATATCGACCATGGATCAATAGAGGAGACATAGTCATCCAAACACAAGAAAACACTGACCATGAAAAAATTGAATCCATAAAAGATGGTGCATTTAAGTCCCCGCAAGAAAGGACCAAAGAAAATGATAGAAATATTAATGATCGATGTGACAGAGAAGACAATTGCATTGCCATGAAAATAAAATCATCTCGACTCAACACGAACAACAATCAATTGGAAGCCAACACTTTGTACACCCAACACACCTCACATGAATGCTACTTCAACATTAACATGGACATCTCCTCTCTTGATCCCGCCATCTCTTCAACAATCATGTTTAATACTCGTACATCCACGGATCACTAGGAAAGAACAAACAATATCTCTCTGTAAAATCATAAATATTTTGTCAGTATGAAACAACACAGTAAATATCATATCAACAAGAGTCGACTTGGTAGCACAGGACAAAATTCATCATTAAACATGTAATTCTATGAAAATATAAAATCTTTTAATATTAAACCACGTGCGAGGCTTCCTACTACCCTATCAGTTACCTTCAAGATCAAGAAACCAGACTCTATAAATCATATCTAGAGGAAAGAAAAAAAACCATTATGCACACAGTTAAGTTTTTAAACATCAACCATGGGGTCAATGAGCATAGCAGATGATGACCCTTCTAAACTAGACCCTCATAATGCAGAAGTTTCTCAACCATCATGATTACAGACGTCAAAATAAGAGATCCGCCCTCACGTGAAGGAAAGTTTCCCCCCCTATGGTTTCATCCACTTAATTCTCGATACAAGGGGAGCACTCGTGAACAATATCTAAGATTGGAAGTCACAGTCCATCTCAGGTTACTTGGAAAAAGAACGAAAAGAAAATGTCAAAATATTGTTTCAAGCAACATATATATGTGGGAAGAAAAGCTGAATGTGGAATCAAAATCATGGATGATGTCAAATCTAGGTATTCAAGGGAGTGAAAAGAGATACTAAAGAAAGATCATCAAGGTTACATAACTTCTTCAAGCATCAAAATATTTTGGCTAAATTTATTCTTCCTTCTTTATTCCTATCATTTACATTTGTAAACAGTCAATGTACAAGAAAAAATTGTAATACTCCCCTCTTTCTCGAGACGAGCAAGGAATTGAGGTTGGGGGAGATGTTGTAAGGGCTAGTCGACTCTGTTGACTAGACTCGACAGTTTACTAAGAGATATTCGATCGACTGTCTAAGTCAGAAGTATAGGTCATTTGAAGTCTTTGTTAACTGACTGACCAAGGCAGTTAAGTAGTTACAACTTCCTCGTAAATAAAAATATAGGTATAAATAGACAAGATCGTATGAGAAAATATAGTTCTATGAGGAAGATTGTATCTATTGTGTTGTATTGACATATCATATAATAATTTTTTGTTCTTTGGGATTCCACTACTTTGTGTATGTATTTTTCCATATGTATGTGACTCTATGATTTCTTATGTGTTGAACTACTGGTAACAATCCCCTACTTTTCCCTAGATTACAACAAGTAGCCACATGTGTGTTTCAAAGGAGAGAGACCAGAGGGAAGAGAAGAGTCATATAGAGCTTGGAATATGGACTTTATGTACATATCTACGGGTCTTAGTGGAGATAGTTGTGGATACCCATGGGGCATAGAAGGGAAAGTGGCGGATGTCCTCGGGCGAGAGAAGGGAAAGTCACAAATGAAATGGAAAATGTGTTGGTACAGGGTCATACAGTAGCACAAGAGTTTCTAGGTTTATATGCATTGTATAATTCTCTCAGTGGACCATTATCCCTATTACCGGAGACCTAAATTGACCTTAATAAAATCATCATTGGACTGGTTTTCCCTCCGATGTTTTTCTAGGGGTTTTACCTGAAAATATTGGTGTTCTTATGTGCTTGATTTGGTTTCCTTGTCTATCCTTTTGTTGCATGTTTAGTTGATTACTTGTCTTTGCTTTTAGTAGATAAAGTGAATTTATTTGAGCTAACATTCAGGTGTTGAGTAGAGTGGTAAAATATCGACATGGTATCAGAGCATACCAAGGGTTGAATCTGCTTGGGAAAATTGACACTTTAAAAGTTCTTGTTTAACTTTGTATTTCATTGCATGTTTCATCCTCCTTTGGGGTTGCTTAACAAGTTTGTAGTCCTCCTTGATATAAATATGGTGAGTAAAAATAGAAGGATTTATGGCTTTCATGTCGTTATAATCCCATGCAAAAGATTTTTTCAGCACATCTAATAATTTTTGTTCTTGCTGACTAGTAAGTTTATTGTTTATTTTGAGTCTTTTTGCAGGGATGATCTCTATGTTTTTGACAGAAGGATCTTCTATATCAGCAGTGAAAAAATATGTCCAAAATTATGTTTTATTTTCAGTGGAAGTTTCAAATATGTTCTTATCATTTATCCCTTCTATTTTTACATCAATTGGATATTGATCTTGCAGAAAAATTTCAAGGATAGTATCTTCATCAATTATACTATTGGACAAACATGTGTTGATTATATAGATGGCATAGGTATTTTTTGTGTCATATATCCTTATTCCTCTACCCATATAAGGAAGCTTTTTATTATTAAGGGTTAGGAGGGAGGATAAAGAACAATCTTCTTTTGGGACGAGCCATCAGTTATAATCACTTTTCCTTCCCTATAGCCAATATACACATATGTCATGGTTAACTAAGGCATTCCCAAAATAAGAGGGTATCCTTTGAATTGAGACTTGTTTTGAAGGATTAAGAAGCTAGTATGTTACTCCCAAGGATCAATAGAGATTATGACACCTTCTATCATCCCTTTAGGTTTGACTGTGGATCTGTCTGCAAACTAAAGGACAGTGGGAGTATCTCTCAAGGATCTTTTAAGGTTGAGTATTAGCATAGTATCTTTGTTCGTAACATTGATTACTACCCCTAAGTATATGAGAGTATTTTGGATCAAGGTTTTGTTGATGTGAACATTTACTAGGGGGTTTCCTGGATCCAAGTATTTAGGTACAATTAATTTCCCAAGCATAAGGTCAGCTAGTTGTCCTATAACATTTATGGTGGAGGAATCCTTTATTTTCCTTCATGGCCTTCTAATGCACTCTTCCTTGATAAACCTATTTAAAATAGGTACATTCTTGAGGTCTTGTGAGATAGGTATTTTTATACACAAACTCTTAAGATATCCTAAATTTTTTTTCTCTTTAGATGTATAAGTTTTCTTTTCATTTAATCTTTCAGGGTAAGGAGGAGTTTTAGGTGAGGTAATATATTCTTTATTAGATTCAACATCTCTTATGAGTGTTGTTTGTTATTGTAAGACTTTTCCTGATCTAATATTGATCTCTTGTACTTCCAAGGAATAAGTCTGATAAGTTGTTTCACTTTTGTATACAAGTTGAACTTGCTTGTTATTCAGATTTGGAGCAGGTTGAGTAGGTAATTGAGGTTTCTTAGGAGAAACACTATTTTGAGTAGTGTTTTTGGTTTGAGGAGGAGGAATTAATTTAGGTTGCTGAAACTTTTGATGGCCTCCATCCTTGTAGAGGTTGACTCCACCGAGGGCTTTGATTTTTTGGTATGCTAGGGAAAGATTGGTATGGAGGAGGAATTGGCGGTCCCTGATATTGACAAGGATTTTTATTTGTCTAAGGGGATGGATTGGGATTATACCATGGTTTAGGTGACATTTGAGTATTATATGCACCAAAATTTTGAGTAGTATTGAAGTTCAAACATATTTGGAAGATTCTTAGTGATCCAGGCCTCCTTTGATTGATGAAGTATAGTGATTACACATTCTCCTATACTCCTTGGAATGTAGCTTTCAATCCTGGAAAAGAAGGACATCTTTTAGTTCGATGATTTTCTTCACAAATACCACAAACATCTATAAGACCTAGAGGGCACTCATTTCTAGGATGATTTTTAGTGCATTTAGGACCATAAACATCCAATGCCTTCTACTCTTCCTCATGTTTCCTTTTGACCTACAAGGTATCCATTTTCATGGCTAAAGAATGAAAAATCTCATTTTTAATATCTTCTATTAACCCTCATAATTCATTATTTATATGAGTTGTAGGGTTAAAATATTGAGGTAGCAAACCTCTACTGCTTCTAAGTTTCTTCCTTCAGTACATTGAATAGTTCTTGAATATTCTTTTGATATCATCATAATCCAATTGATAGCTATAACCATTGGATAAGAGATTAAACGTTTCCATCAAGTCTTCTCTTACCCCTCTAAGTAAGACAAGTTTGAATGAGTCTTCATCCAAAGTGTAGTTTTGAGATCTTTTTTAGCTTAACTGAAATCTCTCCTCAAATTATTCTAGATATTCATGAGTTATTTGTGTCATTCTAAAAATATCATTCCTTGTGTCCCTTTATCCACAATAGTCTATGTATCTCTCACTAAAGTTATTTTTCATTTGATCCCAAGTTGTGATATTATTTCCCTCCAGGCTCATAAACCATCTTAGAGTTGAATCCTTCAAGGTAGAAGGAAAAAGTTTGAGCCTTTTTTCATCAAAAGTATAATCATATGTCCTACATATAATTGAAAACTAAAACAAGAAAGTGTTAGGATATTCATAACCAAGTCCATGAAAATGAGGTAATGCGGAAGGGTTAATATTTTTCATATTGGATTCTCAAATGGGGAAATCATATATATCTTCTTCACCAGCCATGGCATGAGGTGAGGGAGATTATCCTTCTTCCAAAACATTTTCAAATTCTCTAGCTTCCATTTCCAAGAAACTTTCAAGTGTTTCAGGACCAATCTCTAGATTTCTTGGACCTATTGTTGGGGTGGGGGGGTTTGGAAAAAACTTTCCTTTCTTATATCTAGGTCTAGTCATTCATGAAATTGCAAGAAGGTAAGACTTTTTTTTTCTTTTTAAACTACAAAAGAGTGTGATAAGTGTTGGGCCCTTCATTTTTGGATAAGGAGTTTCACAAGAAGGACTACAGTCCCAGTTTTGGCCTAGTATGAGTTGCGCAAAATTTAGAAGAAGACGGACATCAAAGAAAGGAGAAGCAACAGAAATCAGTTGTGAAAAGGACAACACAACGCCAGCAAAGAAAAATTAGTTGCAACCGAATAAGAAAGAATGAAAGCCAAATCCAGAAGACACGACTTAGCTTATATATAGGGATGAATATAATTGTAAAAGGTTGTTTATTTTCGTTCTTTGTTTAGTTGGTATCGCAAGTGTAAAGTTTTGATCATAGTTATTGTCTACTGCAGAAAAGTCAGATTTCGAGTCTGTAATGTAATTTGTACACCATTTTGGGAGTTAGAGCTCTGCGACATGAGTCCAAATCTAGGAGTCTGTAACAGAGCACTATCGTGTCTCTCTGAGATTGTAATTGAGAAATATCTGAAGATAATATATGAAGAAGGATCCAAAATTTCAAAATATGTTGTGTCTTTATGTGTTTATACTTATGCAATGTATATTTGCAGTACTTGTTTATGGTTCATAAGTTCCACATGATGCATCTATGTTTGAATGATTTTCCGCAACATAAGTAGTTTCATTTCTTGCACATATGAGTTCAGATATGTTATGTAGTTAGATGTCCTATGCAAGATTAGAATGAATCTTGAAGGTTCTGTGAATCCTCCTAAGTATTTTCCTTGCCCTTCCCTATCCATTTGTCTTAGCAGCGCTTCGGGTGAGACTTATTCTCTTTGGAGGAGATGAAAATGCCAGTGCTCTAGACTACTCAATACCTTTTTTTGGTAACCTAAGAAGGACCCTGGTCTGATCAAACTTGCGCCAACAAAATGGTTTTGTTGTCAGGAGCTACATTAAAAGGGAACCTGTAGGGAGGATGCTTCTGTGGATTCACAAATCTAATATTGACCAATGGTGGGAAATAAACTATGACGCCTTCATATGGAAAGAAGCGGAGATGAGAAGAAAATATCTAGAAGATACCTGTGAGGCAATCTTTTACTTAGAAAGATCGAGCTACCAGTACAAGATATTCTAGGTTAAGCTCCCAGAAGAAATTTTCCACTGGATAAATAGGCTCCAAGAAGCTCCAGAGTTCCAAGAATGAGTCAAGAGGACCTATACTTGGGACACATAAAAGATTGCATCACTTCATCGATTGGATCGTCCTATCACACGAGCAATTGATTTATGGGTCAATACCACATTAGAAGGATACATTATTGAGTTTGCAGCTGAGAATCACCGATATTTTTCATGCATAGAGGCAGATTTCAAGAAATACGCAAGGGGAATACTGTTGAGAGAAATCCCCCTGTGGATTAAAGTTTTCTTGGTGGAAGAGGGGATGTTGACTATGTTCCCAACTATGATGGAAGTGTAAACATCCTCACTTAGGGTAGGGAAATGTTGGAGTAGAGGCATGGACTGAGAGAGGGGAAGGGTTCTTTGATAAGCGGGGGAAATAGAAAGAAATGGACTCAAGAGATGAGCGAGCCTTGAAAAGAGTTTCCATAGTTGAGAAGTGGTGGCACGGAAAGATCAAGAAAGCAGCAAGATAGTCTGAGAATTTTTGGAAATAAGTCATACCAGGAGAAGTAGAGGAAAGACAGATGGAAGAGTTGCGGAAGATGAGAAGATAGGAAAGATTGACCAGTCAAAGATTAAGTGAGAGAGAAGAACAGAGAGAAAGAAGTCCCCAGGAGGGTGGACAAGAAGGAGGTGTAGAATCAAAAGAGGAGGAAGTCATCATGGAACTGTTGGCACAGGGGTAGACCCAGTGTTCAATGCTACAACAACGCACCAACAAAACCCTAACTACCAGCCCTTTCGGCAACACTTGTGAAGCAGATGAAGTCTCACCCGAGGTAGAGGCAGGGGTGGTTGCGAGACTCATGTGTATGAAACCTTATCTAGGACACAGATCTGTGATTATAATACATAATAAATCACTTATCACCGTCAGTTCCTCAATATACAATCAATAATCACTTCACTGATAAAACAGGGCTTCGTTGTATTCACGTTGATATAATGCACTTAAGCACTTAGCATAAATAGAGAGGTAGATCTAGAGGATCAAGCACTAAGCATATTCATATGGATCAGATATAACATTCTCACATGTCATTATCACTAAGCATAAGCAGATCTATCTAATCATCTCAAAGCACTTAGTAAAAGAAGATATAAACACATCCAGACAAGCACAAAGAAAGACAACACAGTGTTTACATGGTTCACCCCCACCCTGGGGCTACGCCCACCAACTCTTCTTCTTTATTGTATTTAGTCAATCGGTTACAAGCACAAATCCATCAAAACCCTTACTCCACATAGGATAGAATATCTACACAGCTCGCTAGATCCTTCTTCCTTTTGTTACAGCATTCAACCTTCCACAATCTATTACAAGTACCTGCACTTAGCTCTGAAAGTCTCTTATAGTCATGCACAAAGCGCTTACAGACTCTACTTGCACTTAGCATACATTCACATCACATATATGAACTATTAAACTACTTATTACATTTCCTATCCTTCTATTTATACATACAAAATAGGCCTAAACATGGGTAAACCCATGGGCCGACATCCCATTCCCGTTACATATTCCCAAAAACCCAAAAAGGATCCAAAAGTGGGCTGACATCCCGTGATCTTCGCTTTGTCTTGCACTCCTCTTTTGACAGGCAAGTCCCAAAATAGGTCAATATGACCAAGAATCTCCCAAAACTTGGTCAAGGGCCAACAGGCCCCCAACACTCACCTGTGACTCATCCTGAGTCACTCATATCTGACTAGTTCTTCCTCTAACGCCTCGATCTTGGTGCGATCCACTTCAACCTACTGCTATGTGAAGGCCTCTTTCTCATTGAACTCCTAGATCACTGCATCGTTCATGGGCCCTTCTAGGCAGTGTTCTCCTATGATGACAACCTATTCTAGATCTACTCCTCAGCTTTCAACCTCTGTAAATAATTGCCACGCCTTATCTTGTATTGGTTGAAGTCGTTGAGTAACTTCCATCACTTTTCTTTGAATCGTATGGATCTATTGTTGGGTGGTGCATTTCTACTGAGACCACTTCATTCTTTCCACGCCTGAAAAGGCCTTCAGCTGCGCCTGTAGTGTGTCTACATGCTACTTCATTTCCTTAAGCTATGACTCTAATGCCTATAACTCTGGATTCTTAGTGAGGTTCTCATATGTTTGGGAGCTGCGGTTACTCAGTCGATTTCACTCCAAGGCAAGAGATTTTAGTCTGCCAACTGCATTGTGGGAAGTTGCTTCCCTTTGGTCTCTTACATATTGAGGGGTCTTGGGCATAGTGCGGAGATCCAATTTTTCTATGCGCTGCTGGAGCTGTTGGATTACTTTTTCAAGTTGTGCCACCTTTTGTGGAACTCTCTCTTTGATATTTACTTCCACGACTATCACAGAGAAAAGTTCTTTGTGAACCATTTCCTTTACTTCGAGTTTCTCTGTGAGAAATTGTTCCTTGCTTTGTTGCAGTTGTGTTTTTTTTTCATCCTACTTCACTTGGAGAGAAATAATTTCATGTTCTGTAGCACTGCATTGTTCTACAAGGTCAACCTGTACTTGTGCCAAATCTTGGGTAGCTTTCCTTGTTTCTTCCTCAGCTCGTTAAAGGCGAGCTTCGACTGTATCAGTAATGCGGTGGAGTTGAGTTGGCTCATCTCCCAGTTCTGATGTTCCTGCTGACAGAGGCACAACGGAGACTACGTGGATGAATTGTAGTGCCTGCTACACTCCTTGGAGATCGTCCTTAATCTAATGGAACACCTCCTCTTTCTTAGCTTCTTGATTCTCTGTTATCTCCAACGAATCATCATTCAGGGATGCTATGATGAAATCAAAGTCATCGGAGGTGAGGATGGTCTGCATTTTGGTCAGAGATGCTCTCGATTTCTTCGGAGAAGAATTCTTCAGGGGGGGAAACATTCCTTTTCTTTGAGGGATCCTTCTTGTCCCTAGGTGGTGTAACCTCACCTTTATTCTGTTCAACTTCTATGCCATCTATCTCTCTTCCATCTCCTCCTTGATCTGCTGAGATGGAAGTGTTCTTCACGGATGTGTTGTATAAATCATGGACCTCTTCAGTCTTCTTTATCTTGCTAGGTATGGGTGTATTTGGTGTAGTTTATGGACTATCTATATCGGATATCTATGCAGGGTCTGCTGGAATGAGGAGGTCCACTGACCAATCCTTGGTGATTTCTTCTAATTCCTCCTTTGTCAGCTTGTAGTAATATTGAAGTTGTTTCTTGTGCTTGTCAGCACACGTTGTAATATAAATGAAATGGCGATCCACGTTGAATTTCATTAAAGGTCAAAACCTGTGGAGAGTATTTGGCATGATGCGAGGCTCGGACTGGATAGCTAACTTTAGTTTATTGTAATGTCTATGGAATACATAATTTGACTACCATTTCTTGTTCATGTCACTGGAATACCACTTTGTACTAAACTTCATGGCCAGAGGTTCAAAGGGCTTGATGTCCGGGAAGGTCGCACCTTCAAGCATCTCCTATGCGATGAAATAAATTAGGATTAGAAGCCAACTGAAGTGGAACTCATATCCCTAATCTTTTGCTTCCCTGCAGTCCAGTTCCAACTGGTTCATGAGGTACTTCGTCCAATTCATTTGTAGGCCCTCCACGCACTTCTCTGCGAGGTCAACTACAAAACTAGTGACTTGGGTGGGTCGGTTCTTGCGGACCAACTTTCCCGCGATCAATTGACAGGCTAGGCACATTGCGTCACTTTGGATAGAAGCTACCTTGTAGCCTTGCGTGACTTTCTCGACATCGTCGTAGGTGTCTTTTATCCTTTGAGCTAAATCGCGATCCATGGTTTTTATAATATAGAAATATTGAGGGTCGGGGCCTTGCATACTCAGTCCTGTGATCCGATTAATCAATGTCGGATCCACTGTGATATAGCGGTTTAACCACAAGTATCTTCCATGGTAATAGGACAGCAGCAACTTGATGCATGCATTCACTTCTTGGTGTCTTCTGAAGTGAGGAATATTCATGAAGTTGAGAAGTGTGGACTGTGAGAGGTTATGGGTCCATGACTGAGGGACAGTCTTTGAATTCTTTCCTTTTGTCCTGGTCATGTACTTATGTGGGGCAAGCATTCTGTAGACCTTCCTGTCGCCGAGGTTGAATTCGCTAAACTTAAACACTACAATATTTTCTTGATCTGTGCGAACTGTGTGTATCCCCTTCGGGAGGTATGCAGTGACCAATTCGTACTCAAAGTCTTTGGGCACATTGTCTCGATTTATTGCACCACTCAGAGGTGGTAGGTAGGCGGGTAAAATGCTCAGAATCAACTTATCATTCGCGAGATCGTCTCTGTGCTTAGTTTGATTTTCGTCTCCGGGTCATGATGGTCCAGCTCAAGCAGTGGATAGAGAGATCGGTAGTCCTCTCGTCGATGATTCTTGTAGATAGGTAGAAAATCCTCTCTTCGACATGAATATTTCAGTCATCAAGTCAAGGAGTACTTTTGTTATTGATTCTTCAACTGCAGTGAGCTCGTCAGACATACGTGCTCGAGATTAATAATATCAGGTTCACAATTAACTTAGATACTGCACTAGAATAAACAACAAGAGGGAAATGATCACTGTATACAATTCACTTGGTCTGTCGGCTCAAATTATTGGTTATAAAAAGTGTTCTCCATGCATGGCACGATGGGATAAATAGGCAACTCAGCAACGGTTTGCTTGTAACGGGTATCAAGCCTCATTAACTCTTGTTCTGTCCAGTATGGTGTGGTCCAACAGTCTGGTGTCAAGCTATTAATGTTTTTTGACCCATTCGGAGTGGTAGTCGAACGGATATATCGGTCCCAACAGCTATATTTCCTCACCATGGCGAAGTTCCATGTGTCATTGTTCTGATATTCCGGCGAAGCTCCAATTCTGCAAATTTTCTATCTGCAAAGTTCCCACTAGAATGTTTTGTAACTTTTCAAACTTATCTCTCTTCTTACTTAGCTTTCTATCCTTCCTCCCAGTGAGCTTTGTCTCAGTAGTCCTTTTTCCATTCTGATTCTTATCATCGTTGGACATAGATACTTCACGTTGTTGAGATTCTTTCCTAGGATTCGGGATTAACACCTCTTCTTTGTCTGAGATAGGTACTTCAGTCTTATACGGGTCTTCTAATGTTCTTTCAGATTCGACATCTGGTTCTCTAGTGTTAAGTAGATTCGATCTATTATCTTGTTCTTCGATCAAGTGTGTTATCCTTCTAGTCATGAAATCTTTTAATTCTTTCTTCTTCTGCTCCAAAACTTCTTCTTCTTTCTTTCATTTGGCTCAATCTCTATCAATCCAAGGTTTTCCTAGTAACATGGTAAATGGGGCATTGTCCTCAATAAATTTAATAATCTCGAAATCTTCTTCTGTCGAAGTTCCATTAACATTCATAGGTATGCGAGCAAGCTTCCCACACAAGTTTACCAGTTTTCCTCTGAATAACCCTATTCCTCCTAATGAAGGAATCATAGCAGGCCTCCCTATAGCTTTCCAAGTTCTCTCTTTCATGATATTCACCTGTGTTTCCTCATCTAGAACATATTCAATCTCGAAGTATCCTATTCTTGCTTCTATGCATTCATTTTCTTTAAAGATCTCTGATAATCTAAAATGTCGATGGTCATCCAAGGTTTCTTTCATCTGTAGCAATACCTTCTCTGATTCTTTCTAGGTTTCTTCTATAGCCTTAGTTTTGGGATCTGCCTTAGGGTTTTCTTGTATTATGTTCATACTTTCAATCTTAGCAATCATTCTAGGGAAATCCAACACTTCATGGTCCATATATTTGCAACAAAGACAACCAGGTCTTTTCCCAGGGCATGCCTTAGCAAGGTGTCCCAGTTTTCTGCATCTATAACAGAGGGTTAATCCTCATTTTCTTTTAAATTATCCCCAACTTCTCTTGTACTGTGCGCTAGGATCATAGGATCTAACCTGCAATAAATTATTTATGGGATACTATATCCATTCATTAGTCCAAACATTCTTTCTATGCATAGGTATAACATATCTTTCATTATTCTTATCAGATCTACTCATATCAAATCTTCTTTCATCTATTAATACCCTAGTTTTCAAACTAGGACAGACTCTATTAGACATACCTATATCCATACTCTAGAAACAAAAATTTCCACTTATCTTACTTCTACAGAGCACAAAGCTTCCAGGTCTAAAAATTTTAACTATTCTTTACCTTTATCAGAGCACGGAGCTTATAGATCTTACCTCTTTTTAATCGAGATTTATCACTTTTACCTTTATTAGGGCACAAATATTATGAATCTTGCCTCTTTTCTTCAGATAGGACTTCTTCCTTTTACAATGGAGCTTTATAAGTCAAGTAGAATACTGCACACTAGGGCATAGATCTACGCACAGATATTTCACAATTTCAAGATGAATCTTTGCACAGAGCTTTTTCTTTCTCAGTTCCCAGCAATCATAGTTTCAGGTCCTGGAAACGTAACCATTTTTTGGCATAGGGGTAGACCCAAGGTTCAATGCTACAACAACACACCAACAAAACCCTAACTACCGGCCCTTTCAGCAACACCTGCAAAGCAGATGAAGTCTCACCTAAGGTAGAGGTAGGGGTGGTTGCAAGACTCAAGTGTTTGCAACCTTAGATGGGACACAGATCTATGATTATAATACTTAATAAATCACTTAGCACCATCAATTCCTCAAGATACAATCAATAATCACTTCGCTGATAAAACAGGTCTTCGCAGTATTCACGCTGGTATAACGCACTTAAGCACTTAGCATAAATAGAGAGGTAGATCTAGCGAATCAAGCACTAATCACATTCATATGGATCAGATCTAACATTATCACATGTCATTAGCACTAAGAATAAGAAAATCTATCTAATAATCTCAAATCACTTATCAAAATAAGATATAAACACATCCAAACAAGCACAAAGCAAGACAACACAGTGTTTATGTGGTTCACCCCCACCCTAGGGCTATGTCCACCAACTCTTCTTATTTATTGTCTTCATTCAATCAGTTACAAGCACAAAGCCATCAAAACCCTTACTCCACACAGGACAGAAGATCTGTGTAGCTCGCTAGATCCTTCTTCCTTGCGTTATAGCACTCAACCTTCCACAATCTGTTACAAGTACCCTCACTTAGCTCTGCAAGTCCATTACATTCATGCACAAATCTCTTACAGACACTACTTGCACTTAGCATACATTCACATCACATAGATTCACTATTAAACTACTTCTTACATTGCTTAGACTTCTATTTATACATACAAAATAGGCCTAAACATGGGTGAACCCATGGGAAGACATCCCATTCCCGTTACATATTCCCAAAAACCCAAAAAGGATCCAAAAGTGGGTCGAGATCCTGTGATCTCCGCTTCGTCTTGCGCTCCTCTTTCGACAGGTTATTGAAGTCCCAAAATAGGTCAATATGACCAAGAATCTCCCAAAACTTGGTCAAGGGCCAACAGGATCTTGAAGAGGAAAGACAAGATTCAGCCCCAATGATAGGAAAGATCGGGAATCCGGCTAAAGAGACCACTCCAGAGGAAGAAAACAAGACCCATAAGATCAAAGAAAACTGCCCTGAAGCCAGTGGTGCCAGCCCCGAATCACCCATACCTCAAGTGTCTTCTATACAAGTGATAAGTTCGATACTACCCTCTTCTGCTAGTTATGTTTCAGTACAATTAGTTAGTCAGTCACATCCAGGAAGTGCAAGTACATGGAGGATATTGGGATTCCCTAGTAGATCGCAAGCAGGATCGATAGGTTTCATTTTGATAAGATCAACAACATCATCAATGGTTGGTCACGCAGGAGTTTTGATTGCCCGATACCCAAAATTATGGGGTAAGGGAGATGAATATGCAGAGCAGCAATGGTTCTTGTGCAAAGCAATCTGGAGATCTAGAGGGACTCCGAATGCGAATAATTTGGTTGAGTTCTATACTACCTTGAGAGGTCACACTCTCAATTGGTACATGAATATTATTGAGCCTGGAGTGTCAGGAATGCAAGGTCAAGCATTCACACTTGCCCAAGTACGGACAAGGTTCATAGCGGAGTTTAAACTACCTCAGTCAGAACAATAGGCTTTGTCTGAGTTGTGCGAGATCCAACAAAGGGAAGGTGAATCAGATTGGGAATATAGCGAGAAGTTTAAAGATGCTATAGGGAGGTTAGCACATCCAATCCATGAGGAACATCCAAGGGGAATGGTATATTCAGGGATTTCTACCTCTAACTTAGATTCCTCTAACGCAAAAGCATATAGCCACTTTGAAAGACGCCTTGGAATAATCGATGAATATTGAAGTCATGGCGAGATATCCTGGTAGCCTAAGAGTGACCAGACACCCAGCAGATGCGAATTTGGAACAACTACAAGGGAAAATACCAATGCTTACAGAAAATATTCAAGAAATGATGATACCTAGACCAAGACGACCGCAGGTCTGGTGCACCAGATGTTATACAGAAGTACATTTGGTGAATGAATGTCCATGAATGAGAGGAATGGGACCCCCTCAAAATCCTATGGGACCCTCACTAGGACCCATGGAAGGAGTTGCGCAAGTGTCTACGAATTTACCATTCCATAACCCTACTCCATACCATGTTTTTTCAGGGAGCCAAGCAACACCAGCAGTTGTGTATTGTGAGATTTTCTGAATCCATGGGCATGGGCCGAGACAGTGCTCCATTATGAAGAAATATCCAATAGTACCAAATACAGTACACTATGAGTTTTGTGCATCTACCACACATACTACCAATCAATGTAGAGCATTGGATGCGCTTGTAGACAGGTTGGACCGAACATCATTCAAGGTGAATGAAAACCCTCGAAGACTGGGAAGAGGTCATGGAGGTGGGGCCGAAGGAGACTTCAAAGGAGGAAGAACCAGTGGAAGAGGGCCAAGCAGATGT
This sequence comes from Picea glauca, assembly GCA_000966675.3. Lineage (NCBI taxonomy): Eukaryota > Viridiplantae > Streptophyta > Pinopsida > Pinales > Pinaceae > Picea > Picea glauca. Next base: position 522,758 of record JZKD02S0782131.1, read on the forward strand.
TATAATTGTGATGAGCAAGGCCATATGGCTAGAGACTGTCCTCATCCAAGGCATCCATGGTCCTCTCACTACAAAACCAATGGGCACACAACTGAGGAATACCCAGAACTAATTGCAAAATGGGAAGATTGGGTACATCAACGATGAAATAACCTCATCAGTTCAGAAATCAAGAGATTTATTAAAGGACAATTACCCAACCTCAATATCGTTACTTGAGGAGGAGCAAAGATAGGAGTTGATGTTGATAATCTACCTCAGATCTAGAAAGCAACACCTAAAGAAGACAGGTGTGACCCTCTAAAATAGAAGTTGTTCTTTAAAAATTCCATAGAAGTATTTCAAAATATCCCTAGCCCTGAGATGCAGGAGAAACCCCCACATCCTATTGTTTACCCTAAGATTGCACAGTCCCTTCTTCACCCCCTACACCTAGAAACCTTGTAGTCACACGGAGACAACCTGAGAAACCTCAAAATGTAGTCGACCTTTGGTTTCAATTATTCTCTGATATTCTCAGGAATGACCAATTAACAGAGAAGTTTCCCAATGCGCTATACCTAGTTTTAGGGAATCAAGAGCCTGTAGAAGTAGGAGTAAGGACTAATCTTCCTGAGAAGAGTACTTAGAGGGTGTAGAGAAGGAATGTATGAACGGGAAAAGAATTCAGACTAGTATCCCAGTTAGACAAATTCGAGATTAAGGATGTCATGTTGGATCTAGGATCCGATGTAAACATTTTGCCTAAAAGTACTTGGGAATCCTTAAGAAAACCCCAGTTGACATATTCCCCAATCCAGCTAAGGATGGACAACCAATATTCAATTTTCCCCATAGGAAAACTAGAGAATGTCGAAACAGATGTTGTGGGAGTGAAGACAATAGATGAATTTGAGGTGATTGAGATCATGGGGGATAAGGACCCTTACCCTGCGCTACTTGGAATTGATTGGGCCTATGAAAACTATGCAGTAATCGACCTAAATAAAGACACCATGACATTTGAATCATATGGAATCAAGGTAGTTCAACCTTTGGATCCATATGTAGGCCCCAGATACACAAAGCCAACATCCAACAATATGGAGGGAGAGGAATTGGATCAGTTGTACAATGTAACTGCTGGAACAAGAGACGATTATATAAATCCTATTGTTGATGGATTGGTAAGTTGGAGGAGTATACAGTCAGTGGACGAAGATTCAGAACTGGCATTTGATAGTTGGTAGCAAGGCTCATACGAAACATTCTCAAGGATATGTGCAACTGTCAGAGAAACTAGATGGGTTGGGACCAAGGTCAGAGAACACACAGTATATGATGGTACCTCAGGACTTGACATTTTTTTGCTCGACATGCAGGAAAAGGTAGTAGAGGATCAAAGGATATCAATACTAGATTTATCCCTCCAAGACACCCCTGACAGATGGTGGGCCAATCATAAAACCTTACTCATAAATTGGGACGATATGAAGCAAGCTATCAAGTATAGGTTTCTGAATAAGGAGCAGCTAGAATCAGAGATACATATGGATTTCCAAGCTGCACAACTATTCAGTGGATAATCTTATCCTAGAGCACATATTGAACAGTCTGTGACACGGTGGAAAGTTGTGGAAATACAACCTTGCTTCTGGGTTTAGGTATTTCCCCACTCACTAGGTCCAATCCCAAAATATTGGTTCATACATGAAGAAACCAAAAGACAGACCAATGACTAGAAAATGTTGGCAGATCACTTTTGCAAGGACTTCTCATTTACAAGTAACTACCCTGAGATTGAAGAAGTCCCGCAGAGAATTAAAGAATTTATTTTTACAGACAATAGTAATCAGAAATCAAACCTAGTGGTATGTGCAAGACATAGCCAAGAAATTCAGACTAATATTCACCTAACCTCAAACAAGAAGCCTATATAATGTTATAATATTAGCAGGGATTCAGAAAGCCCAGATGATTCAGAGGAATTGAGAAACCTAGCCATTAAAGAGACAAAAGGGAACAAAGAAATATACAACATCATACCCAATCAATTGATAGTTCCTATAATCACCCATTAAAGTTTCTCAACGTCAATATAGGGACCACAGAGAAACCTAAGATAATTATGGTGGGAGATTACTAGGATGAGCAAACTAGTCAATAAATACAGAGTTTGTTGCGGGAATATGAGGATTTATTCCCAAAGACCTTTTTAGAGTTAAAGGGGATAAAAGGAGTTATGGGAGAAATGAAAATCGAATTAAAACCAGGATCAAATCCTGTGAGGAATAGACACTCAAAGAAGGATCAAAGCATGTGAGGCATATCTTCTGATGAACTTGCGATAGTACCCTATGTGTCCCAATGTGGAGCGCAAATATAGATTTTTTCTAGGTTGAGGCCATACCAGAGTTCCTGGAGGACATAGTAGTCTTATTAAGTATAGGAGCCTACCCAGGAACATATTCTAAAACCCATAAACACCATATGGTTGTTAGAGTAGTGGACTATCAGTTGATTGCAGGGAAATTGTATAAATTGGGACTAGATAATATCCTCAGAAGATGTGTCTTGGATCATTAAAGGCAGGATATACTATGGCAGTGCCACAATGAAGTTGCGAGAGGATATGTAGGAGGAAAGGCTACTACGCAGAAAGTCCTCCAAGTTGGACTATGGTAGGCAACACTCTTCAAGGATGCAAAGGTATATGCTAGATCATGTGATGTTTTTCAAAGAGTGGGTAAGTCGTCACGATTAGATGAATTACCACTTAAAGAAATTAGAGCTCTACATGCATTTGAGAAGTGGGTAGTTGACTTCATTGGACCAATCAACCCCACAACTAAGCATTCAAAGGATAGATACATTATTACCACAACTGACTACCTTACACGTTGGGCGGAGGCAACATTTGTTCAGGACTGCTCAATTGATACTGCTGCTAGGTTCATTTTTTAGAATATTATCACTCGATTTGGATTTCCTAGGAGACTAACCAGTGATCAAGGAGATTATTTTATTAGTAGCACTATAACAAATATTACAGCAGAGTTCCTGATCTAACATCACAAAATCAACCCCTACCACTCATAAGCCAATGGAACAGTAGAAGCATTCAACAAGATTCTCGAGAGAGGGTTAACAAAGGTCTATTGCGCAAACCAAGAAGATTGGGATGACATAGTTCTAGAAGTACTATGGGATTACAGGACAACCACAAAGAAACTCCACAGGTACACATCATTTCAGCTAGTTTATGGGAAAGAGGTTGTGGTGCCTATAGAATTCATCACTCCAAGTTTATACATTGCACAGATTAGCCATATGTCAAAGGAAGAATCAGTTATGCAGAGACTTATGGAGTTACAAGAACTCGAAGAGACCATATTTTTAGCAAACTTCCATCAGTCGGTTGAGAAAGCAAGGAAAAAATCTTGGCATAACAGACACATTAAGACTAAAGTATTTGCACAAAGAGACAAGGTTATACTCTATGACAGTCGGTACCAGAAGCATCCTAGCAACTTGTGCATGCATTGGTTGGGACCATTTATAGTTGTGGAGATCCAACCCTCAGGAGCAGTCAGACTTGCGCAAATGGATGGTATGTTACGTCCAGGATGGGTGAATGGAGCTTGCCTGAAACCTTATATTCCTCAAAACTGAGAAAAAAGGATTGTTGCTCCAATCTGAAGGAGCATGTATAATAGTTAGATTTGAGTTTTCTACATTTTTTGTAAATTCAGTTAATAAAGTCGATGTGTGCAGTGTTTCACTGCGACATGTAGTTCATTTATTTTTTTGTCTAAGTGTTGTTTGATGCAGAACTGCTTACTCAGCAGTGTGGGATCAGAAGCATAAAGAACCCATTAATGACAATCATTAGTATGTCGGGGACCCCTTTGTGGTCGGAGGGAGAACGAATCTGAATGCAGTCCGAGTCCATGTGCCACACAAACCTAGTCTAGTCACATCCTTTATTGTTATTACGGTACCCCGTCTGAATTCATTTAAGCCATAAATCCATGATACATGAATATTCCATCAGTATTCGTGCCAAGATTCCCATCCATCAAACAGAAAGGTCTGAAATCATCCACGTCCATGTCCAACTTGCACAGTAAATGCCAGAATCTCCCAATAGGATTTACCTCGTTAACCCATCCCATCAGACAACTCAGATACAAGTTGTGTCCATATCGTCATGATGAACAAAAGTTATTACTAAACTTTCCATCTAAGCCCAAGTATAAGTCTTTGAGAACTTGTCATAGAACGCATTCTTTTCAAAGAATTTAGTGATTTTCAAATTTCGAAGAGTGATCAAGCCTGTGTATCCTTGAGACCCGTAGTTGTGACCACCAAATCCTTGTTTCACCGTGGAATTTGATCATATCCATAACGCACAATGTCGAGAGCTACAGGAATTTGAGGCACCATGTCTAAAGATGTAGTACCAGATGAACCCTGCGACCCCTGATTCAAGGTCATGGGTGATCTAAAGGGGAAGGTGGAGTAGGTCAAGCTCCTTGATCTTGACTTAATAGACCCAGTCTTGTTCCCCCAGATGAACATAGATGTCTTCTGGACTATCACTCCAGACGAGTTGGGAGGCATGAAGTTTGTGCCAAAGAATGAATTTATCAATCTATTCAACTCGACTATCATGAACCTCATAGACCTGCTAGTATTCGGTACTACTGGTGATGTTTCACGGTGCACCAAATTCTTGATTAGTAGGGTGCACGACCGAAGTCTCTGGTTGCATAGGCGGTATCCAATCCACATTGAAGACATTCATCATCTTATTAGATTATCCCTCGAAGGTGAGGATGTGTCGAAAGGATTTTAGGGTCCTAGTAAGAATGTAAAGAAGAAAGGGGAACCCAGCCTCTATGAAAGGTTCCACACTCAGGGGGGGGGGCGCACAGAAAAAATTGACCCCATACTACCAGAGACAGTCAAGACTGGCTAGTACACCATAGCCAGCAAGTTTATGAGGTCATATTACAAGGGATAATTCACATTGGATGCATTTTTTGTAGAGGATTTTTGCGCCAATGGAATTGTATTCAACTGGTGTAGTTACATGTTGGAGGAACTACTCATGACTTGTGAGGAATCCCAGGAGAAGGGAGGCACCTTCACCTATGAATACATGTTGATGGCGTTCACGATGGTAAAGTGGAAGCCACCCATTGGAAGACCATTGGCGCTAGAATACAAGGGGCACCTTGCAAAGATGCTTGAGCCATGGCATTCCAGGGCGGACTTAGAGAACATGGCCTTCAATAGAACGACATTCTCCAAGTGGTACAACAGCCTGATCAATGCAATGCAGAGGTTGTGCATTCCACAAGAGCTCCTCAACTGCAACACAAGGAACATTGCTTTCATCATGAACCGGCACCATATGTTTGTATGGCCAAGGCATGCCAACAGGTAATAATTCCATTCGAGGATGTTTTCATTCTACCTAGATGAGGAGGCTTTCAACAAAGAAGTAATGTCATGGATGGGAGTTAAACGCAACCCACGTAAGTCGAGGTTGCACTACATTTTTCCTGCCAAGCCGTTGAAGAAGAAAGGTAAAGAAGCAAGGGTAGGATTAAGCTCAGCACTAGAGGCCCGGAAGAAGGAAGATCCAACACATTCAGAATCTAAGCAGGAGGAGGAGATGCAGCCATTGGAGCGCAAGAAAAGAACATTGTCGATATTCCCACAATTTCCAGAGAAATCCATGTTGACGGGGAAGGATTTCAACGAGATCTTGAGCGCTGCATTCATTACTGAACCAGTGGTGAAGAAGTTTAGAATTGGGGTATTGCCGAGTAAATTTCTGAACCCCCAACCCCTTTCATATGTCGTCCCCCGCACTCACTCGACGGTCAGAGAAACCCCAGTCACCCATATTCAGGATGACCCTGAGCCTGACACTGTTCCATCCACCATCATCACCGAGCACCCTCCATCATCGACAAAACCCTAGTCGCCACCCTCAGAAACCACTAGTCCACCCCAAACCATTTATCCAAAGCTAATGCAACTCGATCCCCCAGAAAAACTAGAGTGAGAACTCCCAAAAACAACCCAAGATTTTCTTAAGCAGAGACCAAAATTTTTTGGTCTAAATCCAGAAGTACCTAGCAGAAACTGTAGCTGACTGGTCCAAACTCGGACGCCCAGAACCAGTAGATTGTTCCTTTTGTGTAGAAAAAGGACACTCAAACGATGGAGGATCCACAAACTCAAATATCCTTTCACATTTCCTCAATGGCCAAGGTTGAGGGTTCCCAGGGAAGTGCAACTCTGGAACTGGACGCAACTAAAGAGGAGATACCAGAGGTTTAGAAGGAACATGAGTCAACTTTCGAGTAGAGTGCAACATCCGCACAGGAACAGATGGAGTTGGTTCTCCAAAACCCTCAGTAGTGTGAAGATTTTATGCAACTCTTCTTGGCCAAAGCAGAGGTTCTAACACTTATGTCGTCAGCGTTGAGGTTGAGGTTGGTGCCAAGACCATCCATAGGGGAGGAGGAAGTGAGACTCCTTCAGAACACTCAATGACTAGTGGAATTACACTATAGACTTGAGCACCAAGGGACATAGCACCCTCTTCCGTTGACCTTGCACAATGGCCAGCAACACACTTAGTTGGACTAATCAAAGCATTAACTGATCAACTCGATAAAAGGCTCCAACAGGCGGAGAGGTCTGCAGAGTTCACAAGGGAGGAAGTGCTCCTTTCGAAAACATGCATAAAACAAGAGGAACATGCAAATATTCGGGTCGAGCACAGACTGGAAAGAGTCCAAGAAAGTCTTGTTGAATCCTGGTTGGAGATTCGGAAGGTCACACCCCAACTTTCTGAAGCCAGTGAGGCAGGAGAGTCGTAGCATCAGATTCAACTCTTCCAAGGAGCATGGTCACAATTGGCCATTCACATTGAGAATGTGGAAGTGCATTTGTGGAAAACTCAGCAAGAAGCATAGAAACAACCTCGAAAGTTGTAGGAGAAAATGGAGAAGATAGTTTTGGAAGGAAACAATGCTCTATCAACACTACATAAGTGCACAGCTAAGTGCACAAAGATTTTCAGGGAAGTCAGCGATTGGATGGGAATCATCGCTAGACACAACCATACCTTGGAGGATGTGTGCACTAGAATCCAAGTATTGAATGAAGAAGTTGCAGCCACGATGGATCTGTTGGAGCAACAACATAAGTTTGACCAGATCCAGCAAGTGGATAATGAGCTAAACTCCCTATTTGAGGCATAATCCATAGTTAAGAAGGAGTTGCATGACTTTCAGCATGTCATTTAGATAGTTTATATGCAAATGCATCAAGTTGATGTAACAAAATATTTTGAATGGAACCCATTGGTCGCATCCAAGCCCAAGGGATGTATCACAAAGGCTACCCAACAGTTTGTGGCAGAGGTCTCACTCCTTGCCAGGAAATGGCAGGACAAAGTTGGGAGCTTTCAAGAAGTGAGGAAGCGGGCCTTGGAGTTGATCCCATAGTTGGGCCCTTTGTTTGAAGAGGAAAAAGAAGAGAAAAAGAAAGAGGAAATGGAGGACAAGGGAAAACAACAGTTGCTCGTGGAAGCTACGAAAGAGCTGAGTACTTGACTCGAGGGCGAGTCAAGGTTTATGGTTGGATCCTGTTGGGCCCTTCATTTTTGGATAATGATTTGCACAAGAAGGAATACAGTCCCATTTTTTTCCTAGTGCGAGTTTTGAAAGATTCAGAAGAAGACGGACAGCAGAGAAAGGAGAAGCAACATAAATTAGTTGCGAAAAGGATAGTGCAACGCCAACAAAAAAAAGTAGTTGCAACATAACAAGAAAGCGTGCAAGCCAAATCCAGAAGACACGACTTAGAATATATATAGGGATGAATATAATTGTAAAAGGTTGTCGATTTCCATTGGTTGGTTAGTTGGTATTGCAAGTGTAAGGTTTTGGTCATATTTATTGTCTACTTCTAAAAAGTCAAATTTTGTGTCAGTAATGTAATCTGTACACCATTTTGGGAGTTAGAGCTTTGCAACATGATTCTAGAGCCAGGAGTCTATAACAGAGCGCTATCATGTCTCTCTAAGATGGTAATTGAGAAATATCTGAAGATAATATATGAAGAAGGATCCAAAATTTCAAAATATGTTGTGTCTTTCTGTGTTTATACTTATCCAATGTATCTTTACAGTAATTCTTTATGGTTCATAAGTTCCACAGGATGCATCTATGTTTGAATTATTTTCCGCAACATAAGTAGTTTCAGTTCTTGCACACATGAGTTCAAATATGTTCTAAAAGAAAAATAAAAATTATGTGAAAACTTAGAACCTCCTCTACAACGGCACCAAAAAGTGATGGTCCTAGGAATATCCTAGGAACATCAGCAACAATATTGCTATATCCTTGGCTTCTTACTTTACTTTGTCAACCTAGGGTTCGTACAAACTTAATAGGTGTTATGTAATGAATATTAAGTGTGTGTTGATATTAGTATAGGTCTGAGACTGATCAAAGGTTGGAAGTGGTGCAAGGAATTGAAATGTAAAAGAAAACTATTTCTTTGAAGGAGAAGATACCAACTTGAAAGAACATTTAATCTAAATTGCATAGAAAGAACTTAGTCTAATGACAGTAAAGAATATTGAATCATAGAGAGAAAATTGAAAGAAGAAGATGAATTCAATTTAATTTATGACATAAAACTATAATTAAAGAAGATATAGACTAATGCATGAATAGAACATGTTAACTTGTCTAATCCCTTGATCAATAGCAAGCCATATGTCTTTTTATTGTTTATTGATGTTTGCATGAAAAGAAGATTAAGATGAAATGAAATATAGAAATAAATAGTTCTACATGTGGTTTCTATATGAACTATACAGTTTCTATAGGATCTGTACAATTTGTACAAGAACTGTACAGTTTCGACAAGAACTGTGTAGTTTCTACAAGAACTGTGTAGTTTCTACAGGAAAATCCTACATGAAGAAAAAATGAGGCCTAGAAAGGTAGTGGAAGTCCATAGAAGAATCAAAAAATATATACTATAATAAAATGAAGCGGATCCTAGGTTCTTGGTCTTGGGAGGCACATAAGAGTGCTCCAAAAGTATATTGAAATTTTCTACAGGATGCATGTTGTAACTAACCATACAATGATAACCTTGAAAAAAACTAGAATTAATCATGCAAAACTATACTAACCTTAAAAAAGGAATGAAATGTTATCTAATAATTAATTAATATGCATGAAAACTACAAAAATTGAAACAAGGTCCTTGAGCCTTCTAGAGTGGTCCCTACCCAAGAAGCACAAGCAACCTTGAGAAAAATTTAATAAACTGAAGGAAAACCCAACTTTATTTCATTAACAGTAGGAATACATCAACAGAAAAAAGGCTCTAAATATTCAACAAAAGTCTTCATAACAAAAAGTATCAATACAATACTCTCCAAAATTTTGTCTATCTCTCCTAGGCTAGAGGTCTATATATAGGATTGAGATCTCAACCTCCCTTTCTTATATTGATGGGAGAAGTGGGTAAATGAGGGATCTCATACAATCACATATGTATCTCGAATTGTTGTTGATTGGGATTGGGAATTAATACACAAGGAGTACTCTGGAGGTAGGTGGGGATAATGTCCCTTGATTCTTGGTCGGAAGTACTCCGAGGGAGACAAAATCCCCTATTTTGGAGGTGTTGGTGCCCTTGACTCATGATGTTCGACCTACTTGGTGCTACATACATATTTTGGCATATATATTAGAGAAAAAAAGAATACTTTACACAAAATTCCACCTCAAAATACATTTACTAAGAAACATGAAAAAATATCCATGACTTACTATTAATATGGTCAAAAACAAGTATAAAGTCATAATATGGTGAAAAATGTGCTTAATATTATCCATTGGGATAAGAAATAATTGGGCTCATCAAACACTAAGTATATATGGTCAACATTGGGTCACATTGAGTATTATTGGAAGTTTATCATAAATTACGAAAGCATAACTGCCTCGCTGGAGAAGTTGTTGAAGAAATTTGAATCCTTTAGCTAGAAACCATAGTGTGATCAAGCCTTTGACATTCTCAAAGAGAATCTAAGTATCGTCCCTATTCTAATATATCCAAATTAGAAGGTGGAATTCCATGTACACATTGATTCCTCTAACATTGCTTTGGGTGCAATCCTTGCGTAACCTAGTAAAGGAAACCTAGATCATCCCATATATTTTGTTGGTAGGAATCTCTCTCAAGCGAAGTGAAACTACACGATGACTGAAAGAGAAGGTTTGGAAATGGTCTATGATTTGAAAAAATTTAGACACTATATGTTAGGAGGTCATTTTAAATTCTTTAATAACCACTTAGCTCTAAAACATTTGGTCAATAAGCTTGTGCTGGAAGGAAGGATTTGTAGGCGGTTGTTGCTCTTTCAAGAGTTTTCCTTTGAGTTCATTGTCAACCCAAGAAAATTAAATGTTGTTCCTAATCATTTATCTCGGCTAGATTCAAACAAGAGGAGTTGTAAATGATAAGCTTCCATATGTTGATATTTTTAAAATAAAGGCTATCCTTGATTACCTTTCAGATATTGCATTATTTATCATTACTGGTACTATGCCTGATGGGTATTTATCCACTCGAAAGAGGCACCTGGTGGTTCATGCTACAGATTATTAGTTGAACGAAGGATAGTTGTATAAGTTGGGATTGGAAAATATCCTTAGAATATGTGTACTTGATCATGAGTGACCAGAGATCTTATGGGAGTGCCACAGTGGAGTTGCAGGAGGACATGTTTTAGGGAAAGCAACTACACCAAAAATAGTCCATTATGGATTATGGTGGCTAATTGTATTCAAATATGCTAAGGACTACACCAATGCATGTGATGTCTTCCATAGGGTTATTAAGCCATTGTGAAGGGATGAGTTTCCCTTACACCATGTTCGAGCTCTTCAAGATTTTGAAAAATGGGAAGTTGACTTTATCGGACCCATCAGTATGCCACCCAAGCATTCCAAGGAAAGGTATATCATCACTATTACAGACTATCTTAACCATCTGGAAGAAGAAGAATCAGACAGGGATTGCTCTATAGATATAACGGCCAGGTTTATATTTTAGAACATCATTACTCAGTTTGGGTGTTCTCAGATCTTGACCAGTGACTAGGGTGCAAATTTTATCAGTGAAACCATCACCACTCTCACTCATGATTTCATGATTCAACATCACAAAAGTAGTATGTATCATCCTCTAGCAAATGAAACAATAGAGGTGTTTAATAAGATTATGGAGAAAGGATTGACAAAAGAATGTTGCACAAATAGGGGCGATTGGGATGAAAGAGTTCTAGTGGTGTTATGGGCCTATAAGACTACTACAAAGTAATTTCATAATCATACTTCATTCCAATTGGTATATGGAAGAGAAGCACTCATCCCAGCTGAGTTCATCACTTTGAGTTTATATATTTTTCAAGTGATTATGTAACACCCTGGGTTTTGAGCTCCCATATTAAATAATTTATTGTTACATTGTTGAGAGGCCAAAGTGCCCAAACAATTATTAAAAGGCCAGTGTGCCTAAGAAATGTAATGTGTGATCATTATTAATAATAAATACATTTTTGGTTGTTAGACGGACAAGTACTAGAGTTATAGGGGGGATATAATTCCAAAAGAGAGGGGGATTGAGGGGCTAAGTGTTTATTTCATTTTTTTAATTACCCATTTTTTTTAATGGGTGGGGAATTGGTTATGTGAGCTCTTGGGGGGGAGGCCAATAGGTTCTTGACCCCCATGAATTACAAAAATATGTCCCTGGTTTGTGGAAGGGATTATCTGGTTGGCTAATTCTCTCATTCGTTTTTTTCATTCGCTCACCCTCATTACCGTCCCCATTCTGGTGTTGTTGTTGGTCACCTCACGCACTCATTCACCCTTTTTTTTCATTGTTCATCCTCTCTCATGGATTCTTCACTCCATTCATTCCTTCACTCACTCATCTTTCCTCATTCGTGTTTGGCTTGGGAAAGGAAATTAGACCATTGAAGAACAACCATGATTTTTTTGGTTGTAGAGGTTATTGGTGTAATCTAGCCATGATTTGAGGCATGCATGTCTGATATGCTTGGCCTGTGTTCAAATTTGACCATAGTTGTGAGTCCTAAGAGTCCCAACATGGAGATTCTGGACCAGCTACACTGGAGCCCTGGAAGGAGAAGGATTTCCTGAGGGACTGTGTGCCAGAGAAGGGTGGAGGTCCATTCTCTTGGGTGGTGTAGACTGGGTAGAAGAGAGATGGGTACTTGGATTGATGTGAGTTCTGGAGAAGCCTATGAGAGATTGAGTGTTGACTAGTTTGGGAAGCCAACTAACACTCTTGAACCATCCTTGTGGATTCATAGCCCTGGCTCAGGGGTGATATTTTTGTTGATACTTGGAACAATAGTGTCTACAGTTGGGTGGAACGTACTTGGTCTGTATCCAGTTGGTGTCTTCTTTTATAAAATATCAGTGCTCTCTGCTATGGTTTCCTTTCTTGTGTATTTATTTTCGCTGTGTATTAAATTATTATATCTGATATTTGTACTTCTAATATGCATTCTTCCAAGTTAATGATGTGCATGGTATATTTTGCATGTCTTTTATGTTGTAGTATGAATCTTGATCATTGCATGTATGTATTTCATGCTTATTTATTAGTTAATTGTTATCAAAGATTTGAAATCAACCAAGAGGTTTGTTCTTGGTGTGGCATGCCTGACCTATGGGAGGTTGGGTATGTTACAAATTGGTATCAGAGATTCTGGTTCAAACACTAGACTGTTACGAGCCAGAACAAGTGTGAATCGGGAAGATTCGTTGTCACAATTTTATATATGTGTCTGAATTTGGGGAAAAACAGTGGAAACATTTGAGTGAAATCCCCCAAATTCATGAACGGATCTGAGTTTGAATGATTTCAGGATTGTCTGAGACATTAATGCATTCGATCTGCAGAGTTACGAAGTCAATTCGACTTAGAAGGTTGAAATTTTTGAGTTTTAATGGTCGTTATAATGTTGGATGGAGTTTGCAGAATCAACAGTTGAGATCATGTTCAGTGTTGGATCAACAGTCCAGATTCGTCCTTGAAAAAATTTTAAAATTTGAATGTTTACAAAGTTTGGCAAAATTACCAAATCGACGGCTGGGATTGATTTGGCGATTTGAAAAATGAGAAACATCGACGGTTTGTATTCATTTTGGTTGTTTGGGGAGTTGGAGAAAATCAACAGTCAATATCATCTTGGTCGGGAGATCAATGACCCAGATTCACCTGGGACTTTTTCAAAAATTCTAAGTGTGGAGGTTCACCAATAAAAATCGTCGACGGACGATGGTCGTCGATCGACAAGTTTGGTGAAGGGTTGAAGATCGACCAAATAAAATCTTTGATTGTCAATGATTGATGGTCAGGGATCAACAGATTCTGGTGAATTTTTTATTTTTTTTTCTGGACAAAGAAAATCTTTGATCGTTGAAGATCGATGGTCGGGGATTGGCATATTCAGGTGAAGTTTTTATTTTTATTTCCAGAAAAAGAAAATCTCGGAAGTCCCGAACTCCGGAGAAAATCTGGACCCTTCATATTCGAGGACATGTGTCCAAAGAATATCAAGGGTTCGTAAATTCATCGTTCAGCAGTCCAGGGTGTGGTGGTTTTTAGCAGCGAAAACCTCTGAAATCCTGAACTCCAGAGTAAATCTGGACCATTCGTGTTTAAGTACACGTGTCTGCAGATTAGCCTATTCAGGAATTTGGTGTTCAGGTGATTTGTGGTGTAGTGTGGATAAGTCTCTCGAAGTTTCGAAGTTCCAAAGTCTCAAAGTCATGAGGCACTGGAGTGAGGAGGCCTATTGATGTCACCTAGGGTGATGTGGACACACTGGATGCTTTCCACATGTCACCGTGTCTCATGTTTTTCAAATACCGTCTGTGTTATTTAGTATATGACATGTGTCACCCGTCAGATAGGGCCACGTGTACGTACCTTATTTTATGCCACATAGCACCCCTTGGTGCTTAGTTACTAACGAAGACCCTGGGATTTCATCAATTCGGCATTCTGAAGGAATAAATTATGATGAAGGCGAAACCCCTGAAGCTCCGAAGAGTGGAGTAAATCCTCACCATAGATCAGGAGAGGAAACGTGGCAGTAGATCCCATAGTCCAAAGACTTGGCACTCCAAAGGATTCAAGGAATAAGAATTTGGGTTTGAGGACTCCTGAAGGGTCGAAGGCGGATTCCATCTCAACCATTGATTACAGTAGACACGTGGTGCAAGATCCCAAGGTCTGGAGACTTGATACTTTGGAGAATTTGAGTTCCAGGTTTCCTTGAGTCGAGAATTCCCGAAGGTCGGAGTTCATCTCAACCGTTGATCGGGATATGATACGTGGAGGAAGGAGAGGATCTTCGGCATTTATAAACTTCAGGAGATCTGTGGAGAGGTGCTTGGGAAAGCCTTGAAGCCCGGAGCTGTGAAGAAAATCCTATTCGTTGATCAGGAAAGGATACGTGGAAACAGATCCTACAGTCCAAAGACTTGGTACTCTGGAAGAGTTGAGAGTGTGAACAGTCTAGAACTCTCGAAGCCTAGAGTCTCAGAGCTCCTATTGACCGTTGATCTCAACCCTCAATTGATTTTAAACCACACGATCTCAGATATAGTAATTCTAACACAAAAAAGTGCCCGAAAGGATTTGACCTGTGGTTTTGAGCCGTGGTCACTTGGAAAAGTGGTTTGAAGGAAGCATCTATGCAGAATTGATTTTTGTATCATCCCAGGGATAACATGGAAGTGTTATTTATATATATTGTTCACGATTTGAAAGGACCTGTAGCATTATTGAAAAATTTTGTTTATCATATGCTTAATTCTGATAAAATGGTCGCTTGCACATTTTGCATAATTAAGGGATTTAAACATATCATCTCAGAATGCATATTAAATAAATGGAAGAAGGTGAGAAAGCCTCCAACCATGATAAAGAGGCCAAAGGCTAGAATACTAGAATTGGCAATGTAGAGACAGAATCCAATGGACACAAGAGTCAAGGGGAGAAAGAAACATTGCGAGAAACTATGAAGAGCCTAAAAATAGAAGTGCAGAGCTACAAGGTAGACAATGAGAGGCTCATGAGAGAGAAAAAATAGATAAATGCTCAAGTGTTTCATATCTTAAATTAGTTGCAAGGTCAAGACAAGAATGGCTCAAAGCAAGAGGAAGAAGGTAGGTGTCATGAAAGAAGAGATTATCATGGAAGAGTGAGTTATTCCAAAAGTGCTATCAAAGCTCATAGACACCACTCACCTCCTTACTAAGCAAGAAATTTGTATGCATATGAATATTCCTTAAGCATTCCAGAGGTGTCTCCTGTTAGGCACCAAATAAGGAGACATAAGGTGGACAGTTTGCAAGGAGACTTGAGGAAGCTTAAGAGACCATCCTTTGATGTTGAAAGAGAAAGGGAATATGATTCTAAAGCATGGTTTCCTTGACTCATGAGATATTTCCAATTGCACAACTATTCATCAAATCTAGAAGCCAGAACTGCCACCTACCACTTACATGGGAAATATGCTATGTGGTGGGATCAACTGAATCAAGTTGAACATATTAATGAGAATAGGATCACTTGGAAGTGATTCAATAAGTATTTCTAGAAGGAGTATCTCTCAGAGAATTTCTATGACAAGAAAATGCAAGAGTTCTTTGAACTTAGGCTGGGAAGCATAACCATGGCCAAGTATGAGAATAAGTTGTTGGGGTTGTTAAAGTATGATGGGTTTATAAACGATGAAAAGGTAAATATACAGAGGTTTTTAAGTGGACTGACATCATTTTATAAAGAAACGATTCGGTATGATGAGACCAAGACCTTGACTGAGGCCATTAGGAATGATAAATACCTGCATGAGCAAGTCCAGGGTAGAGAATCCATGTAGAAATATTGGAAGGAGAAGAAGAAGGAGAAGTCTAATTAGAGGAAGAAGGGATTCAAACCTCCTTTCAATAGAAATGATCCTAATAAAAATCAGCAAGACCAGTATGCTAATGATGATTCCAAGAAAGAATACTCCTTGGGAAAAGGGGAAGACCACTAATCCAATGTTGGGGATGCAAGGAAGATCACATGTACAAGGATTTCCCACACGGAAAGGAAAGAGTGAAGATTTTGCACAACCTCCAAGAGGCTACAACAGTTGAATACATGGGAAGGATTTATGCAGCCTTAGATGATCGACAAGAAGAATACCAATCCAACATGATCGAGGTGGAAGGTAAGATCATAAATTAGCTTGTTTCTATTCTAATTTATTCAGGAGAAAATCATTGTTACATTGATCCTAAAATAGTGGATAGTTTACATTTGGAGAAAAGTAAGCTTTTAAAATCAAGTTTGGTTCAACTGGCCACTTGAACCAAAAGAAGAATCCATGAGGTGGTCAGAAGTTGTTCCATAAGTATTAATGGTGTGAATACTAGTGTTGATGTAAATATCATACCATTGAGGTTTTATGATATTCTAATTGGAATGGATTGGTTGGACAAGCATCATGTTGTCCTAGACTATCATAGCAAGGCATTTACATGTCTTTATGGAGATGGAAAACAAAGCACTATGAAAGGAGTTCCAACACCCATATCTATAAGGGATATTTTGGCCTTCCAGTTGAAGAGATGTTTCAGAAAAGGGTGGAAGTTTTATGCAGCCCATGTGGAGGAGCTAGAAAAGAAGAAGGGGCCAAGCCTTGAATATTTCTCGATACTACAAGAATTTGAGGATGTAATCCAAGAAATACCAGGGTTTCCACCAAAAAGGGAAAGAAATTTCTCGATTGATTTAGTGCTAGGAGTTGCCTCGGTGTCGAAAACACCTTACAGAATGAGTACACCCAATTTAAAATAATTACAAATGTAGTTGGAGGAATTTTTGAAGAAAGGGTACATACATCCAAGTGTTTCACCTTGGGGAGCACCAGTACTCTTTGTCAAAAATAAAGATAGAACCTTGAGGCTGTGTATTGAATTTCAACAGCTGAATAAGTCTACTCTAAAGAACAAGTATCCTCTACCCAGAATTGATGACCTCTTTGATCAGCTAAGAGAAGCAAAGATATTTTCAAAGATAGACTTGAGATCAAGATACCATCAGGTAAGAATCAATGAACAAGACATTCATAAGACAGCCTTTAGAACCAGGTATGGGAATTATGAATTTGTAGTGGTACCATTTGGATTGTCCAATGCACATGTTGTATTTATGTGCTTAATGAATGGCATATTCTGAAATTATTTGGATAAGTTTGTCATAGTATTCTTGGATGACATACTTGTTTATTCTAAGTCTAAGGAGGATCATGAACATCACCTAACACTGTTATTGCAAGTGTTGAGATAACATCAGTTGTATGCCAAGTTGAGTAAGTGTTCTTTTTATCAAGAACAAATCCATTGCTTGGGGAACATTATTTCAAAACAGGGTATAGCAGTGGATCCAGAGAAGATTGAAGCCATTAGAGGATGGCCAGCACCCAGGAATGTTTCATAAGTCAAATATCTTATGGGGTTAGATGGTTACTACATAATATTTATAATAGGGTTCTCTAATATTGCTCATCCCATCACTTATTTGCAAAATAAGGGAATTAAATTTGAATGGATAGAAAAATATGAAGAAAATTTTAATTCATTGAAGGCATTACTTACTAGTGCACCTATTTTGAAGATTTTTGACCCAAATGAGAATTGTGTGGTATGTATAGATTCATGCAAGGAAGGACTTGGTGGATTCCTCACTCAAAATGGACATGTTATTTATTATGAGTCCAGAAAGATTAAAGAGCATGAGAGGAATTATTCCACACATGATTTGGAGCTTGTTTCCATTGTTCATGCATTGAAGATGTGGAGGAATTATCTCAAGAGAAAGAGATTTGAATTAAGAATAAACCACAATGGTATGAATTATATTTTTGAACAGCCAACTTTGAATGAAGGTGGATTGAATTTTTAAGTGAATACGACTTTGATATCAAGCATATCAAAGGAAAAGAAAATAAAGTTGTGGATGCACTTAGTAGAAGAGTGCATCTCATGCATGCTACAACTATCAGTATGTGTTGGCATAGGGGCAGGCCCAGGGTTCAATGCTACAACAGCGCACCAACAAAACCCTAACTATCGGCCCTTTCAGCAACACCTGCGAAGCAGATGAAGTCTCACCCGAGGTAGAGGAAGGGGTGGTTGCAGGACTCATATGTATGCAACCTTATCTGGGACATAGATCTATGATTCTAGTATTTAACAGAGCATTTAGTAGTAAACCTTCATCAATATCTAACCAATATCTACTCCGCAGATAAAATAGAGCATCGCAGCATTCGCCCAGATCTAATGTATCTAAGCACTTAGCATAAGGAATTAGATCAAATCTAGCAGATTCAAGCACTAAGCAAGTTCACAGAGGTCAGATCTAGCATACAGATTCATCATAAGCACAAAGTATAAATAGATCTATTTATCTATCTATGTCAAGCACTTAGAAGATAACACATAAGTACACCAACACATCACACAAAGAAGAGTAACACAACATATACATGGTTCACCCCCACCCTAGGGCTACGTCCACTAACTCTTATTCTTTATTAGCTTCTTCAATCAAATAAATGCATAGAGCCACAAAAACCTTACTCCGCATAGGACAGGAGATCTGTGCACCTCACTAGATCCTCCTTCCTTGAGTTACAGGACAAAGCCCTTCATAGTCTGTTACAACCACTTTCACTTAGCTCTGCAGGTCTCTCACAATATGCACAAAGCATTTACAAGCCACACTTGCACTTAGAATAACATCACATAGATGCCTCTTCCCCCATTTCTTACATTGCCTAGACATCTATTTATATATTACAAAATAGGCCTAAGAATGGGTAAACCCATGGGTTGACATTCTCATACCCGTTACATATTCCCAAATCCAAAAAAGGACCCAAAAAGGGGCCGACATCCCATGATCTCTGCTTCATCTTGCGCTCCGCCTTCGATAGGCTATCGAAGTCCAAAATGGTCAAACTTGAGCAAGGATCTCTCAAAACTTGGTCAAGGGCCAACAGGCCCCCAACACTCACATGTGACTCGTCTCGAGTCTCTCTGATGTAGGAAGTTCTTCTTAGAAAGTCTCTAACTTAGCTCGAGATGCTTCGACTTGTTACTATGCTATGACCTCTTTTTCAGCAAACTCTTGGATGACTGCATCATTCATAGGTCCTTCCAAGCGTTGTTCAATGGCATTAACAACCTGCTCTAGTTATGCTCCTCAGCCTTCAACTTCTGTGAACAATTGGTAGGTCTTATCTTGCATGGGTTGGAGTCTCTGAGTTACTTCCATAACTCTGCTCTGAATAGAGTGAATCTGTTGTTGGGCAATGCATTTCTCTTGATATCTCTTCATTCTTTCCACATATAACAGGGGCTTCAACTGTGGTTGTATCATTTCGGCTTGATACTTCACCTCTTGGAGCTACGAATCTAGTGCTCTTAATTATGGAATCTCAGGGAGTCGCTCATATCTTAGGGCACTATGATCACTCAACTACTTTTATTCCATAGCAAGGGCCTTTAGTCTCTCAACTGGGCTCATGGAAGTTGTGTCTCTTTGGTCCTTCACATCCTGTGGGGTCTTGAGCACTTCGCATATTTCTAAGTCTACGATGTGATGTTGTATCTGCTGGATCACTTCTTCAAGATGCTCTACTTGTTGTGTAACTCGATCTTCTGCCTTTATTTCTACGACTATCACAGAGTGAAGTGCTTTGTTGACTGCTTCCTTTACTTCGAGTTGCTCGGCAAGCAAATTTTCTTTTCCTTGTTGTATCTATTCTTTTTCTTCATCGAACATCGCTTGGAGGGAAATATTTTCTTGTTCTGCAGGTCGACATTGTTCTATAAGTACTCCTTGTACTTACATCAAAGCCTAGGTGGCTTGTTATGTTTCCTCTTGTGCTCGTCGAAGGTGATCTTCGACTGTATTAGCTAATTAGTGGAGTTGGGTTGGCTCGTCTCCCAACTCTGGTGTTCCTAATGGCAGAGGCGCAGTGGAGACTGCATGGCTAGACTGTAGTGCCTGTTGTACCCCTTAGAGTTTGATTTAAATCCTATCATACATTGCTTCCTGATTGGCCTCTTGTTTTTCTGCTATTTCCAGCAAAGCATTGTTCATGGATGCTATGAGGAAGTCGAAGTCGTCAAAGGTGAGGACAGTCTGCATCTTGGTCATGGAGGCTTTCGATTTTTTCCGGGAAGAAGGTTTCGGAGGTGAACCCTTCCTCTTTTTCAAGGGATAAACCTCATCTCCTTTCTTCTGTTTGACTTCTTTGTCATCTAACTCTTCGCCATCACATCATTCCTCTGGTGATATGGAAGCATTCTTCATGGATGCACTGTCTAATCCTTGGACCTCTTCGGTATTCTTTGTCCTACTAGGTCTTGGTGTATCCTGCATATTTTCTGGGATGTCGATGTCGGATATCTCTGCTAGGTTGGTGGGGATAAGGAGGTCAGTGAACCATTCCTTAGTAATCTCATCTAGGTCCTCCTCCATCAAGTTGTAGTAGGACTAAATTTTTTTCTTATGTTCATCGACGTGCGCTGTAATATAAATGAAATGTCGATCTATGTTGAAATTCATCAAAGGTCGGAACCGGTGTAGAGTGTTCGAAGTCATATGAGGCTCATATTGGATGGCTCTCTTCAACTGATCGTAGTAGGTATGAAAAATAGCATTTGACTACCACTGTTTGTTCAAATCGCTAGAATACCAAAGTGTATTGAACTTCGCAGCCAGCACCTCAAATGGTTCGATGTCAAGGAAGGTCACACCTTCCAGCATCTCCCAAGCGATGAATGAAATAAGGATCAAAAGCCAACTAAAATGGAATTTGTAACCTTGATCTTGTGCTTCTTTGTAGTCTAGTTCCAATTGATTCACCAGGTACTTTGCCGAGTTCATCTGTAGGCCTTTCGCGCACTTCCCTGCGAGGTCGACTACAAAGTCGGTGACTTGGGTATGTCGGTTCTTTCTTACTAAATTCCCTGCAATCAACCGACAGGTGAGGTGCATTGTGCCACTCTAGATAGAAGCTACCTTGTAGACTCGCATCCCCTTCTCGATATCGTCATAGGTGTCCTTGATCCTCTGTGCTAGAGCGCGATCCATGGATTTTCCTGGATAAAAATCCTGTGGATCAGGTCCCTGCATACTCAACCCTATGATCTGATTGATCAGCGTCAAATTAACTAGGATACAGCGATATAGACACAAATAGTCTCCATGGTAACAATAAAGCAGCAGCTTGACATGGGCATTCACCTCCTGGTGTCTTCCGAAGTGTGGGATCTTCATGATGTTCAACAGGGTGGATTGTGAGAGGTTATGGGTCCATGTCTGGGGGATTATCTTTTAATTCTTCCCCTTCATTCTAGCCAGGTAATTATGTGGGGCGAGCATGTTATTGAATTTTCAGTCACCGAGGTTGAAGTTGTTGAACTTCAACGCTGCGATCTTGTCTTTCTTTGCTCGAACTGCGCGGATCCCCTTCGAGAGGTTCGTAGTGACCAAGGTGTACTCGAAATATTTGGGCATGCTATATTGATTTACTGCACCACTCAGAGGTGGTATGTAAGTGGGTAATGTAGTCAGGATCAATTTGGAATTCTCTAGATCATCCTTGTGCTTGATTCGCTTTTCATCTGATGGTCAAGATGGTCTAGATCCATGAGAAATCGACGGAGATGCTTGCATTGTTCTTGTGTATGAAGCATGTACACCTATAGATAATCCTCTCTCGGACATGACTCTTTTAGTCATCGGGTCGAGGAGTACTTATGTCACAGATTCTTCGACTGCGTTGAGCTCCTCGGACATATGCGCTCAGGATTAACTAGATTGAGTTCATATTAACTTAGACACTGCAATGGAATATATGGAAACAATGTGATAATCACTATGCAATATCAACTTAGTCTGCGGGCTCAAATTCTTGGTTAGAAAAAGTGTTCTCAGTGCATGGTGTGGTGGGATAAATAGGTAACTCAGCAACAATTTGTTTGCAATGGGTATTAAGCCTTCATGAACTCTGTTATGTCCATTATGGCACGGTCCCAATGGTCTGATGGCGAGTTGTCTAGTCATAAATTCATTTTTTCATGTTCGGAGCATTGGTATAACGGTTATAATGTCCCCAACGGCTATATTGCTTCTCCATGGCAAAGTGCCATGTGTCTCTATACTGATATCCCGCTGAAGCTCCAATTTTGCAAATTTCCTTCTGCGAGGTTCCTTCTGGATCTTTCTACAACTTTTCGATCTTAGCTCTCTTCTTACTTACTTTTCTAGCCTTCTTTCCAGTGAGCTTCGTCTCGGTATTCCTTTTCCCATTATGATTCTTATCTTCTTTTGACATAGAGACTTTGTGTTGTTGAGATTCTTTCCTAGGATTCAAGGGTAATACTTCTTTTTTATCTGGGATAGGTATTTCAGTCTTCTGTGGATCCTCTAGTGTTCTTACAACTTTGATATCTATGTCGTTGTTTTTAAATAGTTGTGATTTGTTCTCCTGTTCTTCAATCAAGTGTGTGATCCTTTTAGTTATAAAATATTTTAACTCTTGCTTCTTCTGCTCTAATACTTCTTGGTCTTCCTTCCTTCTAGCTTGATCTCTTTCAATCAAAGGTATTCCTAGTAACATGGTAAATGGGGCGTTGTCATCAATAAATTTAATGATCTCAAAATATTCTTCTGTCAAAGTTCTATTGACATTCATAGGTATCTGAGCGATCTTCCCACATAGGGTTATTAGTTTTCCTCTGAATAATCCTATTCCTCCCAGTGAAGGAACCATAGAAGGATTTCCTAAAATTTCTTAAGTTCTTTCTGCCATAACATTCACCTGTGTTTCCTCATCCAGAACACAGTCAACGTCGAAGTCTTCTAATATTGCTTTAATGCATTCTTTTTCTTTGAAGATCTCTGATAATATGACATGTCGGTGATCATTCAGGGTTTCTCTCATCTGTAAAAATATTTTCTCTGATTCTTTCTGGGATTCTACCATAATCTTAGTTTCTAGATTTGCCTTAGAGTTTTCTTGGTTCAGATTCATTCTTTCAAATTTAGCAATCATTCTAGGGAAATCCAATACTTCATGGTCCATAGCTTTACAACAAAGACAACTAGGTATTCTCCTAGGGAATTACTTAGCAAGATGTCTTTTTTTTCTGCAACTGTAACAGAGGGTTAATCCTCTCTTTCTTTTAACTGATCCCCAACCCTTTTTGTACTACACTCTAGGATCGTAGGAGCTAACCTGCAAAAAATTATTTCTAGGATCCTGCATCCATTTGTTAGTCCAAATATTCTTTCTATGCATAGGTATAACATATATTTGACTATTCTTATTAGATCTACTCATGTCAAACATTATTCCATCTACCAGTACCCTAGTTTTTGAGATAGGACAGAATCTATCAAACATACCTAGATCCATGCTTTAGAAACAAAATTTTCCACTTGTCTTTCTTCTACAGAGCACAAATATTTCAGATCTAGAACTTTCAACTATTCTTACCTTTATCAGAGCACAAAGCTTACAGATCTGACCTCTTTTCTTCAGATCTGACCTCTTTTCTTGGCACAAAGCTTCACAAGTCAAGAATAATGTTGCGCACTAGGGAAAAATATCTACACACAGATCTTTCTTAGTTTCAGGTTGAATCTTCTCACAATACTTCTTCTTCCTCAGTTCCCAGCAATCACAGTTTCGGTCCTGGCAACCGAACCATTTGTTGGCATAGGGGCAGACCCAGGGTTCAACGCTACAACAACGCACCAACAAAACCCTAACTACTGGCCCTTTTGGCAACACCTACAAAGTAGATGAAGTCTCACCCGAGGTAGAGGAAGGGGTGGTTGCAGGACTCAGATGTCTACAACCTTAGCTGGGACACAGATCTATGATTCTATTATTTAACAGAGCATTCAGTAGTAAACCTTCATTAATATATAACCAATATCTACTCTGTAGATAAAATAGAGCATCACAGCATTCACCCAGATCTAATGTATCTAAGCACTTAGCATAAGGAATTAGATCAGATCTAGAAGATTCAAGCACTAAGAAAGTTCACAGAGGTCGGATCTAGCATCCAAATTGATCATAAGCACAAAGTATAAACAGATCTATCTATCTATCTATGTCAAGAACTTAGCAGAGAACACATAAGTACACCAACACATCGCACAAAGAAGAGTAACACAGCATATACGTGGTTCACCCCCACCCTAGGGCTACGTCCACCAACTCTTATTCTTTATTAGCTTCTTCAATCAGATAAATGCACAGAGCCACAAAAAACTTACTCTGCATAGGACAGGAGATCTGCGCACCTCGCTAGATCCTCCTTCCTTTTGTTACAGCACAAATCCCTTCACAGTCTGTTAAAACCACTTGCACTTAGCTCTGCAAATCTCTCACAGTATGCACAAAGCATTTACAAGCCACACTTGCACTTAGCACAACATCACACAGATGCCTCTTCCCCCATTTCTTACATCACCTAGACATCTATTTATATATTACAAAATAGGCCTAAGCATGGGCAAACCCATGGGACGACATTCCCATACCTGTTACATATTCCCAAATACCAAAAAGGGGTCGATATCCCAAAATATTTTCTTCGTCTTGCGCTCTGCCTTCGACAGGCTTTCAAAGTCCAAAACGGTCAAACTTGACCAAGGATCTCTCAAAACTTGGTCAAGGGCCAACAGTATGCATCAGTCGAAATTGAAAAGAAGAATTTTAGATGTTGTTGTTACAGATCAGTATTACCTACAGGTATAGGAAAGCTTATAGTAAGAGGAGATACAACAGAAGGTGAAAGAGTATGAGATAAAGGAAGATGGACTACTTATGCATAAAAATAGAATTTATGTTCCTAGTTCCAGAGAACTTAGGATTTTGGTATTAAAGGAAATTCATAATGTTCCATATGTTGGACATCTCGATTACCAGAAAACAATTACAGCAGTAAGAAGCCAGTTCTTTTGGGTGAGAATGAAAAAGGATGTTGTTGATTACATCGCTAGATGTATGGAATGTCAGAGAGGAAAGGTTGATCATAGACACCCAACCATTGAATCGTAGACACAATTTTCAACTAAATTTCCCAGGACAACAAGGCAACACGATTCAATCATGGTAGTGGTTGATAAATTGACAAAGTATTCTCATTTTGTTCCTATAAAAACAAATCATACAGCAGCTAATATTGCAAAAAATTATATAAAGGAAATTGCTAGGTTGCATGGAATACCTAGGACAATTGTCTCTGACAGAGACAGTAAGTTTACTTCAAATTTATGGAAGGGATTATTTAAAGTATTTGGTACAAATGTTAACTTTAGCACAACATACCATCCGCAGTCAGATGGGTAGACAAAAAGGGTCAATCGAGTAACTGAAGACATGTTGAGAATGTATGTGATGGATAAGCCATCTAAGTGGGAAGATTACCTGCACTTGGTTGAGTTTGCTTATAATAATGGGTATCAAGCTTCATTGAAGATGAGCCCATTTGAAGCCTTGTATGGTAGAAAATGCATTACTCCAGTAAGCATGGACAACCCAACAGATAGAGTGGTACTTGGGACAGAGTTTCTCAAGGTAATGGAATACCATATGGTTAATATTAAGCATAATTTAAAGGCATCTCAAGATAGATAGAAGGTTTATGACTACAAGAATAGGACAATAAGAGAATTTAAAGTAGGAGAGAATGTTATTTTGAAAGTAAATCCCAAGAAGAGCTCTTTGAAGTTGGGTAGTTGTACAAAACTAGCAGCCAGATTATGTGGTCCATTTGCGATATTGGACAGAATAGGGTCAGTTCCATACATGCTTGCATTGCCTATTTCCATGAATCTGCATAATGTATTTCATGTCTCTTTGCTAAAGGAATATGTACATGATCATAACCATGTTGTTGATTGGCATCTCATTTAGGTAGAGACAAAGGGAGACTTTCAGGTCCAGCCAGTACGAATACTGGACAGAAAAGTCAAAATGCTCTGGAATCGAGTTATAGAGGTGGTAAAAGTTCAGTGGACCTGCTACGGTCCTAAAGATGCTACATGGGAGCATGAATATTCCATGCGGGCAGAGTACCCACAGATTTTTGAATAAATTTTGGAATTTTGATTCATGTTTTGTATATGCACTGAGGACAGTGCCAAAATAAGCGGGAGGGGATGTAACACCTCGGGTTTTGAGCCCCCATATTAAATAATGTATTGTTACATTGTTAAGAGGCCAGAGTGCCCAAACAATTATTTAAAGGCCAGTGTGCCTAAGAAATGTAATGTGTGATCATTATTAATAATAAATGCATTGTTGTCTTATAGACGGACAAGGACTAGAGTTATAGGGGACTATGATTCCACAAGAGAGGCGGCTTGAGGGGCTAAGTGTTTATTTAAATTTTTTAATTACCCATTTTTTTTAATTGGGGGGAATCGGTTACATGAGATTTTGGGGGAAAGGCCAAGAGGTTCTTGATCCCCATGAATTACAAAAATGTGTCCATGGTCTGTGGAAGGGGTTCCTTGGTTGGCTAATTCTCTCATTCATTTGTTTCATTCGCTCACCCTCATTCATGTCCCCATTCTGGAGTTGTTGTTGGTCACCTCACCTGATCATTCACCCGATTTGTTCACTATTCATCATCTCTTGTGGATTCTTCACTCCATTCATTCCTTCACTCACTCATATTTCCTCATTCGTTTTTTGCTTGGAAAAGGGAATCGTACCATTGAAGAACAACCACGTTTTTTTTGGATGTAGAGATTTTTGTTGTAATCCAACCATGATTTGAGGCTTGAATGTCTGATATGGTTGGATTTTGTTCAACTTTTCTCACAGCTGTGAGTCCTGATATTCCCAGCATGGAGATTCTAGACTAGCTACACTAGAGCCCTGGAAGGAGAAGGACTGCATGAGGGACTGCGTGGCAGAGAAGGGTGGAAATCCATTCTCTTGGGTGGTGTAGGCTGGGTAGAAGAGAGTTGAGTACTTGGATTGTTGTGAGTGTTGAAGAATCTTGTGAGAGCTTGAGTGATGACTGGTTTGGGAAGCCAAGTAACACTCTCGAACCGTCCTTGTGGATTCATAGCCTTCGATCAAGGGTGATATTTTTTTTGAGACTTGTAACAACAGTGTCTACGGTTGAGTGGAACGTCCTTGGTCTACAGCTAGTTGGTGTCTTCTTTTATAAAAGATAAGTGCTCTCTGCTATGGTTTCCTTGCTTGTGTATTTATTTCTGTTGTGTATTAAATTTTTATATCTGAGATTTGTACTTATAATATGCATGTTTTCTAGTTAATGTTGTGCATGGTATATTATGTATGTCTTTTGTGTTGTAGTATGAATCTTGATCATTGCAATCAGAAATGAGGTGTGTTCTTGGTGTGGCATGCCCAACCTGTGGGAGGATGGGTATATTACATATTCATATCACAGATGATGTATCGGTTGCGGAGAGGGTTGCAGAGCTATTAGAATTGGATAAAGCAAGATTTCTGGTCGATTTTCATCGTACTATAGAAAAGGATAGACATAAGGCTTGGCATGACCGACACATCAAAACAAAGACTTTTTCACCAAGTGGTCAGGTATTGTTATATGAAAATAAGTATCAAAAGCATCCAAGGAAGTTACAAATGCATTGGCTTGGACCATTCATAGTTGCTCAAATTTGGGAATCTGGAGCTGTCAAACTAGTGCAACTAAATGGTATTCTTCATCCAGGATGGGAGAACGGTGCACACCTAAAGCCCTACATTTATGCTCATTGAAAGAGGTTTCACAAAACTCCTTTCATAGGGAGTGAACAAAGTAGGTATGTTTCTATTTTGTTTTGTTGTTTTCCATGTTCGTCCAATAAACAGTGACGTGTCAAACTGTCACTAGTCCTAGAGTCTATCTCTCACTGTCAATTTTTCCAGACCGTATTATACCTTTGTAGTGAGGGATGAGTCTGTGTCAAATATTTTCTCCATTTAGTAGTTTCCCCGATCCAATTCATCATCATGTCTTTTTCATTATGTTCGTTAAATACAACTAGTACCTTTCAATTCTAGTTTTGTTCATGCCCTTCAAATCCATTTAAGTCTAAAAAGTTGTCAATACCTTTTTGGTTAACCACCGGTGTGTTTGTTAAATTTTTCGATTGTTGTGTCCTGTCAAAGTCGTATTGGTACTTGTTCTCATTATTACCCAAATCATGTATTAGACATTGTCATGTTAGTTGTGTAAGTTTTAAACCTTCGAAGTAAAGCAATGCATATATATTCTTAAGCAATACAGAAATTAATCAATGGCTCATACACAGAGTACACAGAGATTTTTACCAGAAACCCTCAACCGGGAAAACCTTTCTTAT